>CM060948.1:11668354-12240854 GCA_030765055.1 Mantis religiosa
CGTCCACTGCACCATAGCCTAGACAAAAACAACTTTGTTACATTCACTGTACACTTCTTATAGTGTTCTAATTATTCTTTATTTATATTTCCAAAAATATATTCAAATTACGAGATATGTTCTTATTACCGCTAGTGTTAGCAGAGCTGCCGCGACAAGCCGGAGCCAGGCGCGTGGGCAACAGGTTCCAGAGCGCACAGTCCATTGAGCGGAAGTTCTGTGACATTCTAGAAACCGGCTTATTGCGACACAGGACGTTTGAAGTGTACAACAGTGATTTCTTTCATTTGTTTACGTACGGCGGAGCACTGAGTCAACCTTGAAGACAGCTCGTTGTCAATTTCACGTCCTTTTACTGCAATAAAGAATGTCCTAATTTCTACAAACCAGACTTTTGACTCTACGTAACCCTCGCAGTCACAGTGCCTATTCTAATTTTAATTCTATTTCTAAGCTTTGTTTATCCCTAGCGTACATGAGCTCTTTATACCAACCTTCTTCATCTCGTAATAGCAGAGCAACACCTACAAACAAAACGGAATGCCAACGAATTACACGATAATCGAATCCGTGCCAAATTTATAGATATGGCATTAGAGACATACTAAGGGATGCAATAGGCAAAATGTCGCTTTTGTTTTAAAATCATTTAGCATGAAAACGCTACGTCTTCTGTGGCTATTATCATTATTATTATTATTATTATTATTATTATTATTATTATTATTATTATTATTATTATTATTATTATTATTATTATTATTATTATTATTATTATTATTATTATTATTATTATTTATTATTATTATTATTATTATTATTATTATTATTATTATTATTATTATTATTATTATTATTATATTAATAATATATAATATATTAATAATTAATAATAATATTATTATTATATTAATAATATATAATATATTAATAATAATAGTAGTAATAATAATAATAATAGTAGTAGTAATAATAATAATAATAATAATAATAATAATAATAATAATAATAATAATAATAATATAATAATAATAATAATAATAATAATAATAATAATAATAATAATAATAATAATAATAATAATAATAATAATAATAATAATAATAATGTTAATTACTTATTTTCACTTTACCAATTCACGACTGGATTGCAAGAAGCACAACTTACACGAACCAGGGCAGAGGTTGTCCAGGGGCTATTGTCGTATGTTGTAGCAGGTGGCTGTGTGGTAGGACCTACCCTAAATCATAACCTAAATAAAACAACGTAGGTACAACTAAGTTTTCGAGGAAAGGGTATCACGGGAATCTTCCAGACAATCTATATTTATGCAGGAAACACAGCAATGACGTCGGGAATCTTCAACACCTTTTTTACAACTTTACCATTTAACTATCTTACCTAAAATCTCACAAAGAAAGTTATTTATTTTAGATATGACTCAGCTGCAACTTCCTTCAAAGCTACAATTGCGCTTTAAATCCATTCTCTTTGTTTGCCAATAGCTGAAAGTTTGAGAGAAATGGCAGTTTTAGAGCACACGGTCGGCCTTCCTGACTCAAGGGTTTTCTTTCGGGAGTTTCCCAATTCGAAGGCGCCATTCATTCATTCCCTGAATTTCATCTCTTTGCTCATTTCACTTCTCTCTTTATCCGCTGGTTCTTTCTACATTATATCTTGTCGACAAGTGTTTCGGCGTTGCATGGCAGGGTAAACTATGCTCCAAGTAACGTCCTTCCCAAAATGAAGTAGTTTCCGGATTTCTAGTATCCCTTGCGGTTATACTGGCCGGAGTTAGGGAACTTCATCTGGACCCTGCCCTCTACTATGCCCGGACTCTTTGCTTTCCTCCCACAAAGAGCACTCTGCTTGTCTCTATTCCTACGGTTCCTGCACCTCATCCGTTCCTCGCGGTATGTATGTATGTACAAAAGATCCAAGTGCTCCTTTACTTAAAGTACCTACTTTTGTTACTCATTTAAACACTTGGTTGAAGGTGCAACAAGTTAACACGATATTATGTTCCTTGACAAGATCACAACTGTTTCATTCATATGATTTGTCTTGTCTCGTTCTCATTAAGCGAGATAAACTCAAATTTCACATTTACGCATTCTTTACATGACCTCGAAAAAAAGCAAATAATGACAAAGGATATATCGGAAATGTTTAATGCTACAAAAGGCAAGAGCGGGGAAGAAATCGCTTTCATTTAATCTTATTTGTTGATGATT
This sequence comes from Mantis religiosa, assembly GCA_030765055.1. Taxonomy (NCBI): domain Eukaryota; kingdom Metazoa; phylum Arthropoda; class Insecta; order Mantodea; family Mantidae; genus Mantis; species Mantis religiosa. The sequence continues at coordinate 11,670,589 of CM060948.1, forward strand.
ATTTTGTTCGTGAAAAAAAAAAAAACAATATAAATAAAGCTAATAGTTAAATGCATGTTCATATCATGTGTACAAGCAAGAACTAGTCAATAAATTAGCAAAGTATATAAAAACCTTGCAGAGAAACAAGAGGACGATCATTGCGATGTTCGCCGTTCAACTAAGGATGAGGGAGACGGAGTCATATCGGAGGATGAAGGAAATGAATGAAGTATGTTCAAATGAGTCGAGGGTCCATGGAGCTTAAAGTTATTAGACATTCGTCTTTCAGGATAAGGGAAAACCCCGGAAAACAACTGTATCAGATAACTGACTCTGACCGAGATTTGAAAACGGGACTTCTTGAACGTGAGGCAGACACGCTACTACCTAAGCTACAGAGAGAGAGAGAGAGAGAGAGAGAGAGAGAGAGAGAGAGAGAGAGAGAGAGAGAGAGAGAGGGGGGGGGGCATTTCTGAGGATCTGCGTGTGTAAGATGGGTTACGACACAAAATGCCCACCTCTGTGCCTGTCTCACGATTTCGAATCTCGGTGAGGGCGGGTTACCTGGATAAAGTTGTTTTCAGGGTTTTCCCTTATCCTGAAAGATGAATGACGGGTAACTCTAAGGTGTATGGACTCACGACTCATTTGACTCCTTTCATTCATCATGCGATATGACTTACCGTTGAAGGGACGGAGGACATACACACAAACTAAAGAGTTGCCGTTTATCTAAGGATGTTCAATCAAATAGTGAACGGAAATGGGAACCTGAACCCAGAATACAAGAGTATAAGGTGGAAAGGAAAGGAAAGGACGAGTCAACACCAAAAAAGACAAAAGTTATGGAATCCGTTAGCAAGGTCATGACAACGCTCTTGAGGAATTCCAAGGGAGGGTTGCTGATCGATCACCGGCCCTATGGGACCACAATCGCAGCTACTCGCTGAAAATCCATGGAAAACAAAAGAACGAGGATCCAGGATAACACTCGTCCACATGTTGCTTGCTCGTGGTAACCAAGAGAAGCTTCAAAGGGATATTTAGTCCCGAGGCTAAACTGGACTAAACAAACTGTTGTTAAATGTATTAGGATTCAAGGAGACTATTAATGTACCATTCAAAATATACAAGGATTTGAACTTTTTGGTATGTTTTTAATAGTGGCGACCCTGGAGTGTGCATATACACAATTTTGATTAATCAATTTACGTTTAGTCATGAAGATATCACTGATTATAAAGTAATTAACATAAATTTATCAGTTGATCTATTAGGTCTATCTACATGTATAATTATTTTCCTGAATAAACTGCTAATATCTTCATTTAAGGCTTTCATGTCCCCATGTTTGAGAACTACTTCATATTCCGAATGAAATAGCACAAATGGAGATTATATGTATATCTACGTCACACAGATGACCCGATATGACCTCTGAAACTCAGTTGCACTAACAGGAGATATTAGAATTACAAAAAGAAATGCAGTGAAATCCGAAAAGTAAATTTCAGATAAAATGTTAGACTTCAGTAGAAATGGCATGTGTGTAATTGTGCTCCATACATGCGGGTAGAGTGGATAAATGAGCCCACGGTCCATACAGCTTGGAGTTACGCGACATTTATCTTTCAGAATAACTCACCCTGACTGCGACTCGAACTCGAGACCCCTACAGCACAGAAGCGGACTTGTGGTGTTTCTTTCTGTACTTTATAGACATTCTTCCAAATATTTGGATATAATATTACTAATAAAGTAATATATATATATATATATATATATATATATATATATATATATATATATATATATATATATATATATATACATCACTTTCCATATATTTACCAGAAGATGTAGTGCAGAGTTGTAGTGATCTTTATTCGTCATTAGATCTCAGTCATATTTGCTGACGAATCCACAGAACGTAGCAAATAAGTAGAGAGTAGCATTTTTATTATCCCAGTGTACATGTGAGGTAATTCCACCAAGACACGGCTTAAGTGAGAGAAAATACAATACTTCAATCAGCTGTTTGGATAATAGCGCTGTATCAGACCAACACGGAAAATTGTTCTAACAAATAAACGAAACTTAATTATATCTGACAGCTAATTATTAATATTTGCTATTCGATTACCATGCGGATTACGTCATTTGCTGTAACTGTTTGTTAACTATTATCACTTAAAGGTTCTGAGTTCACTAAAAATGAATTAAACTGGAGAACATTTCCGATTTTAAATCTCCCGCCAAAGTAAGGCAACACTTTAATGATGTATTTCCCAAGAACTGCTATTACTGATGAAAATATTGTCATCGTAATTGGAGCAATACTTTAAGATTGACGGCCGACACTGGACATTGGTATGGGTCAAATCTTAAAACATATAATATCAACGCTCAGGTCCGGGTTCCATTTCGTCGCCGAACTACCTTATCCATGGCAGGGTTAATTACAATCCCCGAATTTCCTGTCTCTTATCATTTCACATCATCTCTCCGCAGAGCACTGATTGGTGCAGAAAAACTCTGAAACTATTCCAAGAGGACACATCAAATTTGGGTTGGAATATCTTGGATTTTCGGTTACGATCCTGAAAACAAAAGTCAATCGGCTAAACCTACAAAAGCCTAATGAATTCGCATGCTGGTAATACCCTCCCTGACTGGAACACATATATCTGTTTGCCCCAAATAATTGAAGCATGACGTAGTCACATACAACAAAACTAACAATTGAAAATCTGGATGCTCTAAGGGTCAGCATCATGAATCCTCCATAATATAGCCCTGACCTTCGGTCTTCTGATTTCTGTTTGTTTCAAAAAATAAAAAAATAAAAATAAGATAAAAATGTTTTATTCGTTTCAAAACCAGCCTTTGTTTTATTTTCCAGAAATTGTAACATTTCTTAAGTATGTTCGATTCCGTTGTCATGATTGTATAACACAACGACCAAGTTAAACCTAACGCAGGAAACGTTACATTTGGTACTATGATTGTGAAAAATGCCAAAAAATAATAACTACATAATACTTAAACCAAATTGCGCTTCTGGTTAACAAGATCATTTATGATACTTTTTCCCGGTGTTGCAGAACGATTGGTTCACACTCATTTTGGATGCAAATGTTTTAAAATATTTTTTAAATATTCCATGTAAAGATTAATTGGGATAAGGATTATCCTGAGAGGCTTTGATTGGGATAGATTAGATTAGATTTATTTTCGTTCAGTGAATTTACTATTAGCCACAAAGGCCTGTGCACATTTAACACGTCAAACAAGTGTACAGTTTAATGGCATGTATACTTGAATATTGAATATAAAACATACATTATATACTGGCAATATGAAAAACAAGGCACAAAATCAAACACTCCCCTGCAGACTAGCAGATGTGTGTATACAGATCACTTGGTTTTTGCCAGTACATCTCAACATTTTATATTGGATTTGCAATGGATAACATTTATTGTAAATTCTTCAATGCACATATATAATAGACATCAATGATTTGTCATTTGAACAACTAGAGCTACATAAGCGTAATAACGATAATTTATCATTCAGATATTCTTATACAGAATAAACTGATTCTCAGTAGAGGTACTCTCTAGTAGCAATTTTAAAAACACTGAAATTATCCATTTTTTTTCTTCAGGATCATTGGGAAGAGCGTTAAATATTTTGACGGTTTTATAATACACACCTTTCTGAAAGCAAGAAAATTTAGTGGATGTTACACTTTTGTCTAGTGTTTATTTTATGAATGTCATTGTTGCTTATAATAAATGTGGTGCAATTGTACACTAAAGAATTTTGTTTTACACCTTTGAAATATAATGTACTGAAGAAGGAATGTGGTATTTAATGGTCTTTCCGTCCTTGTTTGATGCAATTTAAGGGTAACGGATCCACAGAAGGACAAAACAAACAAACAAAACGCATGCACTCGCTCAGGTACCTGATTTCCAAAACTGCATTTTTGATTCGGAGAGACCCTCAGAAGTCTGGTCCAATTTTTAGGTCAAAGGCAATAAATACGTCCTGTACCTTATGTATCAAGGAGAATTAGCAAAAGTGATAAACTGAGTCGAAATAATTAGTACAGCTTATTTTACTGCAACTCTTATCTTCATTTAAAACCATTTTTCACGTACTTTAGTGTTATACCGAATAATTTGTTTGTATTCTACCCAAAGTGATAACTGAATTACTGAGAGAAAAGCTATTGACGATATTCAGAGGATGTTTGTACGTGTCTATTCGCAAGACAAATATTGCAACCTTGTTACAGGAAAAGCATTACGATGTTCCCTTGGAAACTGGTCCTTTCTGCAGAAGATTCTCACCCTCTCTACTTCCTGTGTGAGTCCATCCCTGACGCAGATGTGGCTCTGCTTACAATATGCCCCCCCCCCCCCCCATCGTTTCTCGAGCTCTTTGTAACACATTGTGATAGCTGTAAATTGTATTTTAATAAGAAGGAATCTTAATAAACCAGAAGCAAATGATGTGTTTCTTTTTTTCGACAAGTCTCAACACACTAGATCAGTGGAAGCCAAAGTCACGAGTCACAGCGGCACTCCTACATTCGTTCTGTGATGTGCTTGTACCTGTTCTTTGGATTTCTTATAAACAGGAAAAGTTTTCTTCGAATGCTTCATTAATTCGCCCTTGTAAGTAGGAAACCAGATTTGGACTCCGCTTTCATATCCAATCATTTAAAATGTACATTATCTCCGATCACAAGCAATGACCAGTTGCGTAACTTCCAATACGCAACAATAGACCTTGCTAAAATGTGTACGTGTCACGAAATAAGATAAAATGGGCAATAAAGTTAGAAAAGTATTCAAGAAGACCAGCAGTAGCAGTTTATATCTAGTTGCCTGTAGTGCCCTTTCGTTTCAAGAAAGCTAATATTAAAGTCGTAACTCAATAAAAACTGTACAATAAATTATCTGGACAGACACATGCCAAGTTTGGCCAAATAAACTCATATACATTACTTATGTATCCAAAAGATATTAGACATTAACGATTGAAGATGTCTTGAATCATGGATGGAACGTCAAACGTGAGTGACTGATTGATGACACATCAAGCAGTTCTTCCGGGACGCTCCAAGAGGGGTAAACAATCTTTGGTGAATTATTACATTTAATTTATTACATTTATTTATTTCAGAGAAATTTGGAGTCTCTTCAAAGCGCATTTTATGATGCTGTCATTAGAGCTTTTTATGTTTCGGTTCATAAATGCAAATTGGGAAAGTTCCAAATTTGGAGTTACGTATTTTTAATTGTGGTTATTTTAATTCAAACCATTAAATAACCAAACATTGAAATAACAATTATAGTTATTAGCAATAAAAGCTGCAACTACTGTACCATATTAAGTCGTGATAAAAAGAAGTCAATTTTGCCCCTGTCTCAAAACTGTAATTAGTAATGACAATGAGTGTATTATTGCGTCATGCTTAGCCCTAAGCTCTTGGCTTCAAATCGTTCTACCAAACAACAGGTAAACAACCCTGAGCAGGCCTGGTGGCTGCTACCAAGTCAGACCAGGAGCAAAGTGTACGTGTGTGTGTGTGTGTGTGTGTGTGTGTGTGTGTGTGTGTGTGTGTGTGTGTGTGTGTGTGTGTGTGTGTGTGTGTGTGTGTGTGTGTGTGTGTGTGTGTGTGTGTGTGTGTGTGTGTGTGTGTGTGTGTGTGTGTGTGTGTGTGTGTGTGTGTGTGTGTGTGTGTGTGTGTGTGTGTGTGTGTGTGTGTGTGTGTGTGTGTGTGTGTGTGTGTGTGTGTGTGTGTGTGTGTGTGTGTGTGTGTGTGTGTGTGTGTGTGTGTGTGTGTGTGTGTGTGTGTGTGTGTGTGTGTGTGTGTGTGTGTGTGTGTGTGTGTGTGTGTGTGTGTGTGTGTGTGTGTGTGTGTGTGTGTGTGTGTGTGTGTGTGTGTGTGTGTGTGTGTGTGTGTGTGTGTGTGTGTGTGTGTGTGTGTGTGTGTGTGTGTGTGTGTGTGTGTGTGTGTGTGTGTGTGTGTGTGTGTGTGTGTGTGTGTGTGTGTGTGTGTGTGTGTGTGTGTGTGTGTGTGTGTGTGTGTGTGTGTGTGTGTGTGTGTGTGTGTGTGTGTGTGTGTGTGTGTGTGTGTGTGTGTGTGTGTGTGTGTGTGTGTGTGTGTGTGTGTGTGTGTGTGTGTGTGTGTGTGTGTGTGTGTGTGTGTGTGTGTGTGTGTGTGTGTGTGTGTGTGTGTGTGTGTGTGTGTGTGTGTGTGTGTGTGTGTGTGTGTGTGTGTGTGTGTGTGTGTGTGTGTGTGTGTGTGTGTGTGTGTGTGTGTGTGTGTGTGTGTGTGTGTGTGTGTGTGTGTGTGTGTGTGTGTGTGTGTGTGTGTGTGTGTGTGTGTGTGTGTGTGTGTGTGTGTGTGTGTGTGTGTGTGTGTGTGTGTGTGTGTGTGTGTGTGTGTGTGTGTGTGTGTGTGTGTGTGTGTGTGTGTGTGTGTGTGTGTGTGTGTGTGTGTGTGTGTGTGTGTGTGTGTGTGTGTGTGTGTGTGTGTGTGTGTGTGTGTGTGTGTGTGTGTGTGTGTGTGTGTGTGTGTGTGTGTGTGTGTGTGTGTGTGTGTGTGTGTGTGTGTGTGTGTGTGTGTGTGTGTGTGTGTGTGTGTGTGTGTGTGTGTGTGTGTGTGTGTGTGTGTGTGTGTGTGTGTGTGTGTGTGTGTGTGTGTGTGTGTGTGTGTGTGTGTGTGTGTGTGTGTGTGTGTGTGTGTGTGTGTGTGTGTGTGTGTGTGTGTGTGTGTGTGTGTGTGTGTGTGTGTGTGTGTGTGTGTGTGTGTGTGTGTGTGTGTGTGTGTGTGTGTGTGTGTGTGTGTGTGTGTGTGTGTGTGTGTGTGTGTGTGTGTGTGTGTGTGTGTGTGTGTGTGTGTGTGTGTGTGTGTGTGTGTGTGTGTGTGTGTGTGTGTGTGTGTGTGTGTGTGTGTGTGTGTGTGTGTGTGTGTGTGTGTGTGTGTGTGTGTGTGTGTGTGTGTGTGTGTGTGTGTGTGTGTGTGTGTGTGTGTGTGTGTGTGTGTGTGTGTGTGTGTGTGTGTGTGTGTGTGTGTGTGTGTGTGTGTGTGTGTGTGTGTGTGTGTGTGTGTGTGTGTGTGTGTGTGTGTGTGTGTGTGTGTGTGTGTGTGTGTGTGTGTGTGTGTGTGTGTGTGTGTGTGTGTGTGTGTGTGTGTGTGTGTGTGTGTGTGTGTGTGTGTGTGTGTGTGTGTGTGTGTGTGTGTGTGTGTGTGTGTGTGTGTGTGTGTGTGTGTGTGTGTGTGTGTGTGTGTGTGTGTGTGTGTGTGTGTGTGTGTGTGTGTGTGTGTGTGTGTGTGTGTGTGTGTGTGTGTGTGTGTGTGTGTGTGTGTGTGTGTGTGTGTGTGTGTGTGTGTGTGTGTGTGTGTGTGTGTGTGTGTGTGTGTGTGTGTGTGTGTGTGTGTGTGTGTGTGTGTGTGTGTGTGTGTGTGTGTGTGTGTGTGTGTGTGTGTGTGTGTGTGTGTGTGTGTGTGTGTGTGTGTGTGTGTGTGTGTGTGTGTGTGTGTGTGTGTGTGTGTGTGTGTGTGTGTGTGTGTGTGTGTGTGTGTGTGTGTGTGTGTGTGTGTGTGTGTGTGTGTGTGTGTGTGTGTGTGTGTGTGTGTGTGTGTGTGTGTGTGTGTGTGTGTGTGTGTGTGTGTGTGTGTGTGTGTGTGTGTGTGTGTGTGTGTGTGTGTGTGTGTGTGTGTGTGTGTGTGTGTGTGTGTGTGTGTGTGTGTGTGTGTGTGTGTGTGTGTGTGTGTGTGTGTGTGTGTGTGTGTGTGTGTGTGTGTGTGTGTGTGTGTGTGTGTGTGTGTGTGTGTGTGTGTGTGTGTGTGTGTGTGTGTGTGTGTGTGTGTGTGTGTGTGTGTGTGTGTGTGTGTGTGTGTGTGTGTGTGTGTGTGTGTGTGTGTGTGTGTGTGTGTGTGTGTGTGTGTGTGTGTGTGTGTGTGTGTGTGTGTGTGTGTGTGTGTGTGTGTGTGTGTGTGTGTGTGTGTGTGTGTGTGTGTGTGTGTGTGTGTGTGTGTGTGTGTGTGTGTGTGTGTGTGTGTGTGTGTGTGTGTGTGTGTGTGTGTGTGTGTGTGTGTGTGTGTGTGTGTGTGTGTGTGTGTGTGTGTGTGTGTGTGTGTGTGTGTGTGTGTGTGTGTGTGTGTGTGTGTGTGTGTGTGTGTGTGTGTGTGTGTGTGTGTGTGTGTGTGTGTGTGTGTGTGTGTGTGTGTGTGTGTGTGTGTGTGTGTGTGTGTGTGTGTGTGTGTGTGTGTGTGTGTGTGTGTGTGTGTGTGTGTGTGTGTGTGTGTGTGTGTGTGTGTGTGTGTGTGTGTGTGTGTGTGTGTGTGTGTGTGTGTGTGTGTGTGTGTGTGTGTGTGTGTGTGTGTGTGTGTGTGTGTGTGTGTGTGTGTGTGTGTGTGTGTGTGTGTGTGTGTGTGTGTGTGTGTGTGTGTGTGTGTGTGTGTGTGTGTGTGTGTGTGTGTGTGTGTGTGTGTGTGTGTGTGTGTGTGTGTGTGTGTGTGTGTGTGTGTGTGTGTGTGTGTGTGTGTGTGTGTGTGTGTGTGTGTGTGTGTGTGTGTGTGTGTGTGTGTGTGTGTGTGTGTGTGTGTGTGTGTGTGTGTGTGTGTGTGTGTGTGTGTGTGTGTGTGTGTGTGTGTGTGTGTGTGTGTGTGTGTGTGTGTGTGTGTGTGTGTGTGTGTGTGTGTGTGTGTGTGTGTGTGTGTGTGTGTGTGTGTGTGTGTGTGTGTGTGTGTGTGTGTGTGTGTGTGTGTGTGTGTGTGTGTGTGTGTGTGTGTGTGTGTGTGTGTGTGTGTGTGTGTGTGTGTGTGTGTGTGTGTGTGTGTGTGTGTGTGTGTGTGTGTGTGTGTGTGTGTGTGTGTGTGTGTGTGTGCAAAGCTACTTGATCCTGTTTCCTTGTAATGGACATTGTAAAATTCAGACATTTGCGGATGGTTATTATAGCCCGCCTCGGTAGCGTGGTGGTAGTATGTCTGTCTCACGTTCAAGAGGTCCCGAGTTCGAATCTCGGTCAGGGTGAGTTACCTGGATAAGGTTTTTACGGGGTTTTCCCTTATCCTGAAAGACGAATGTCGTATAACTCTAAGCTCTATGAACCCCGGACTCATTTGAGCCTCATTTTATCTGTTTCATTCATCGGCCAATATAATTTAACGTAGATGACGTAAAGCTCCAAAGAGTTCGTACTATATTAATTCGTAAGGTAGAGATATAAACAATATTAATAATAAGAATAGTTGAATAAGTAGTTGGCGCCACACACCAAAGAGGATTTGATGCTTTGTAAATTGTCTTGTAGATACTTAAGGATTGTAATACATCATGGTCTCTCTTTTTTTTTTTTTTTTTTTTTTTTTGTAATATACGTCCTTTAACGTTAAGTCATATCGGAAGATGAATGAAAGGGGTGAAATGATGCTCAACGAGTCCGGGGGCCATGGAGCTTAGAGTTAGCTGACATTCGTCTATCAGGATATGGGAAAATCCCAGAAAAAACCTTATCCAGGTAACTCACCCTGACCGAGATTCGAACTCGGGACCTCTTGAACGTGAGGCACAAATGGGCGTGAATATACCAAACGAGTAACTTACGAAAAAAACACTACAAGTGAAGATGAACCATTTGACTGGTTACAATGTGCAACTTTACTTCAGCTATCAAGCAAATTTCTCAAAGATTTAGATAAAACTATGAAGGAAACCAGGATACACCAAATTCGAAGTTATGCAAAAATATGTAAGAGGAATGGAAACAAGTATTCAAAATTTTAAAGTTTGCAATCGTCTTATTCCTCCTGAAAAAAAAGGCTTGTTGAAGACGCTTTCAATTCCCAAGTGAGACAGATGCCGCCGGTGTGTCACAATTTCGTTCCGCAGTAGTTCTTTTAAAAGTTAGAAAATCTACTAACAAGGGACTGTCGCTCTGGGCTGGGTTTGAACCAGCGCCAAGTGAGCTGCTAAGTTAGCCAGTCAGACCTTCCTGTTTCTCTTGAGGGTATTCACTTACATCATGTATGTGGCCCTTCATAGACTGAATACCCATAAAGACACAGCGAACTTCCCTGTCTCTTCAAGATGAAGGAGTTAGGTAATTAGTGGGTGTCCAATAAGTGACTTTCTTATGTGACGTGACTATGTTACAACCCTGAGCACCTAGTGATAAGATCAAGAAGCGTCTCCAAAAATGAACTCACATGAGTATATAGAGATTCCGTACTTAATATCCTGTTTGTACATTCTCTACCCAGAGCCTTCTAAATGATCGGCTCTTAATCCAGTTGAGTATACTTGAGCTATTATGGTCAATCAGAGAGAATTCCCGGATCTGACTGCATGCTTCTATTCTGAGAAGACTTCATGTTGTTGGTGGACCGGCTATTAAAGATATATTACCACATTCCGGTAGCCTGTCTGCCTCACATTGTTCGAATCTCGGTCCTGAAATGTGAATGTGCGGTAGCTCTATAGACCCTGAGCTCATTTAAGCATCCTCCGATATCACTTAACGTTGGAGGACGTATGTACATAGATCTACATACATATAATGTATGGAAGAGTGTATGTATACGTATACATTTTAAATTATTTCTTTTCTCTGCGTACTCCATTACATACAGTTACTGCTTTATAAACTGAGTATGCACATATATTTATATATTTGTATTCCTAGAGATTGTGTCAAACTATATTCAATTTATCTGAAGTTTGAGAAAATTTGGAAACGTGTGCTACATTTGTACAATATTTCATCGTTATTTACTGACCAGTGCCCAACTTTTTCCAGTATGTATCAAATTAATAATATTGACAGCTAAAAATTAAGTACTTTTAGCTATAATAACGACGTCTGAAGCAGTAACATTTTGCACTAGAACTGGATGTTTGAACTCAATACTATGAGAATAGAATTAAAAGTGGAAATGAACACCTACCACATAATCTGTGTTGTACATTCAGCAATAATATTCCTTTACTCAATTGTTTATTTAATTTAGAGTACCTACTATTTTAATTGTCAACATGAAAAATAAACATTGGCATAAGTGAGATCGTGTTCAGCCACTTTAGCGTAACACAGCTAAATGTCAATCGCTTTGCTTGCCGATCAGCTTTATCTAATAGTACAACTTCGACTTATTGAATTAATTTTAAACATTTGTTTATTGATCCTGAGAAAAAATAGTTTCAAATTAAGAACCAATTTACGGCATTGTGTATTTGAAAATTATATAATTTTTCTTTCCACCTATTTAGTATCTGACTTAAATAGTATTGCTGTAACTAAAAGAACCGGATATATATGGGAATTGCATATTTGGAGCCAAAACTGGTCCATTTTGCCAGCAGAAACACTATGTTGGTTCAACCTTAGTACTTTTCTTTGTAAACATAATTTTATATAGGTATAATTGTCACTATCTTAATGTATATTGTCCTTTTTTGTCAAAAGTTGCAAGTACATTTTGGGATATTATGGGAGGCAGCTACAACATTGCTTTCATTAAGCTGAACAGAGGAAATTAGCCCAAAAACCAAGACCAGCTAGGGGAACTATTATCAAGGAATTCTTTAGCAAAATTGTGGAACAAATTTGGCATGTAAGTATAATCTTTTTAGAACTAGTGATCCTGGTGGAAATATATGGAACAGGACAAAAATACTTGAACGGATCACCCCCCCCCCCCCCCTATGAATGTTCCCTGTTTCTCTCTGTCCCCTCCCATATGTTTACAACAGATCATTATAGTTTCAGACAGATTATATGGCTGTGGAAAACTGAGGTCCTGTCAATCTGGATTAAAAATTGTAACACACATGTTAAAGTGAGTATGGTCACTCTGGTTATTTTCTAACAAATTAGTAGAGAGGATGGTTTAATGACCGGAGCGTTCTGTCAAGGAGTTCACCAACTGCTAGTTAAACAATTAAAATTGTAAATGGCAGAGTCGACTGGAGGAATTTACCTAATCTTACATTCTTCCTTGCAACTTCCTCTTAACTTCAACTTAAACAAAGGAAATAAATAACAAGAGAATTTAAGTATGGCATAGTGATTATGAATGTTGCCCCACTGCCCCCAAAACAGTTCTCAAACTGGGTAAAGATAATTTCTTGTAAGAATAAAAAGATACTGAATCAATTTAAAATATGTAATTAAAAGGAAATTGGAATTAACAGAACCTCAAATTGTCACGAATTTTAAAATAACTAAAAGCTTTTCATCTCAGAGCCATATATAAAATTGTTATGTCATTATCAAAGATCTCGTTAAGAATTATATTAAATAATATTCTGATATGCATTTTCATTAAAAGTGCACCTTTTGGTATGATGAACATTGAACAGAGAAAAACAAACACCTAGCATTTCAGCACATATGTTGGTTTAAACGACAGAGCATTGATTGCTAATGCTACTGCAAAAGTCTATCTTAAAATTGTATTAATATCGACGGTAAAAGTCCTGCATTGCTCTTTCGATCGAATCAAAACATTTAAAAGCCAATTATTATTATTATTATTATTATTATTATTATTATTATTATTATTATTATTATTATTATTATTATTATTATTATTATTATTATTATTGTTATTGTTATTGTTATTGTTATTGTTATTGTTATTGTTATTGTTATTGTTGTTGTTGTTGTTGTTGTTGTTGTTGTTGTTGTTGTTGTTGTTGTTGTTGTTGTTGTTGTTGTTGTTATTGTTATTGTTATTATTATTATTATTATTATTATTATTATTATTATTATTATTATTATTATTATTATTATTATTATTATTATTATTATTATTATCATTATTCCAAATGAGGTTCAAGTGCATTTAAAATAAAATGATTTCATATACTACTTTTGTTACATGTCACTAGATATTTAAATAGTATTTTAATAAACTCCATGTGATGGTCGTGGTGTCTAAGATTCTATGACCTTCGGTGTTACCTTATTTCGGCGAGAGATGACTGCAGGGCGGAGGTCTTTGTTGGTGGTGGAATGAAAGGACCCACAGCTTTCCGCACTGTATCCTGGTGATACTTCGCATAGCTAGTCAGTGGTGAAGGTTTGGATAGGGTCGACGTAAATAAGCTACCCTAAAGCCGAGAATCGAACTACGTATCCTCACCACAAGAGCCCTGAACGAAATCATTGGGCCTCTAAGTAGAATGTAATATTTTCTTTGTTACACATCTGTGCTTTGGATTACGCTGCTTGGAAAATGACAGATCAATGTATAATGTACAGATCAGGAGGGTCGAGTCAACATGAACATTAATGTGTTAAATGATAGTGAAATATCAAACTGCTTCAAACTTATTTGCTGAATATTGAGTACATAGCAGGAAATAGAACAAAAATCGCCATTAATAGCTAATCGTAATCCTAATCTTCGAGTTAAAGTGTTCCAAAATAGTTACTGTTATTGCTTCCCCAAGCATTTACACTACTAAATCTGAATTTTCTAACTATGCCCGTCTGACTGACATTCAAGAGGTCCTGAGTTCGAATATCGGTCAGTGAGTTATCCAAGGCTTTTCCTTGGTTTTTTCTTATCCTGAAAGATGAATGCCGGGAAATTCTAAGCTCTATGGACCCTGGACTCATTGGAACATAATTTCACCCATTTCATTCATCGTCCGATATGACTTGATGTTGGAGGACGTAAATTAAAAAAAAATGGAAGACATAAATTAAAAAATTATAGCATAATACAGTATTTTTAATTAACGTCCTCCAACTTTAAGTCATGCCATATCATTAATGAAATGGGTGAAATGGGGCTCAAAGGAGCCCAGGGTCCACAGAGCTTAGAACTATCAAACATTCATCTTTCACGATAAGGGAAAACAACCCTGACCACCTCACCCTGACTGAGATTGAAACACGAGACCTCAAAACGTGAGGCAGGTACGCTAGCACCACGCTACAGAGGCGGTCTACACACACACACACACACACACACACACACCACACCCACACACACACCCACACACACCACACCCACACACCCACACCCACACACACCACACACACACCCACACACATACACACACCACACACATACACATACACACATACACACACATACACACACACCCATAGACACACCCACACCACACACATACACACCCACACACACATACACACATACACCCACACACACCCACACACACACCCACACCACACACACATACACACATACACACATACACACATACATACACACATACACACACATACACACACACCCACACCCACACCACACACACACATACACACATACACACACATACACACATACATACACACATACACACACCACACACACCCACCCACACCACACACACACCCACACACACCCACACCCACACACACCACACACATACACACATACATACACACATACACACACATACACACACACCACACACACCCACACACACACCCACACCACACACACATACACACACATACACACACCCACACACACCACACACACATACACACATACACACACATACACACATACCACACATACCCACACACACATACACACACATACACACACCACACACCCACACACATACACACACACCACACACACATACACACACCCACACCCACACACACACCCACATACACACACATACACACATACACACACATACACACACATACACACACACACCACACACACCCACACACACACCCACACCACACACACACATACACACACATACACACACCACACACCCACACACATACACACACACCCACACACACACATACACACACCACACACACATACACACACATACACACACCCACACACACCACACACACATACACACATACACACACCCACACACACCACACATACCCACACACACATACACACACCACACACCCACACACATACACACACACCCACACACACATACACACATACACACACACATACACACACATACACACACCACACACACATACACACACCACACATACACACACATACACACATACACACACATACACACATACACACACACCCACACACACATACACACACATACACACACATACACACACATACACACACACCCACACACACATACACACATAATCACACATACACACACATACACACACCACACACATACACACATACCCACACCACACACACATACACACACATACACACACATACACACATACACACCCACACACACATACACACACATACACACATACATACACACATACACATACACACCCACACACACCCACACACACACCCACACACCACACACACATACAGACACACCCACACACCCACACACCACACACACCCACACACACACCACACACACACATACAGACACACACACACACACACACACACCCACACACCACACACACATACAGACACACCCACACACACACACCCACACACACCCACACACACACACACATACAGACACACACACATACACACACACACACACATACAGACACACACACATACACACACAGAGAGCTAAAATGGGAGAATATGTAAAAATAAACTTTATCTCTCCAAATAATTAGAAGTCGCACAATTTAAAGCACATATGTATAGATCAATGTAAAAGTGACAAAGAGATTATATTAAGAGAAATTTTAAAAGAGAAGTAAAACTTTATACATATATATATATATATATATATATATATATATATATATATATATATATATATATATATATTATCAGAGGAAAGTTCACCAATATGTGAGCAGATCTTTCCATAAGACAATACAGCTGTGAAAAAGCAAAAATCCACAAGTTCCAATTGGAAGTTCTGACATTTTGAATATATGTTGTAGTGTGTAACTTAATATGACAATCACATAAACAGTTGAATTAGATATTTACA
Source organism: Mantis religiosa (assembly GCA_030765055.1). Classification (NCBI taxonomy): domain Eukaryota; kingdom Metazoa; phylum Arthropoda; class Insecta; order Mantodea; family Mantidae; genus Mantis; species Mantis religiosa. Next base: position 11,686,533 of record CM060948.1, read on the forward strand.
TGTTTTCAGAGATAATGTTTTCTAACAGATTTAATTGATGTAATTACTATGTTAATTCAAAATACTCCACGCGTCAAACTGTTATTATATCTTACTAAACAACTCCACATTGCAGTTTTTTTTAATTCAAAGGCAGCTATACTAGAAAACAATTTTATTTTGACACTTTTCGATTCTATGAATATCAAGGTGTGAAAATAAACAATGACAATAACGTAATAGCTAAATTTTAAAATGGCTACGCGAGTCTCTTAAGGAATCATTCACAAGGTTCTGTTGACAATTAGAAGTTAATCGGTCAATATTTTAAGTATGGAAAGAATACAAAAAAGATAATTTTGGGAAAAACGACATTTAAAATTGGAATATGTATTGTTTGAAATGCGACATGAACAGAGCGACAAATATTGTCAATAACATGCATATGTGCAAGTACTGACCTTGATAAACTCATCACACAAGCAATTAGTTCAACGTTGTGCATAATGACCGTTCGTTGTCTGTTCGGGAGTTGAACCAGAAATATCCAAGTGCCTTGCTTTCTTCCATTTGTAGAGTAGAGCACGTGTTATTACGCTTTATTACTGTGCATCAAAATATTTACGACAGTTTTTACAGTGGACGTTATATACCACAACATTAGCATTATAATCCTGTTGAACGTTACATTTCTCTCTCGTTACTGAATTTTGCGCGGTTCCTTTGTGTTCATCATCGGCAATTGTCTTTGGACGCAAGCAAAACAAATGCCAAACATGCGAGAAAAGTTTGTTTTGAATTGCAGGCTAAAAAGCGTTTAGAGATTTGGCAAAACTTAAACCGTGTTTGCTTCCTTTTGCTCATCTAAAGGCATAGGATATAATATACACTATTATTACATTAGATTAGAATAAATAATGTTCAGTGAGTTCACCAGTAGCCATAAAGTCCTATGAATATTGAACACAACAAACAAGTGTACAGTGAATATTGAACATAAAAGACAAGGCAGGGATATAAAATCAAATACTCCCTTGCATTTAGAAGACCAGAACATGTGTTTTATATACAAATACAATTTGGTAGTTTCATTTTGTTTAACGTTCAGCTGTCTTTTGCCAGTAGGTATCAACATTTTATATTCGATCTGCAGTGGATAACATTTATTGTCAGTTCTCCAATACACATGCATTAAAATAGCTTTTCAACAGGTGCAAAGGTAAATTGGCAATGATTTGTCATTAGAACAATTAGATTCTACTTACAGAGCTACATAAGTATTATCAGGATAGTTAGTCATTCAGATAACCTTGTACAAAATAAAATGATTTTGAGCACATGCACTCCCTAGCAGCAATTTCAAAAACACTGAAACTATCAACTTTTCCTTTAAGACCATTGGGAAGAGCTTTAACAAATGTATGGTTTCATAACACACACCTTTCTGGAAGCAAGAAAGTTTAGCTGATGTTACACTTTTGTCTAGTGTTTATTTCATAAGTGAGGCCTAGTTGCATACAAAGAGGAAGGGTTAGTATCCTCAATCTTCTGCTATGGCTGTTACAAATGATTCTTTGCTTACTTTCTACTAAGCGTTTAAATGTGCCTAATACACTAATTTAAGTGTAGCTATACAGCATGTCAGGCAGGGCTGAGTTTAGGTAAGATATACTTTAGCTGAGCTTTCAAATCTACCTGTCTACTTGAAGGCTCAGAACTTGAATTTGTCAAATTCTTCAAATAATATATAATTAATCCCAATTTCTAACAGACTCTATGATTTTGTATCAGTTATGCATTTAGAAACTTTTGTTTTGTCTTGATTCACAGATAATATGTTAGCTTTAAACCATCATGACATACAGTTCCAAAATAATTCAAATTAATTATATTATTTGTACTGGTCACTAGTGTCATCAGCGAACAGAGCTTTACGTGCAAAGTGAGAGAAGTAGTGAAGATTCTAACCCTGAACCCTGGAGTACTCCATGAGTTAACTATTCTCCAATTTGAAGTTTGTTTTTCATAACTGATATCTGTTTTCTTTCATTTGGGTGTGATACAAATCAAAGTTCTACCAAAAGTGAGGCTAGGGTACATTACCTGCCAGAACTGCGACCTGAGGAACACCGCTGGAAGGAAACGTCGCTTGCGAACAAGCGTGTGCTTTCTACTGAATGCTAGGGGCGAATACACATGGCACTTCTGAGAGGCGGGGGACAGACAGGCAGGAAATTAACCCCCCTCCCCTCTGGTAAGGAAGCACACAGGAAGACTTATCTGCGGCAGATTTACAACTTGACATCTCACTTCGCCCTTGTCTTGATCGAACCTATCACATTGCTTGGTCTGCACATTAAAATGAATTGATAACACTCCAAAAAATAATGTGACTTTGTCATCTCCACAGCCTTTACTTACCTAAAGCTTCCATTGTCTTGCCAATCATGAATGACTCTAGTCACGTGCGTTTGGAGAAGATCCAGACGTGAGGCTTTTCTTCTTTTGTTTTGTTGTCACAAGCGCCTCTGTATAATTTGCATTAGAAATGCAAGCGACGTAATCCTTTCCACATTAACGCAGCAGCGAATCCTTACAGGTACAGTAGCTGTCTTGAGCGCGCATTTTAATCCACAACAACTGGACTCTTCTCATCTCTAGACCGCAACAGTAAAAAAAAAAAAAAAAATAAAATAAATAAATAAAAAAAATAAAAATAAAAAATAAAAAAAGTAACCGATAGTTAAATTATTTTAAAAAATGTAATTGTACTTTGTGGTAGCCAATTGGACGATGACCGGCGGCAGACGGCAGCGGAAGCATGTACTAAGTGTATCGCACGAGTGACATGCAGTCCTCTCTCTTGCTTTTAAGGCACTGATCAAGATTGAAGACACACTCTTCTTGCCAGCAAGTTCCCCGCACGCACGAGAGTAGGGATGTCAGCCATCCCATGCACTACCGGCAAATGTTTCTTCTTTTCCTCCACCCTTGTTTTTTTTTCTTTCATTCGCTCGTAATAAAGGAAGTGTTGTCTAGGTGCCTCTCCCCAACAACTTACGAAAATCTCACACAAATAATCTTGTCAGTGGCGTGCCATGACCATTCGGACAGCCCATTATTATTATTATTATTATTATTATTATTATTATTATTATTATTATTATTATTATTATTATTATTATTATTATTATTATTATTATTATTATTATTATTATTATTATTATTATTATTATTATTATTATTATTATTATTATTATTATTATTATTATTATTATTATTATTATTATTATTATTATTATTATTATTATTATTATTATTATTATTATTATTATTATTATTATTATTATTATTATTATTATTATTATTATTATTATTATTATTATTATTATTATTATTATTATTATTATTATTATTATTATTATTATTATTATTATTATTATTATTATTATTATTATTATTATTATTATTATTATTATTATTATTATTATTATTATTATTATTATTATTATTATTATTATTATTATTATTATTATTATTATTATTATTATTATTATTATTATTATTATTATTATTATTATTATTATTATTATTATTATTATTATTATTATTATTATTATTATTATTATTATTATTATTATTATTATTATTATTATTATTATTATTATTATTATTATTATTATTATTATTATTATTATTATTATTATTATTATTATTATTATTATTATTATTATTATTATTATTATTATTATTATTATTATTATTATTATTATTATTATTATTATTATTATTATTATTATTATTATTATTATTATTATTATTATTATTATTATTATTATTATTATTATTATTATTATTATTATTATTATTATTATTATTATTATTATTATTATTATTATTATTATTATTATTATTATTATTATTATTATTATTATTATTATTATTATTATTATTATTATTATTATTATTATTATTATTATTATTATTATTATTATTATTATTATTATTATTATTATTATTATTATTATTATTATTATTATTATTATTATTATTATTATTATTATTATTATTATTATTATTATTATTATTATTATTATTATTATTATTATTATTATTATTATTATTATTATTATTATTATTATTATTATTATTATTATTATTATTATTATTATTATTATTATTAAAGTTACAGCAAGAAGTGTCAGGAACAGTACGGTACAGCCTTAGCTTTAAGTGCTTATGACGTCTTCGCTTTATACATGAATTATTTCCCCTTCAGATAACCAAGCATTAGAGGCTTGTTTTTGAGTCCCATAAATGCGTCATATTTGGGTACAGACAAATTCGCCCTCCTATCTTTCGCTGAAGTTTGACGTCACTAGTTAGAAATGTCGTCACGTGAGCAGTGCCGCGGGAGTTTCAAAACAAAAAAACTGCGCGGAGCATGCATAGCTCGGAAATATAAAGAAGGGAAGACATTTCGGCCAGTACTGAGTTCCAATGACAATCAAAAGAACCTAGTTATTCACTTCCGTCGTTGAGTGCACTCAATTACATGTATATTGTTTGAAAGAATTCCTGTTTCTTAAGGACCTTAGCTTCGATTCCAGAATATTGATGTAAAACTGTTCACCACAATATAAACTTCTATTCGGTTTTAATGTGTGAAATATCAACAATTTGTGCTTTTTATTTTCAGTAAAATATTTAGAGAACAAACACTATCTAAATGTATTAAAAATTTGTCATCTGTTTCCGCGAGAACTAATTTGGCTCCCCGGAATTGCTGATCAACTTGGATTTTGAGTATGTCTATATCCCTTTCATATATTTCTTGAATATTTAAAAGGAACATATTTCACTAAATAAGGATAAGCATGGTATTATCTCACATCTTCATTTTTAGTGTGAAATCTAATAATATTATTCCCTTATTTATAATTGTTATTTCTGCTTTACAAACACAATTGCATTTCTGTGTTGTTGTATTTTAAGTTTTATTATAAAACTAGTTTTCAATGCGTTGCATGTGATTGTTTATTTACAATATTCATTTTCACTATGTAAATAAATATTATTGTGCTGCTCGAATAGTTACCCTGACTTCATATTTGTTAATAGAAACCTCTGAGATAACGTACTATTACTCCAATGGACATAACATCTATCTATCATTTATGATTCCTGCGAATTCCATTGGCTGAAGTGATTGATTCATTGTTGCTTAGCAGATGTCCAAGAAGCGTGTCAGTTCCCCTCTCACTCTTTCGAGAATAATCATTGCATTTTCTGAGATGTTTTATTCCTTTTTTTTAATTTACGTCCTCCAACGTTAAGTCATATCGGACGATCAATGAAATGATGCTCATTGAGTCTGGAGTCCGTGGAGCTTAGAGTTACCCGACATTCGTCTATAAGGATAAGGGAAAACCCCGGATAAAGCCTTATCCACGTAACTCGCCGTAACCGAGATTGGAACTCGGAACCTCTTGAACGTGAGGCAGACAGATACTTCTATCAACAAAGATAAAGGTATGATAACGTTCTGAGCAATACAGAAATATTACATGGTGTAACATTGTTTAGCCTCGCTCTTCTCTAACTTTGCTTCTGTAGCTTTTAGGACCTGACACCTAAACGCGGAGCAAAGGTCGCAAGTTCGAATCTCGGGTAAGGCTTTTTCTGGGATTTTCTGTAATCCTGAAAGTTCAATATCAGATAACTCTAAGCTGTATGGACCTTGGGTTCATTTCAGCATCATTTCATTTATCATGCGACATGACAACGTTGGGGGACGTTAATTACTAAGATAAAATAAGAAGAGCCATGGTTGGTGGCGGTTTCGGCATGGTCGCTAGTTTCTTGTAAACAAAGCCGCTCAAGTAATGAAATTAATTTTAATTCATTATTACAGAGAGCACGCAAGACACTAAAGATTTACAAACTGTTTTGAATATCCTTATTTGCCTCCTAATTTTGTATATATCTACTGCTTTCCTTACATTTTCACCTCCTTATTCCCAAATTGTCATGGAACTGACAAATTAATATTGTGACTTTGTGGGTTCGTGAAATGAAAAGTCCAATTACACCACTCAACAATGTTCTTTATTTCCACCGACTTACAGTTAAACTCTTGCCAATTACACAGAATTTCGTGCTGCACACAGCTACAATTTACCAGTCCGTCCGTTACAATTTCACTTGTCCTCGCGATTACATAAACTCCGATGCACATACCAGTTACGTACAGTCTTCCGTTGCACAATCCTTTCGTTCATTAACACGTCACTGACTAACACTGCCTTCTTACACCAAGAACTGTCCTCACTCACACACTAACCAACTGACTGACTGACTCAACCAAAACCAACTCCGTCTGTCTGTAACCTTCTTTATATAGGAATATCGCCGGTTTCTAGTGACCAGGAGAATGTTCCAGATTACGTAATTTCTGGAACCAGGTGGACAGAAACAGACGGCACACTGATGTTTTTCCTCCCAACCACTGCGTGTCGCCACTACAAGACAAACGAGGGGGAGGTGTGGCTAACGCGGTCCTCCCCCTGCCTTCCGTTCCCAGCTGGTTCAACGGGTGTTCCAGCGCTCCCGTTACACTGCTCCCTCCTCAAAGCTGTTCGCCTCGAACAGCCCCATCGTAGCGTGCGAGGCGGTCCAGGTGTACCACCAGCATCTGCCCGGAGTCTGAGCCAGAAGTAGCGCTGCCGTAGTTTGTGAATCATTCGGTTCGCTCCCAGGTGTCCTCCTGAAGTACCGGCGTGCACTTCCTCCAAGACTTCCGGGACCTTGCTCCGGGGAAGTACCAACTGTCCTCTCTGCGCCTTCCCATCGGGTGACTCCCATACCCGGAACAGCACGCCCTCTCTGGTCTTCAACGAGTCCCATCGGGCCCAGTGCGACTTGTAGGTGGCGCTCCTCGGTGCGATGTCCTCCCAGGTTGGTCTCGTCCCTGCGTCCACTTCCCTCAAGAGTGGCCCCAAGTCTGCGTCCGCCAGCTGCTCCCTCCTCAGGCCTGCGCTATCCCAGCCTTCAGCAGGCACTGCCACAACTACTCGGACTGCTGCGGCACGCTCCTCCTCTTCCACTCTTGTGCGCTCGTGGCCGTCCTGGATCTGCGATAGGACACCTCCAATGCAATGGTCGCTGGCGTCGGTGTCCACAATGAAGGCGCCACCCGGTTGTGGGAAACCCAAAATTGAAGCACTGCACAGGGTCCCCTTCGGGTGCTGGAAAGCGTCTTCGGCGTCCTCCGTCCACACATAAGGCCGGTTTTCCTCCGTCAGGCGGGTGAGGGGTTTTGCGATGTTGTCGGCCTTTTCCTCTAAATCATTAAGGCGGTCGTCTACTTGACCCTTCCGCTTGCCCAGGTTCGCGACGTCATCCCTCACGCCGGCCAACCGTTCCTCAAACTTGGCGGCGAGAGCCTCGTTCGCCACCTTCATTTCGGTAGCCAGACCGTCATTCGCTGCTCTCATTTCCGTGGTTAACTCGGCCTTCATTTGTTCCATCTTCTCGGCGATGTTGTCCCTAGCCGTCCTGATCAGTTTCAGTTCCGCGGCCAGGTTATTTCTAGTCTCCAGCGTCTCTGTTAATTCGGCCTGCATTTCTTCCATCTTCCTGGTGATGTTGTCTTTAGCCGTCTTCATTTCCGAGATTAGTTCGGCCTTCATTTCCATCATCTTCTCCAAAAAATTTTCCAATGCCGCGTCCATGGTTGTAATGTTCGGTGATGTTGTTTTCCCGCTTCCTGACACCAGTGTGACTTTGTGGGTTCGTGAAATGAAAAGTCCAATTACACCACTCAACAATGTTCTTTATTTCCACCGACTTACAGTTAAACTCTTGCCAATTACACAGAATTTCGTGCTGCACACAGCTACAATTTACCAGTCCGTCCGTTACAATTTCACTTGTCCTCGCGATTACATAAACTCCGATGCACATACCAGTTACGTACAGTCTTCCGTTGCACAATCCTTTCGTTCATTAACACGTCACTGACTAACACTGCCTTCTTACACCAAGAACTGTCCTCACTCACACACTAACCAACTGACTGACTGACTCAACCAAAACCAACTCCGTCTGTCTGTAACCTTCTTTATATAGGAATATCGCCGGTTTCTAGTGACCAGGAGAATGTTCCAGATTACGTAATTTCTGGAACCAGGTGGACAGAAACAGACGGCACACTGATGTTTTTCCTCCCAACCACTGCCTGTCGCCACTACAAGACAAACGAGGGGGAGGTGTGGCTAACGCGGTCCTCCCCCTGCCTTCCGTTCCCAGCTGGTTCACAGGGTGTTCCAGCGCTCCCGTTACAATATGTAGCAAGTCAACAATTTTACTGCGTAAGCAGTTTCTTATCAAAGAAGCTTTATTCTTTTCACCACATTACTCCTGCAGCATTTCCTCTGTCGCTGATAAAAGTCATTCCTTTCACCCTGATCACCAAACAACAGCCGAGAAATGACGTGGCCTTTTTATGCCGCCAGTTAAGTCGTTGTTTGCTGGACCTATATAAGGGAGCGCTCAGAGAATCTTCATCGGAGTGTATGCAAGAGAGGCTTAAGCGAACTTTAGCACTAGGGACCAGTCGTGTTTGATTTGGGTGTAAACAACAGTGAAATTAATTTTAAGTTAGTGCTTTATAAACCTTTTATAGTGGGTTTGGTAAAACTGGTGCTTTTATTTTGTAACACTAGTGTCCGAAGAGGGACAAGAAGCCTCGATGGATGAGATGCTTAAATGTATTTGACGCATCCGAGAAAATCAGAAATGAAATGAAATCTGTAAATTTGGATATGAATAAAGTGAGAAGTCAAATAAACACAATCAACTCCGCGATGGAAGAAAAGAAATTCCGAATGTAGGTAAAACTGGGAAGAAAAACTACAATATTTTTTGGTTTGTGCTTTTGTTTGTTTGTTTAATGTACGTCTTCCAACGTTAAGTCATATAGGACGATGAATGAAATGGCTGCAATGATGCTCAAGTGAGTCCAGGGTCCATAGAGCTTAGAGCTACCCGACATTCGTATTTCAGGATAAGGGAAAACCCCTGTAAAAACTTTACCCGAGTAACTTACCTTGACCGGCATTCGAACTCGTGATGTCGAACGTGAGGCAGACATGTTACCATCTACGCTCATGAGGCGAACGGGCGGACGGGTGGGCGCGCGCACACACACACACACACTCGCGCGCGTGCGACAATAGTGAATTCCGCAGTGGAAAAGATGAAATGAATGGAGACGAAAATGAAGAACGTGCAGGAAAAGCTGATAGACTTCCTGGCGTTAAGAAATACGTGTAACACCGTAGCAAACGATCAACACCCTGGAAGATATTAGGGAACGACTTAGTGAACTCGAAGGATGAATCGGCGGTGGCGGAGCAAGTGATTAGAGGAAGAGATACGGACATAAAAGTCGAGACACCAGGACGTGAAACAACATCTACGCATGTCAAGTCACCCAAATATAACGGCGTCTCAAACACTGAAGTCTTCCGTCTAAAATTCGCCGCCATTGCTGCCCACAACTGGAAGTCTGCAGAAGAAGATATCCCACAACTTACAGCGAGCTTCCAGAGACGAGTGATACAAGCATCGTGAACGCGATTCGCTCAGAGCTCTCGAAAAAAAGTTCGGAAATTATTAACGTCGTCGGTAGTCAAGCCTTTGCAATTGAGCAGTTGGCAAGCTAAGCCCTAATGAACTGCTCAACCTAACCGTGTACCAGGAACCCTCCTGGTCCTTCGTCGACGTGATACGAGAGCGTCTGATGCTCCACAAGTATGACATCCACAAGGCACTGACGGCAACATTGAGGATGGAGGTGGCCTAGGCAAACTTTCCTTACTTCGAGGAACGGGATTATTTGATATGATAGGTATAAAGGATCGGCCCCAACACGTCGACGAAGAACTTCTAGTGACATGGACTGAGGGTGTGGCCAGTAAGTGCACCTGGTGAAAGACTGCGGAACTCTGACCGTCGAACATGAGGGAAATGACTGAGCACCGGCGTAACAATTCCTCAAAAGACTCTGTATGCATTATATAGAAGAATGGATGTTAGCTTCGTTGCGGACGGATGGGTGCAAAGGAGCCGGTATCGGATACTCAGGGACTTGGTTGTAGCGGTGAGTGCAATCAGACTTGATGTGCTGAAGACTTTGCCACCAGTAAATCCAATCGGCTCCAACAGCTTGTGATGACATCCGGTGATACCTTACCTGTGAAAAAGGAGGACTTATTACAGTTGATCTTGGGCACAGCCCTGTAAGTCGGTAGATGTACGTCGGGAACATGACTGGGGAGCAAATACTAAGACGGGGTGCCCTCAGCAGTAAGGGCTGCCATGGTCAGTAGAGACGAGCTGCCCCCGGAGCCTCAAGGAACATCCTTTATTTGCACCCTGTACCTGAAGGGGGATGTGGTAGTACTCGCAAAAGGTGAGGTGGTCGTGAAGACTCACATAAGGGAGTTGTGGTCAAAGAACCTGGTATTGGAATGGAAGACGCTTTTTAACAGATTGCGCCTTGCCAGGACATTGTTTCCCTGACGGGAGGAACTGTTGCTCAACTGTAGAGGACACCGTAGATATATACATGCAAAACATGTATATCTTGAAAAGGTGACCGGCAGAGAGAAACTGAAGACGCTTATGGTATTTTACAGAAAATTAATGTAGATTTGGGAGGAAGAGAGAGCGAGAGCGAGAAGAGTACTGAGTAACCTTCTTTATAAAGCAGCCAATCAGGGGATAAGGGAAGATACCTACGTAAGAGCAAAGCAGAATAAGTAGAGGCTACGACAGGAATGCCCCAAACTCATCAGGATATGAGACAACATCACAAACCAATACAGTAGAAACAGTCGTACCCATTTGAAGCAAGCTATTGCTTGAGGTTTGAAATATGCATGCGCTACGATCGGCTACTCGCAATTTACTTTGCTTGTGGACACGTGGCATTGAATCAAGATGGCTGGCAAGATTCCTAATCTGCCCAAGGGAGAACAATGAACAATAATATAGCTTTTAACCACAGAGGTTTGAAAGCCATTAATGGTTAATCATAAAATGGTTGCTATACAAGGAGAAAAGTGTCTATTAAACGTAACTATTACGGATTGGTCGCGATTGTGCTAAGATTTACTGCGTCATTGTTAGGCACGTAAAGTTTTGATCGAAAATTTGATTGCAGATATTGATGATGTGAACGAGTTCCATTTGTACCCTACCTTTAACTGAAATGGTCATATCGGCGGTCGTTCTCCTTTGGAACATATCGCCTGTGTTGACTCTATACGTTGGGTTATTGGTACTTTGAATTTTTTTTAATTATTGGGTCACGCACACATACGCACTCTTATTTATACTTCTAGACTCTGGGGACGACGGAAAATCATCACCCCCAGCCGGGAATCAAACCCGAGACGCCTCGTACAGCAGGCAGGTGCTATATCGACTGAGCTACGGGGCCAGCTTGGCTAATGAGTTCGACATTTCTATCGCACTGTGCAAAAACTGTTATTGTCTCCCATATTATGAAGTACCGAACACAACAAGAAAGGCTCTCATTTTGCAATATTCGACGCATAGTAACAGGAGCCAAATGGGAACTTAAAAGGAAAGTCTTTCAGTATTGAATAGGAGTACCCCGGTACCCAAACCAAAACTTTTCAATATATAACTATTTGCAGTAAAGTTCATGCAAACTGCGTTTTTCGAGGCTCTATTGAAGTTTAATGAGCTCGAAGTCATGGCCAGTTCCAGTGCTACAAAATAAAACACTCGATGATTGCATACTGTTCTGAAAAACTGGTAACCCAGTAAATTATATTTACGATAATACAGAACTGTTTACCTATATGCCACCAGTACTGTTAATGCACTGCAGAGAAAATGTAGGAGGTCCTTAGCGTCCTGCACAGTCCAGATTTGTCATCTGTCTCGGCCGAAAATATTCCTAAATGCATAATTTCACTCCAAGGCGGACACAAAGTGTGTAGTTATAATATAGATTGGTTAAAGTTGCAACCAAAATCATTCTTCGGCAACTGTCTAAATAATGGAATGCCTGCTTCAACGCCTTCAGTGAACACTCAATTGTAAACAGCCACTCTCATGTTTGATTGACTTACGTGTCGACTTTCCTTTCATCCTATTCCGATACTCTAGATCTTGAATGAGTTTCATTTGAACACGTGTAGTTGAAGAAAGAACTAAGCAAAGGAAATGCTTTTATGTGGAATATTGTATTCTATAACGCAGAAAGCTCATCTTTGGACGTAATTTGAGATGGAAAAGAATAGAGCGTCTGAAATGGATAAACAAAATAGATAATGGCGATGTTGTGCGAATGAAGAACAGTGCTTAATTGATCAGAAAGGAATGTAAAGTGGATGGGACGTTAGATCAGAAGAACATATCTGGCGAGAAAGACATTGAGATTATTAGAAGAAATTAGGTACAGAAGAGGACATCAGAGGATAGACAATATTAATATAAACCACTTGAAGACAAAGTGGAAAGGTTAAAGGAGGGGAAAAACAGCAAGTCATGTGTGCCAAAGAGGTGATGTCTACTCTTGTTTGGAGGAACAGCGCCACAGAATGCAAACATAGACCTTAAAGCACATACGTACAAAGTACCACGTAAGAAATTGTCTGCCTCATGTTCAAGAGGTCCCGAGTTCAATTCTCAATCAGGGTGAGTTATCTGGACAAGGTTTTTTCCCAGGTTTCATCCTGAAACATGAATGTCGAGTAACTCTAAGGTCTATGGACGCTGGACAGATTTGAGCATCATTTCACCCATTTCATTAATTGATAAGCCGATATGACCCAACCGGTTAAAAGGGCGTTAAATCTTTCTTTCTTTCTTTTTCTGAAGGAAAATGGAAAAAAGGAGGATATGTTCGCAAATGGCATTTAAACCCATTCGCTTTTTTCCTTATAGTTACACGCTACTTAGTATTTTTGCAACAGTTTCTTGTTTCACATTATTTATACATTGTATACCGCGAAAAACATTTTTGAAGTTATGAAAAAGTAATATTTCTTTAGAAGCGTTTTTTTTTTAATTGTACCTATCCAAAGTTCTGTTGCTTAATATCTCAGATCACGAAGTATATTCTCTGTTTAAGGTGAGCGTTTAGTGTGAAACGCCTTCATTAAAATATTACTTTACAAGGAGATTATTACAAATCTTAATATATACTTATTTGCGTATCATTGTGATACAAATGTTATAAATATGTTCAGTTATCTCTCAAGAATAGGTTACAAATGCGGCAATAAGCTGCATTACTAGATTTTGCGACGCTTCAACTTATAAACAATGATGAAATTGTAGTGGACTTCGTTCGAACAACGAGGCGTTATCTTGGTGTGCGTCATAGAAGGGAAGAGAAATCTATTGCAAATGGTCTTCAGTGAGAATGCTGTGATACGAAAACCACCTACTCACACAGAGTGTTCATTATTGATTAAATAAATTGGCATTCTGACCAATAGGGTGCCAGTAAGACGTGGGCTGGAGGTAGTAATGCTTTGCAAACGAGTGCGTGCTCTCTGTGGGTTTTGCTACTCTTTGACGCAGCCCCGGGATTTTCCCAGCTCCTCATTCCAGGCAAGCTGCACTAGTGACAGGTAGCCAATTGTCAGACGTGAGCAGAAGGCGTGTGACGGCAACAGGTGATCCAGGCAGCCAAGAAGCAACTTTTGTGTCAAAATGACAAATGTTGACGAAATTTTGAGCTATACCCGTAAGGAAGAGGATGATTACTATGCCATATTGGGCTGTGATGAATCGGCTACGGTACGTAATAACAAATATATATATATTGCTATATAAATATATAGGTCACAGTATACATTCGTGCATTGATCGATCATTTTATATTTATGTACCTACTCATATTCTGAGTACCCCTGTGAGAGTAATCATGTTAGTAATTTGTTACATAATAAAGCAGCTTTAATTGTAATTATCTAGTTTAGTATATATGCCCTGATTAAAGTGTGGTGAAAGGCGATGTACTGTTGGCCAGCTTTCTATTACATTTTAAGAGCATTTACTTCCAGAATAAAAATTGATATTTTCCTCATTTAAATTAAAGTGATAATATTCCTTCTGTCACTATTCAAGTGGACTCTCATTAGCTTCTATTTAGGAATTTGGATTAGAATTTTTCTCGATTATACTAAATGATTATTTATTTTTTTTTCAATTACTATTAACTGTTTGAATGTGAATTCTCTGCATTGTTTGCAGTATTCGACCTTTGAGATGTGGTTCTATGGTTCTGGTAACCTAGTTGATCCAAATCAGACCCTTTTTAATTTTGGCAGGCGACAAGAGTAAGGAATTTTAATTTTTTTTTTCCATAGTATTTTCCAAACCTATACGAAGAGGAATTTTATAAGCACTACGTTTTAGTTTTATCTTTATTGTTTTCGGGAATGTTAAAATCATTTCTAAGAAACGAATTAGATATTTAGATACCTAACGAATGAGATATTTAGATACCTAGAAACGGATCACGAAGATCATAAAACTGAGAACTACCAAGTCTATCAATAGAAATCCAACATGTAATTAAAATAACGAACAAGTCTTTAGTTGCTGAATGTGCCATAAGGAAATTACACTGGAAACGCTAAAGGTAAAACCAATTAATTAGTGCGTGTTTGCGCGCGTATGCGTCTGTTTAAAACTCTTTTTGTCTTTCCACCTCTCACTCCACCACAACAGGACGTACCTCAAACGAAAAGGGCCTAAATGACCTAGCTGTCGAACAGCCTTTCATCCCCACACCTGACACACTCAAGGAGAAAATTTTAACAAAAATTCATGGAAACTAGTTTTAGTTTTCTTTGCTTTCTGTGACATACGAAAATTGATAAGGCAGTGATGTTTGCAAAATTCCTCCCCTGTAAGTATAAATTAGATATCATTTTAAGAATACTCTCTTCAAATTCGGAATCCAACTAACCTTGCTAAATAATCAATGTAAGAAACACCTCAAAACCCCAATGAAAGCCTTACATTTCTTTTTCAGAACAAAAAAAAAAAATAAATAAATAAATAAATAAAATAATAAAAGAGAAAATGATGTAAGGTATTGTGCATTTTTTCTAAGATCATTTTTATTTCTATTTTCCTGCATTAGAACAGTTTGAATATTTAGTTTAGCACAGTAACATTGATATTGTTGAGTTGTGTAATATGACCTTTTGTCAAGGTTAAATGATATAAATTGTTCTCTTGCATTCATCTTCAATTAGCAGTATCTTGTTTTTAACTACAACTCACAGAAATTATATTTCTTCTTTTTTTAATATTTAACCATGTACTTTTAATGTAGAAATAGTGCACATTCCAATTTTTTTTTTTTAATTTAAGATTTAATAAATCCAGTATATATTTTTGTGTTCAGTTAGTGAAGCTGAATGTGGAATACAAAAATCACAAATTGCAAGTGAAGACGAAAGAGTTAACAACAATATGTACTGTAGAAAGTACGAGCTGTATGCTCTAGCAGAAACTTACTGCAATAAATTACATTGGGATGCAGTATGATGGAAGAGTAAACAGTTTATTGAAATTATTTTGGAAATGAAATGAAAAGGTTGTAATAGATTTCGTTTGAAAGTTTTAAATTTTAAGAGCTTTGGTAATGTTCATATTTGATTTTCATGGCTTCCCTTTTATTTTAGTATAATATGTAAAAACAATTTCTCACTTTTTATATAATTGAAAGCATTTAGTCATATTATTTGTTTATTACTAGGAGAAAATAATAATGCAACAGGATTTTATTGTAGCTATGTCTTATCAATGGAGAGGGTTGATTTGCTTGTACTATAAAAATGTGTCATTATTTTAAAGACTTTCTGAATAACTTTTTGGAGATAAAAACTTCAATTAAGTATAGTGCAGCTTACAGTTTTAAAAATTATTTCAGAACAGTGAATGTAATTTATGATCCAAAATGATGTATATTCAAAACTGTGCATAAATATCTATACATAAAACATGAAAATGAATCAAAATACATGAGTTACAGAGACTGTATGCTCTCGCAAATCTAATTTAAAATGAAAAACCTGGTGAGAAATGAAATAAAGCATATCTACTAAATGAGGGTAGCCAAAATAATTATTGCCCATCTAAAATGTTCCTAACAGGCTTTTAATGCTTTAATTCCAAGATATGAATGAATTGGTATATTTGCTTAAATGTAAGATATGGCATTCTGAACTGCACGACCTCGGAGCCCATAGACAACACAGCCCAACGCTGGAAGTGAAAGTACAAGAGAGATGGAATGCTGCTGGGGAAAACTGGAGGACTCTAGCGCCATGTTGTCCATCACAGATCTCAATTTGCACTCACCTGAGATTGAACCTGGGTCACTTCTCAGCCATGCATATGGTGTTTAGAATACGTGAAGTTAAAAATTTTGGTAGTATATAGGGAAAACCAATGGAGCTCATTTAATTTGGACAAGATTTTAAAAAATATTTGTGGATTATTTGAATGCAGAGGAAAACCATTCAGCAGAAAAAATAAGAATAATTCATAAACCCAGTTTAAAATTAGAAGGGAAAACAAACATATCTAAGTAATGAGCTCTCCTCCTAACTTGAACCAATGAATAAACAAAAGAAGGTAACACTTAGTAAACAAAATGAATGCTCTAAAGCTTCTAAAGCAGGAACACTAAACATCAGAAGTAATTTCTTTGCTTTATAAGTGAATGTTGTGCTCTTCTACATGACTTCTTGTCAATAATTGCTGTTGTTGTTTGTAATTATGTGTATTACCACAGAAATGAGAGATTTGGTAGAAAAATGTGGTCCAAACAATTGCTTAATGTTGGAGATGCACAAATAAAAACTAAACGGTAAGTTGGCAATTGTGCTCACTTAATACAACATAATTGGAAATGTTCCTCTCTGCTGTCAAACATAATTAACAATTTATAAGCATTTGTTCTTTAATAGTGCAGTTTGATATATGAGAAATACATACATCAAATCAATCTAGCCAGGCAATTTCGAAATATTGCCTTTAAAGATGAGAGCATTTCATTTTAATTAGTTCATTGCTAATATTTTGAATTGTCATTAGATATTAATTTTAATTTGTAAAGTGATATATAAATTACTGAAATTGTGAATTACTGAATATAAGCACACATTATGGAAATATATTGATGACATAAAATATATCTGTGAGAGGTTTTATTAACAGCAAAACAGGAAAAGTAAATCAGGATGTTAACATTTATCTTTAAAAGGATGGAATGATTACAGTGACCTACAGCTTAAGGGTATACACTCCTCCTCAAACGCCTTTGATATTTCTGTATCACAAAGATGGAGCAATCTCAATTTGTTATTGTTACATGTTTCTGTGTCTGTTGCGTTAATCTGAAGTGCCTTTTGTATGATTTACCTTAAAAAAACTAGCAATTAAAATATTTATTCTATATTACAGACGTTTTACTGAAGGGTGACTATACTAACTGAATTCACTTCTAAGTTTTATTCTTAAATTTCTTGCATTTGAAGCCATTAAGTTTTTAATATTTTACATTGTTAATCAAAAAGTGTTGTATTTCACCCAAAAACATATACCTAAATATTTCTCTAAAATGTTAATTAACTGATGAAAATTAATCATTTCTTCACACTAGCTGTATATAGGCTACGGTTTTTGATAGATAGTCAACATGAAAAATTCAATGCCATGGCCGGGATTTGAACCACAGATCTCCTGGTTTCCGTTCAGTCGCTCTTACCCTTTGAGCTACCATGTCCAACATGCCATCCTGATATCAAATTCTCTAGTTGACTCATTTTCTCGGTAGACCACTAGGGGCTCTTGTATCCGAGATACACCGTTTGTGGCAGCTTTCGTAAGTACTTGAGTTCCAGGCTTCATGGTTAAACTCTTATTATTTTAGTTAATTGATGGAAATTAATCATTTCTTCACACTAGCCGTATATAGGCTAAGATTGGTAGAAACCAAAAGTGAAATGTTTGATAAATACCAAAATTGTTTCTTCACTTTAAAACTTTTCAAAAATGTGAAAAAAGTTTTTCAATAAAATCCTCTCAACCCAAACTACCTTATAAATGGAAAATTATTATATATTTTTTGTTTTATCAAAACTGGGTAATGATTTAAATTACAATATCATATTTATTACATAGAAAATGAAGCTAGTTACAGTGAAGCAATAAGTATTATACAAATATAATATTGTGTACAAAAGTGAATCGAGAATATATTGACACATTGCTTCACTCACACTGTTTATTCACAGGACATGTTTCAAGAGCTCTTGCTCCTATCATCAGCTGATACTCGAGTATCAGTGTGAGTGAGGCAATGTGTCAATATATTCTCGATTCACCTTTGTACTAATTTGTGCTTCACTGTCCCTACGCTTCTTTCAAGTTTATACTTTGGATAATATTGTGTATTTAAGATAGTGACATCTTGAATTTTCTGCAAATATTCATAGGCTTTTCCACTTGGATCGATTCAATGTAAGAATCTCACTGCATAAACCATGTACACATCTTATTTTAAGTAAGTTTTTTGTTACATTAGGTATTTCTGAGATACTTCTTTTTATTGGTTTGAAAATAGCAATTTTTTGCCCCACATTTTTGAAACAGTCATCACTCAATTATCTCTGATGTGATGCAAAGATATGGAACTTGAGCATAAACTCATACCTCAGAATCTTCTACACATATTGTTATATATATGTGTGTGTGTGTGTGTGTGTTGTTAAGTCTTATCAGACGGTGTATGAAGTGGATGAAATGATGCTCAAATGTGTCCTCTTAGGGTTATTCATCTTTCAGGATAAGGGAAAACCCTGGGAAAGACTCTATCCAGATAACTTACCCTGACCCAGAATCTCTTGGATGTGAGGGAGACACGCTGCCATCTACGCTACAGAGCCATGCTACAGTGTGTGTATATGCATGCTATCTGCAAAAAGAATTCACGACTAAAATGTCATGAATAAGGAATATGTATTTACACGGTTTTCATGCTTTCCATTATAATCAATAGTTTACTTGAAATAAATAAGTAAATAAAGCTCTACAATTCAAGAATGTAACCACATAAACTGTAGTTAACCTGAGTACAGCTTGTAGTGTAGCTTTGGACCTCACAGTGGATGATTAATTTTGAGAGTGGGTTCTTTCTTGTGAGATTGACTATTTTGAGGTAAAAAATGTGTTTTATATTTGTTTACTTGTATTATGTTAATTAAACTGAACTATTTCTTTGTTTAAAGTTAGCTTTGAAGCTCTGTAACAAAACTTCTTGTGAAACACCAATGTCTTTAACTGGGGACACACTAATTTCCATAAGAAAAAATAAATATATCCAAAAGTTCTTAATTTTTAAATCCAAAGACAATCTGGTGCATAAAACATGTCAGCAGATTTATTGGCATGTAAAATAACACTTGTGGGACAAAATTCCAGCACACTGGTCGCACTGATATGATTCTGGCAATTGAAGTATTGCTAACAATTTCTTTTTTTTTTTTTTTTTTTTGAATGTTGTGTATACTTTATTTTGAAGATATGTGAATGAGGAACTGTATATTAAGAAAATCTTAGGCAGAAGTTTTCGTAATTATAGTGTTTAATATTTTAGAGACTTTAATTATTAAGAATTCCACCATAGACGACCACCACAACAGAAACAACACGGGTCAGTTGAACATGTTCTGAAAATGGGAAGACATGTTCCCCAAACATGTTAACAGAGAATAAAAGGTGATGTTAGTGTTACTAGTACCAACTCATCTTAAGTAAATATATTATAGCTTCTTTCTCATAGTACAGACTTCATGTATACTTTCTCCCTAACTTAAAAAGAACTAAAGGCTCCATTAGCTGATGTAACGAATTTATATGTGTTATCACAGCAGAAAAATTTACTTATAATTGTATTATTGGAACCATGAGTAAAGGAATATAGGTCGATCAGATTTTTCTTCTCACGACTAACATTCAGTGCAAATTTTGAAACATTAGTGGAGCAGTTTTAAGGAGGGGGGAGAGGTACTACTAATCAGGAAAATATTGTCTGTAAAAGGAGAAAATAATGTAAAAAAAATAGATTTTAGTGAATTGATGGAAATTAATTATTTCTTCACTCTAGCCATATGTAGGCTAAGGTTTTTGATAGATAGTTAACTTGAAAAATTCAGTGCCATGGCCAGGATTTGAATCACAGATCTCCTGGTTTCCGTCCAGTTGCTCTAACCCATTGAGCTACCATGGCCAAGTTGCCATCACAACATTAAATTCTCCATTTGACTGGTATATTTCCCTGGTAGACCACTAGGGGCTCTTGAATTCGAGATACACCATTTGTGGCGACTTACTATCGTAAGTACTTGAGTCCCAGGCTTCCATGGTTGAAATCCCGGCCATGGCATTGAATTTTTCATGTTTACTCTATCTATCAAAATCCTTAGCCTATATACGGCTAGTGTGAAGAAATGATTAATTTTCATCAATTAACTAAAATAATAAGAGTTAAATGATGAAGTCTGGGACTCAAGTACTTATGATAGTAAGTCGCCACAAACGGTGTATCTCGAATGTGAGAGCTCCTAGTGGTCTACCGGGGAAATATAAGAATCAAATAGAGAATTTAATGTCAGGACGGCATGTTGGCCATGGTAGCTCAACGGGTAAGAGCGACTGGACGGAAACCAGGAGATCCGTGAATCAAATCCCGGCAGTGGCATTGAATTTTTCATGTTGACTCTATCTACTCACTTAACTGTTGTTAATCCACATCATATTTAAGATACCTTGTTTCTTTTGAAATTGCATTAATGACTAGACAATAATTCATCCTTTCTCTGCTTTTAGACCGAACAGATTAATGCTGAATACAAGGTGCAAGCATTGCAATATCATCCAGACAAAAATCCGGGTGACAAAGAAGCTGAAGAAAAATTCCAGAAGTTGCAGGTGAGTAAGTAAACTTGATAATTCAAGCTCATGTAACAAACCCTTTCCTCAATATCTGAAGCTCAGTATTAATGATAATATAGAGTCTGAGAAAGTTTTCTTACCAGCCATTTTACATTCATGTTTTGAAATAAATTCCATAATGTGTTAGTATTATAATATTACTGTACTAAGCACAGTTAACTCATTGTTGCTCCCAAGAACAAGTTAACAAAATCCCAGCATTTTTACGTATTTCTTTGTCAAGATACTCTGTTTTATATGTAAACGATTTTGAAGCTTAGATTAAAGATTAGATTAACCAACGACCCTTTTCATGACATAAGATTTTTTGGCAATCTGTATAAATGTAGCATTTTAATTGTTGTCATTTTGACAATTTTTATGCACCATATTGGCCACTACAATTGTACTACTTCAATAAATCAAACAAATCAATAATCAATATTAAACAATATACTGTAACAATTACATGTTTTGTGGAGCAAAATATTTTGAAATTAGGATACTCTTTTGTATAAATGAGGATAATAAAAGAACAAATGAATTTTAGCTCGTGCTTTTTTTTCCTTTGTTTGCAGTGGCAACACATGACTTTCAGTGCAAGGAAAGCTCCAAGTAATAATTTTCAACATAAGAGAGAATAATGAATTTTGTATATATGCAGCCATCTAAAATAGCAAGCATGGCCAACAAAACACCCACATAACCATGGAACTGTCATACATATATTCATTAAAGTGGCACATAAATGTTGTACACCTTTGCTTTGCATATTGATATCATTATTAAGAAGTTTTTCTGTCTTGTCACTTTTAATTATATTTAGTTCTTCATCACACTCAAAGAACTACAACTACTCTCAGTACTCTTTTTGTTGTACAGTCACATGTAAGCCCTTCTTGCATTGCAAGACTGAGCACACATTCCTGCTTCCCCTCTCCACTCAGATGTTCCAATTTATTCATGAGTTGGCCCACATTGTGTGAATTGTTAATCTAACATGGAGAAAGTATGCAGCTTCTGCTAATAACTTAAAACTTCATAAGAATTTCCTGTTTTTCACCTCCGTATACCAATATATGTAAATTACTATTGTTAATACTGTTGAAATATACTTACAATTGTATTTAAAACTGCCACATAAAACAAAAGATCTCTAAGTATAAAAATTGAAACAAGCACAAGTTAAAATAAAAGTGAATTGAGAAGATATTGACACATTGCTTCGCAGGACATGTTTCAAGAGCTGTTGCTCCCATCATCAGCTGAGTCTCAACTAGTGTAAATTGCAGTGCTTTCCTCCTTCTCCGTGTCGTCGGTAGATGGCATGATGTATTTTGTCAAAGCATAATCTTTTCTTCACACACTACAGAGACTTCACGTAACAAAACTTGTCAACGCTTCCTGACTACAAAAGAGTTGCGATTTCTTCCTGAAACCGATGAAGCATGCTATTCAAGGTTAAAAATAGGAGAATACAGAAATATTCAGTATTGAATGAGCTCGCAGAACTAGTCATTCGAGCATTAAGCAGCTGTCCAATTGTCCACAGCAACACAGATGTTTGCAAATAAATTTTGAAAATGTATCCAGAGCAAAGAAAATATTGTTTGGCATGCATTTTTTGTTATTCTTCTTTTTCTTCTGAAATTCTTGGGGAAGCAGAAACTGAATTCAAACTCTTTGTTATTCTATATTATTGGAGATGAACTGATGTTGCTATTTGTTTAATATATGAACGGTATTCATTGTTAAGCTTAAAAATGCTTTTATTTTCATGTATGAATGAAATAGTTTCTAAGATATAAATACACGGTGATGGTAGAAATTTTGGATCTGAAAAAGTGGTTTCCTTGGAATACATTGGTTCACTTGTTTGATTAATCTTATTACTCTTTTTTGTAATTTGAACACCTTAATGCAGTTGTTGGAAGATCCCCTAAAGGGGACTGCGTATTCCAATACTAAGTATATATAACCAAATTACACTGTTATTAAGACATCTAAGTTGAATGTTTTAGCTAGCACCCTTATAGCATAACATATATGGCTTATATCGAGATTTAACTGTATTGGAACACCACAGTGAAGCGAAAAATTATTAATTTTTAGATGAGTCGTATTTATTACACATCTGCTTCACTTTCGTACCTATTTTGAGGACATGTTTCGCAAATCATCGTTTGCATCTACGGCTCTTAAAATAGGTACGAAAGTGAAGCAGATGTGTAATAAATACGACTCATCTAAAAATTAATATATGGCTTAATTTGTTGGCTAGAAAGTTGACAGCTCTGTCCAGTTTAGTTGGGAATCAATGACAATCCCCAAGCTCTTACTTAAGAGTGTATTAAATATTGAGATTGAACACGATTAGGAACTCCCAGTTGTTGATTGAATTTAAGAGTTACCATCTTATTTATATTTATATGAAGCTTATTATTTGTCGTCCATTTCTCCAATTCTGTAATGGTATAATTGAGTTCTTCTTGCACAGGTCTTTCATCATTATTTCTGAAAATAAAGTTTGTATTGTCTCCAAAGAGAATGCTATTGATTGGTAATAGTTAAGATGGAAGATAATTGATATAAATTAGAAATAGGATTGGTCCCAAAATGGATCCCATATTCTATAGCAGCAGGATTTAACAAGCACCTTCTAATTCAATTAATTTGGTAGCTATTTCCAAGATAAGAAGAGAGCCATTTATTAGCTAGTCCTCTAAAACCATAAGCATCTAAGTTCTTTAAAATAATATGACCAACTATGTCAAATGCTTTAGTTAAATATAAGAACAAGCCTGCTACTTGTTCTCTTTTGTCTTTTGCTTCTAAGATATATTCCATAAGAGAAAAAATTGCACTATCAATTGATTTTCCTTTTTTGAAGCCAAATTGAGCCTCTGGCATATTGTAATGCTTTTCTAACAAGGGAACAATTCTGTTGTACGAGGCATGTTTTTTAAGTCAGTACCGTTTTGTGATTCTGCCGCTGCAGCGCTACGGTCGGCGTTCCGCGCTTGCACACTGGTTGCCTACATCTCTTGTCTACGCACTGACACCATTACAGTCTGATTCTTCATTGTATATGTTGGTTACTGAGTGTTTAAGATGCTTCCGACAATCGTGATTGTGAAGTACGGGCTGTTATACGATTTCTTAGTGCTAAAAGCGATCGATATTCATCGTGAGATCTGTGAAGTTTACAGACAAAACATTATGAGTGATGGAATGGCAAGGAAATGGGTGAGAGCATTTAAAGATGGCCGCACAAATGTGCATGATGAAGAACGGAGTGGGCGTCCTTTGGTCATTACTGAAGATTTGGTGCAGAAAGTGGACGAAAAGGTGAAAGAAAACAGACGCTTTACAATTTCATCATTGTGCGACTATTTTCCTCAATATTCTCGTAGTGTTTTGTATCGCATTGTGACCGAGAACTTGAAGTACCGGAAATTGTGTTCACATTGGGTTCCGAAAATGTTGACGGATTTACACAAAACCCAACGTTTAGGCAGTGCATTGACTTTCCTTGAGCGGTACCACAATGAAGGTGAAGATTTTTTAGACCAAATTGTTACTGGTGACGAAACATGGGTGGCCTACGTCACACCAGAATCGAAACAACAATCCATGGAATGGCGACATTCATCATCACCCACAAAAGTGAAGTTTAAGCAAACAATTTCTGCCTGGAAAATCATGTGCACAGTTTTTTGGGACAGAAAAGGAGTATTGCTAGTGGAGTTTCTGCCTCGTAATGAGACAATCAATGCAGCGTCTTATTGTGAGACATTGAACAATCTGCGCCATGCAATCCAGAACAAAAGACGTGGCAAGTTGAGTAAGGGTATCATTTTGCTGCATGGCAATGCCTGTCCACATGTGGCTAATCGGACCAAAGATCTCATCAAATCTTTTCAATGGGAAACTCTAGATCATCCATTTGTTCCTGCACTTGAAGAAGCATCTGGGCGGTGAGCGTCTTCAAGACGATAACGAAGTCAAAACAGTTGTGATACAGTGGTTAACACATCAGGTGGCAGAATTTTATGAGGAGGGTATTCAAAAACTGGTGCCATGTTATGACAAGTGCCTCAATATTCATGAAAATTATGTAGAAAAGAAGATTAAGGTACAGGCTTTCACGTAAAAATAAAATTATTGCGATATCTATGCACGTCTTTTTTTTAATACTAAAATGGTACTGACTTAAAAAACATGCCTCGTACATCATTTTCTCCATGAATTTTGAAAACACAGAATAAGGAAATGGGCTTATAATTTTTATATTGAAGCTATTTTAAATACATTTGGAAAGCATCCTGTTTTCAGTTAGGCATTGCAAACACCAGTAAGTGGTTTTGTGAGATATTCAATACATTGCTTTATCAGAGAATCGGGGATTTCATCAAAGCCACACAAGTTTTTATTTTTCAGCCTTGTTGCTATTGTTATTATTTGTTCATCACTGACTGGATATAGAAACATAGTGATGTTATTTGCAGCAATACTGCTGAGTGGTTCGAAGGAAACTCATTCATAATACTTGCAATTTGTGTCATTGAATTCTTGGATACTTCTGTTTATACTCTCACTGATTTAATTTTGAATTCTTAAAAGATTTTGTTGCTGCACACACAGAGTTAAAAGCTCCAAGCTGAACAGAAAAATATTTCTTTTGGATGTTTCAGGAAGCCAAAGAGACCCTATGTGATGCTGAAAAGAGAAGAAATTATGACAAATGGCGCAAGAGCGGTATTTCTATAAGCTATAAGCAATGGCTTGGAATGAAGGAACATGTTCATCAGGTATATACACATGTAAATGTTGCAGAAACCTCTGCAGACAAGATTTATGATATCTCATTACATTATTTAGGCTTCACTGTCAATGGCTTGTTGAAACATACATTTGTGAAGAACTAACAAAACAATAATTAAACTCAAGATGAGTTGTATTTTAACACATAAGCTTCACTTATGTACCTATATTGAAGACATACTTTGCGAACTATTGCTCACATCTTCAGTTCTGCTGCGAAGATGCAAGCAATAGTTCAAAAAACATGTTCTTAGGTACATAAGTGAAGCTTATGTGTTAAAATATGACTCATCTTGAGTTTAATTATGTTTCACTTCACTACAGTGTTCCAAAAAAGTAAACATTCTATGTAACAAAACAATTTGTAAACTATTAACTTTTTAAAATTAATATTGTCCTTTTAGGTTCATTGACAATGATATGTGCTAATAAGTTAGTTAATTATGGAGTGGATTTTGATACTACATCACTTATTTATAGGGAAAACAAGTTTCAGGAGGTATATGTTATGTGTTTGGAGGAATTTAGTAACAGTGACGTCAAAATTAATCTCAAACTATTTGTAGTTGGTTTATTGATACTCGTCACTTTTTTATATTAATGAGAGACTAGTTTCAAAGGCAATCACCTCCATTTTCAATCTCTCAAGTGACGAGTATCAATAAATCACCTACAAATAGTTTTTGAGTTTCAGGAGCTATTTGTTCCCATCCTCACTTGCTTGTCGATTGCCACTGGTGGTGGTTGGATGAACCTCTGCAAAAGTATGTCATTTGACAGCATTTCAAAATTGAAAATACGTTTTCTGTTTCTTTAAACATAAATGTTTTCCCAAATTCTGAGTTCTTCGAAATTTTGAGAGACCAGTATACTATAGACAGAAGTCTGATAATACTAAATACTAAATCCGTTAATGTAAAATATTTCAGAAAAAACAAAACTTATCTAGGTAAACATTTACATTTGAAAAAACGGAAATGTATTTTCAATTTTGAAATGCCACCAAACAACTTACTTATTTAGATGCAAAGCCAACCAGCGTGATGAATGACACAGGCAGTAAGTAGGAACTGAGGATGAAAGCAAACAGCTCCTGGAGTATGTAAATAAGTAAATAATGTAATTCATAAAACTATTTGTAATCTGTTTTTAATCACATTATGTCACTTATATATATATATATATATATATATATATATATATATATATATATATATATATATATAATTTTTTTTTTTTTTTTTGAGGTTCCATGTTTTGTGTTTGATCCTAGATTATTTCTCTTTGTTTTAATTCAAAGACTTGTTGATATAAGCAACCCTACATAATATTTGGAGGAATTTTATAACAGTGACACCCAAGCTAATTCATAAAACTATTAGTAGTTGATTTTATCACATTAAGACACATTTTAATTTTTAAGGAAAAAACATTAAGAATTAAGTGACATAGTGTAACAAAAAATGACTGTAAATAGTTTTATGAGTTAGTTTGGATGCCACTGTTACTAAATTCATCCAAATATTACATAAGTAATGTAATGTCAGATTTGACTCAATAATTAACTAAAATGTTTGAACAGTTCGCTGAACATATATTTAGACAGAGGTAGGTAGTACTAATTGATTGCAGATACCTCCTGTAGTCTAGTGCTCAACACCCCTAGTTCCTTTTGGTCCTATAAATATGTTTATCAAATTCCTTAATTTAGTTAATACAATGTATTTAGTGATCCAGTTGATATCACTCTCCATGGAATGAAGGTAAGACTGACATAGTGAGTTTCAGCCCCCCCCCCCCCTTTCCCCCATGCACTTTTTGCATATCTCCCTGGACCTAATGCTATTCCTCTTCTGCACTCATGTTACACAGATCTTATGATCACCTTGGCAACACTGTGTAGCCTCACGATGCTGCGGTAATGTCTACTTCATACTTTAGCAGAGAAACCTATCTCAGGGTATGACACCGTAATTTGAATTTGAAACTTAATACAAAATATTCACTTCAACAGAGAAGTTGCCAACAATTGGAAACTATTATCTGAATGTCCATTGTTAAAGTATGTGAATCTTCTACCAAGCCATAACTTGCGGTTGTACCCTTGAGGCAAGAATGACGTCCCACCAGTGATCAGAACAGAAGTGTCTAAGATTATGCAGAAAAGGTGCTCCCCTTTTGCTAATGACTCTAACATCTCTAATTGGATGTTAGCTCTTCATTTCTACATTTCTGAAAATTGCTTCTTTCCATTGTAAAGTCCCCCTGTAAATTTCTAAGAGATACTCTGTCACAGCTAGCTTGCCATACCTAATCTGACAACCTTGGATACTTTAACCCTTCACTAGTGTAACCTACCAACCACTTGTACAAATTTGCCTGGAAACCAGCAATCCCAATCATCGTCCTTAATATCATCTTAGCCTGAGCCAAACTGTACCCATAATCTCTTGCCAAACCTACAACCTCTTAACATTTAAAACAAATTCACAAAATATTCATATTTAATTTTATTACAAGTATTAATTTATTCAACTGATCCATAATTTGTGTATCAACTGCTAACCCAACTAGGTACACACTGAGATGAATGACACATTGTAACAAAATTTGGTTGTTTCTGATGTAGTGTGTTTCAAAACACTATGTAAACACAATTTTGCACATGGAAAATTGTTTTTAGGGAAATGGCATTTATTTTCTTAATTTCAGGAAAATGCATTTATTTATGAGAATGAATCCTTGTTTACATATACTCATGAAACAAAAGAAATGTAGTAAATATGTATGACAAAAGTGATAAGTACATATCATGTACAGTGTTGCTTTCCTACTTTTCCTCTTGTATGTTACTTCACTCTGTCTGACCAGTCCCCACTGATACTGTTCCTGGTACCTTCTTTCAAACAATTGTAAGCTCTGATGGAACCTTTCACCTATTTGTCTGAATATGTGACCTGAAAAGATCCAGGTGCAAGTGTAAGTACTTTCTGCATCCCATTGATTTGTTGTTCTACCACATCCCCAAAGCTCTTCCAGGCCTTTCTTTTGAACTGGTAGGAACTGATAAATGTGTCATGGAGGCCAGTGAAATTCCATCCTTTATCTCAACGTCTGATAGTTTGGGAGAATCATTTTGGAAGTAATTCATTGCTTCTGATGTTGGATCTAATGCCTTTACAAATTGCTTGATAAGTCCAAGCTTAATATGGAGGGGAGGCTTTAGTATCTCTTCCTGGTCGACAAGGGGTTCCTACTTCACAGTTTTCTGGCCAACCACAAACTCCGACCTTAATCCCTATTCAACAGTCTGAAAATGTCTGCCTGTATACCTACTATCCCAAAGACAGAGAAAGCAGCGATTCTGTGTTTCCTCCTTTTCAATTCAGTCAATTCAATTGTAATTCTATCAAAATGCAATCATTTTTAAATCACCAATTACATCCCACTGATGTTCAGCATATTTTAACACCTGAAGAAGATGCTGAATATTTGAGGATTCTTCCTTTAGGTGAGTCAAATGAGTGATCAGAATTGAGGGATACTTGTTTTGATTAAGGAGGAGACTCTTGCAGGAGCTATCAATAAAGAGTCACCAGTTCTTTGAATCATAGTTATGCCCAATTTCTTTGAAAAGTTCAGGCACATTGTGACAATAGTAAAGATTGTGAGAAAGGTTCATGGTGTTTCCTATGTCTGGATATCCTGCAACTCTTACTCAATGAAAGAATTTATGCTTTGGATTTTGTAAGTCTTAGATCCCTGATCCTTATTTTATGTGGGTTAGTGAGGTGAAGCATCTTCATCCCTGAGAAGTCTTCTTTGCGACAATGTTGGTGTCTTCAAACTCTTTAAGTCCTGATGGAGGAGGGATAGGATGAGGGCAAGTCAGGATATGCAAAAACACCTCTAATGATAAGACAAGTCAGTAACAGAGAAATAACAGTTGGAGAGGTGATCTTTTGGTTCTCGCCAAATTCTAGGTACACCAAATTTCATTTTTCTGTTTTCTCCTCTATACCAGGCCTCAAGAGTGAAACTGCATCTCCCAGTACGTGTAACACCTATTGACGAGAAGTGGGTTTGGACTAGATTTTTCATAGGCGTACCAAAATAAGCGGAGATTAAAAGCACTCCTGCCAAATTAGATAATTGTCTCTAGTATATAGATGACGTAGCTGTAGTATTACAAATATTGTATCAATGGTGCATGTTGTGTTATTAAATAAAAAGGTGCACTTTTCTCTGGAATTAATGTAAGTATCAATATGAAATGTTTACAGCTGTTTCATGAAATGGTTTTAAATATGTGGATCTAGTGGTTTTTTTTTTTTTTTTTTTTAATATAAGGTATATTTATGTAAATGTTAGAATTTTCTTCAACAATTTTTTCTTTAATTTACTATACAAAAATAATTTTTTAACAAAATATTTCACTGATCAACACAAAATTAGATCCACATCTCTATTATAGTGTGCTTGATATGTGTTGAAAAGTTGAGACATTTACCTTTCATAGTTTTTGAGAAAACTGTACCTTTGTAACAGGAAATGTATTTTACGGAATATTAAAATGAAAAACAAAAAAAAAACTCACTTTTAAAGTTGCAATGTTTACTATTTATCCCTTGCACCGGCAGTGGCCATCTTAGCAGCAGTGATACCAATCACTCCAGAGTAAATTCCACTATAAAATGAGTTAAATTTCATATTTTTAACCCAATTGGTTCAAAAGTTATAATTTTTTTTTCTGAAATGATGAAAATGAGGTTTCAATGCAGCAGAATTTTCAGATATGTTAAAAATACTTGTAATGCGTACCTAACATGCATACGTACCTGAAGTATGTATCAAAATATTCAGAAAATGTCAAATAATAATATAACCCTAAAAACAGGTCATCTGAGCTTTGAATCTTTCCTTAGGACCTGTATGCTTTACTGCTTTCGATCCCAGGAAGATGTCACACACATAACGGAAAGAGGCCATTATGCATCAAAACATAGAGTGGAACCATTACTTATCTCATATATAAAATGTTCTTATCTAATATAATTGTAACCTATTTATTTCATATTATTGGAATAGAATGCAAAGAAACAATTATATAAAAGGAGAGATATTGAGTATATTTAGTTGTGACCTGATAAAATTCACTAACACAAGAAACAAATATTTTTTGTTGCATGATGTTATCATAATTGGATTTAGCACTACCACTATACACAGTGCAGCACCCATATTTGTACATTGCTGAATTTAATTTGGTATTACACATTAAGTTCTGGATGAATATACTTCAGACTGGACCAGAAAAACCAAGCCCTTATTTCATTTTTTGTTTATTTTGTTAATTTAGGTAGTGAATGGTTAAAAATTGACCATGCTTTGTAACATTTCATTAAATGCAATCACAAAATACAATGTATTCATAGGTCATTTTGTCATACTAGGAAAAGCAGAAAAATTCACAATTTTATGTTCTTCTAAAATAAATGTGCTCCCCAAAATATAGTATGTCTGTATAAGGTTTCATTTCTCCATGCTTAAATAGTTCCTGAGAAAAAGGTACATAAAGCAAACATGTGGGCAAGCTTTTCAATAAAGAATAATCATAATTCTTTTTTTATAACCTTCCTTTACTCATCCTCTTAACTTTGATGGTCAAAGTTCCAAAATAGTCTCCCTTAGATGCAATGCACTTGTCCCAGCATTTCTGTCAGTCTGCCAAGTCATGCTGGAAACCAATTTTTGAGACATCCTTCAAAATCGCCTCCACAGCCCTCACTGTTGCTTCTGAAGATGGATGATGCTTCCCACAAAAGTGTTTCTTCACATTAGGGAATAGGAAAAAGTCATAGTAGGCTAAATCCGGACTATAGGGAGGGTGAGGGATACACTTTATCTTAAGTTTTGTAAGTTATTCAGCAATAACATTGGCAATATGCAGCCGCGCATTTTCGTGGTGCAGCATCCAACCTGTTTCATGCAAATTTGGTCTTTTGTGCCTGAAATGGTCTTGCAATGTTTTTCAGTATTTGAGAAAGCGTTCTTAAGGTTATTCGCTGATCTTCTGTCACAATGACAACAGCACTGTTGATGGTTTCTTCCATAAGAGCAGTAACTGGAGCGCCGGGTCCACCCTTCTTTGAAATTAACTGTCTTCACCCTTTAAACAACTTAAACCACCTTTGAGATGTGTTATAGGGAAGCACAGACTCTCCATAGGCCTCCTGTAATATTGTATAGACCTCAGCTGAAGGTATGTTCAGACGAAAGCAGAATTTCAAAGCTGCATATTGTTCCTCACTCATCACTTCCATTATTTTGGTAGGCGATAATGGCAGGAACCAGGAGTACCAACAGTGAAACAGCTATGGTATGTTTGTACACATTAATGTCCAAAATTTGGCCTATACACAGCTGGTGTGCAAGAACAGTTGAACTTCCATTATTAGATGTAATAGAGGTTGGACTAGAATTCCGGGAGTTAAGGTACTTACGTGATGTAAGTCGCCATTAAGGAGTTGCCTCATGTGTATCTGAGAATTCCTAAATGGTTTACAGGATAATGCGAGTCAGTTGGAGAATTAATGCCATACCAGCACATTAGCCATGGTAGCTCAATGGTTTAGAGCAACCAGATGGAGACCGGAAGATCCGTGTTCAAATCCCGGCTATGGCATTGAATTTGTCAGTCTGACTCCACCCTTCCAAAATTTGGCCTACACACAGCTGGTGTGAAAGAACAGTTTAATTTCCATTATTGGACTATAAAGCCGGGACTTAAGGTACTTACATGATGTAAGTCACCATTAAGGAGTTGTCTCATGTGTATATGAGAATTCCTAAGTGGTTTACCAGGATAATACGAGTCAGTTGGAGAATTAATGTCATACTGACATATTGGCTATGGTAGCTCAATGGTTAGAGCAACCGGATGGAGACCTGGAGATACGTGTTCAAATCCCGGCTATGACATTGAATTTTTCAATCTGACTCTACCTGTCCAAGACCACAAGCCAAAACATAAAAAATCCATTTTTTTTACAGTTTCAGAGTACTCTGTTCCCTTAAAGAGTATGTAGATATTTGATGAATAATCCCTTCACGTTTCTCTTGTAAGCAGCCACACCTGGTTTATGGTCTTGTACGTTATTTATTTCTATGATTGCAGTCAATGCATTGGTCTACTTTCAAGACTAAGGACCGTATGCTTCCTGAAACAGAAGGTGGAGCTACTTCTGCAGCTCACCGTAGAGCTTCTGAGGGAGGTGCAAACATCCACTGGGGTGCCCGAGGCAACGTCCAGTGGGATTCTGAAGCCCCTAGCGAAGTCGTTAATAAATTCCGTAACTATGAGATATAATTAATGAAATGTAAGGATAAAGAAATATTCTTCAACCTCATTGTTGACCTGTATGCTGTGAAAGCATTTGATGCTCCTAGATCCTATACCAAACATTAATGTCGTTTGATTAAACAATAACTGGAGTAGGATTAATACTTGGATGTACCTAAAAGTCCATGTTATTCTAGACAATCTTATCATCTGTTGTGTACAGCATTTAACTGGTTTGAAGATTTGAGTACTAAAGTCTTCTATATTGTACTGCAATCTAAAACATTCCACAGTGTACCATTGTGTGTCTCAAGGACTGCCCCAGCAAAGTCGTGCAGCGTTTCAATGATAAAATATTTTTGTTGTTATTAAGGGAGGCCCGGATTTTTAGGTAAAACATTCCTTCAATTTGGGTTTCTTATATGTTTAAAATAGTTTTTTTTAGGTTTCTCTTGATTAAAATAAGGTTTTTAAAATGTTTTGTTTATCAGTACATGTACTTATAATTTGCCTTTTCTGCTACTTACTTTTAAGATTTGTTCATGAACTTATTTCACAAAAGTACACATTGTCAAAGATATTCATCAAAGAAGGCACAAAATAGAGTTTACTGTTTGCTTTCTAGGCATTGCAGTAGATAGTTAAACACATAACCAAATTTTCTGGGGGTAAGCAGTTTCCTAATGTCACGCAAAACATTCTTTCAGCAGAATATGACGTCATTGGAGCATAGACCATTGATGCCAGTGCAGCAGGTTCTAGGGTTAGTGTTATGATTTTCATGTCCTCAGAACGGTATTTCTTTCAATAATCTTCTACAACTTTGAAGATCATGCACTTCCCATTGGACCAGGTATTTGTCAATGATATCTAGAGCATCTTTCAGTGGCAAAGTTTTACTTTCCAACTGGAGAATAGCTTTTGCTATAAAACCTATAAGCAAGGCAAGCTACAAGAGTGGGTTACTCAAGTGACAATGGAGGCTTACTTCATTGACAAACAGCCAAGAGGGGTTGTCGGTACTTTCTCTTTGAACAATTGTATATGTGTTGGGGCTTTTAAGAAAACCTTCTTGACCAAAGAACTTTGGAGGAACAGAATTGGAAGCTCAGTTGGACTGATTTACCAGTACATATTTTCCTTATTGAGATGAATGTCATTTGAGGGTGCATTTCACTTGTTTTATTAATTTACTGTCAAATATGAATTTCTAAATAACTAAATTAATTAATTAATTAAAGGAAAGTAGCCATTTAAGCTTTTAGGTGTTAAAGCCTCATTTAGGTTCTTTAGGTGAAATAAAGTTAAAACCTAAAAGTCCGGGCCCTAGTTATTACATATAAAGAAGGATACATAAAAAGAATTTATATGAAATATTTGCGGAAATTGCATGCCTAAACCATGGTTAATACTGAATTCATGAATAAATTATTTACTTTTAAAAAAGATGTAGCATTCAAAGGAAATGCTGCCTTCAGCATCATTAGATTGTAGATTTTAAAAATGCCTTTAAAAATGTAATTATTTTGATAAAAGAATGGTGCATAATGTGTCATATGGTTCAAGATTTTGTGGATCAAAAGTGGTAAGCTGTGCTGAGCTTGACAGAAATGTTTGTGCAGAACTTATCCCACAGATCATGTGTTCTTAACAGTAAATACTTGATTTGTTGCTATAGCAATAACAAGACACAAAATCATCAGTCAATTTGAAATGAAACACTCTTGAAGGGTACAAAAAGAATATCCTGCAAAATGGACCAGCAACTTTCATATTTCTATGTGGGATTAAGTTTGGGTACTAATATATTTGCATGCAGATTTGGGAATCTGCATTCCAGGTAATAGAACATATGTTCAAAAAGCTTTCTGCAGCTTTTTGTGCATTTTTTGATGTTTTGTTATATAATTGGATACTTAACAACAGAACAGTTTTATAAAGAGGTATTAGCTTTCAATAAATCAACGCCAAATGGAGTAGCTATAGTAGAACTGGGAAGACCCTGTAGAAGTGGTGATATATTAAAGATTTGTATAGAACAACAGAAGAACTCAACGTGTAAGGACAGCTGGTGGTCACAATTGGAGGGAACAATGGATAGTGTGGGATTTGTGGCAGGAGGGAGAAAGAAATGTAAACGGTATTTGGACAGTGATTAACAACCGGGTTGACGACACTGACAGACAAGTACATGGCAAAACTTCATGAGTAAGATATAATTAAATGTATACCTGAAAATGAAGAGAGAATGGGAAATTTGTGATAGATATGAGAGGGAGGGGTTAGCTTGGTTAAGGACAGGAGCCATATTGAGACGGAGTTCAGCAAAGGAGTGCATTTTATGTGGAAAGAAAATAAACAGAACATTATGTAATGGAATGCAAAGAAATAGAAAACTGGAAGAAATTAATATGGGATAAGAACTGGGATAATAAAGGGGCTTATGTAGTAACTATAAAAATGCTAATATTGAAAGGAGAGAAAAGAATAAGGGAGGTGGGGAAGTATGCAGACAAAATAATAGAGAAATGGATGAAAACGGTAAGGCAGTTAAGAGGTAGAGAAATGGAAGATGCCATGGAATAACAGGGAGCCAATACCACTATTTTCCTGCAAATATCAGCAGCTGACAAGTTTATATTTAGAATAGAATAAAAAAAGTTTTAACTGGAATTGTAAGGCAATATTGTACGTTTGAGTACAAATAGCTGTTCTGTTTTGTGAATTATTGCCTTTCAAATTATAAGGTATGTGTATAAATATTGCATAATATTATGTCATATATAATGATATAACATTGTCATATAAATTAAATATTATATATGTGTAAGTTATCTTTAAACCATTTTGTACATTGAAGCTGTGGTAGATGAGATAATCTGTGTGAAAAATCTGATAATCCAAATATTTCAAAAGCTGTCAGTATCACATATGATTCATCAGATGAAGAAAGTATATCATTAAAAGAGTATTACATGGAGATAGAAAAGGTTTATAAGCTGAAAGTCCTCAAAAAAGGGAAACATTTAATTGGTTATCTTGGAATCTCATTCCTAATTGACTTCAACAGATAAACAAAAGAAGGATTTAAAGCCTATGAGCCCTTACCTGACAAGGAGTGAGCAAATAGCTTGACGGGACTTTGTGCCTTTCATGAAAGTCTATGCTTTGAGCACCAAACAGTTCCAACAGTGTCATGATGCTGAGAAACTGTTATTTATAACTTTGAAAAGTTTGAGGAATAGATACTACAGACATTTATTTTGTTATACCTTCTGTTCATAAATTTGACACTTTGCACCTTTCTACTGTTAAGTATCCAATTATACTGCACAACTTTTATGTATTTTTGTATACCTTTATGGTTGTGAAAACTGGATGCTTAATGCTCCTATTATGCAGCATACTGACTCAAATTAAGAATGTGGCAAATAACTTCCTACGATGTGTGCCAATACATATGCCAAGTATTTTATCTTAAACCTACAGGATGCTTATTGCTCATTTCTGTGTTTCAGAATCATCCTGCATAACTATATCTAATTTTAATCTTGTTTTAATACTCTGTAACTAAATGTCTTCTCTTTGTTATTATGTTTCTTCATTACTCCATACATCTTTGCTATTGGTTTGTAATCCTGCATGATCTTGATCAATAATATTTTAAGTATTATAGATGCAATGTATTTGATGATGTCATATATCTATCTGGTTTCAAAGCTCACAGTATATTTGTGTTAGAAGCATAGATGTAATTCACATGAAAAGTTAATTTCTTCACTATTTAAGTACAGCATTTTGGTTTAAATCCAATCAGAAAGTACAGATATACACATAGTACACTATTTTAATATGTATTTTTCAAAACTCTCAAAGAAAATTCCTAATATTATATGGACAATCACTGTTCATTCCATGTATGTTACAAGAAGTAACTACAGCTTTCTATAGAAACCTTCTGTGATACTGTCGGTGCAATATATCCAGCTTAATAAATGTGTATATAATGTCCAAACACCTCTTATATTTTCATTATCTATTACTGTTCTACATTTTAATCTATTGTTTTTTTTGACATTTTGGTTATAAATATGTCTTATTATATGGAGCTTGTACATCTCCAGAGATCTGTTTGAGATACAGGGTCATTTAATGTATGTTGTTCTTGTAAAACAATATTTCTGAGCACCATTTTGTGTAATAAATGTGGCAATGAAATGTGTGTTGAGTTATTGCCTTTCATGACTAGAGTCAATGTAATTGGAAGTTATTTCTGGGCTGTTATACCACGGTGTGCTTGAGACAGATATTCCAGATGTTTCACCCATAACAGCATTGGAAATCTTCAGTAACAGGTTGAAATCATCTTGGAGAAATTTGTACTGCATCTGAAACATAGACCCTCAGTGCCACTATATTTGTACTGAGAGCCATGGCATAGTGGGCTAGAGCATTATGCTTTGGTTCCTTGTACTCAGGATCAATACCACCCTTGGGAGGTGCAGATTTTAAGTCCTGAGCCATGGCATAGTGGGCTAGAGCATTATGCTTTGGTTCCTTGTACTCAGGATCAACACCACCCTTGGGAGGTGCAGATTTTAAGTCCTGAGCCATGACATAGTGGGTAGAGCATTATGCTTTGGTTCCTTGTACTCAGGATCAATACCACCCTTGGGAGGTGCAGATTTTAAGTCCTGAGCCATGGCATAGTGGGCTAGAGCATTATGCTTTGGTTCCTTGTACTCAGGATCAATACCACCCTTGGGAGGTGCAGATTTTAAGTCCTGAGCCATGGCATAGTGGGCTAGAGCATTATGCTTTGGTTCCTTGTACTCAGGATCAACACCACCCTTGGGAGGTGCAGATTTTAAGTCCTGAGCCATGGCATAGTGGGTAGAGCATTATGCTTTGGTTCCTTGTACTCAGGATCAACACCACCCTTGGGAGATGCAGATTTTAAGTCCTGAGCCATGACATAGTGGGCTAGAGCATTATGCTTTGGTTCCTTGTACTCAGGATCAATACCACTCTTGGGAGGTGCAGATTTTAAGTCCTGGGTCATGACATAGTGGGCTAGAGCATTATGCTTTGGTTCCTTGTACTCAGGATCAATACCACCCTTGGGAGGTGCAGATTTTAAGTCCTGAGCCATGGCATAGTGGGCTAGAGCATTATGCTTTGGTTCCCTGTACTCAGGATCAATACCACCCTTGGGAGGTGCAGATTTTAAGTCCTGGGCCATGGCATAGTGGGCTAGAGCATTATGCTTTGGTTCCTTGTACTCAGGATCAATACCACCCTTGGGAGGTGCAGATTTTAAGTCCTGAGCCATGGCATAGTGGGCTAGAGCATTATGCTTTGGTTCCTTGTACTCAGGATCAATACCACTCTTGGGAGGTGCAGATTTTAAGTCCTGGGCCATGGCATAGTGGGCTAGAGCATTATGCTTTGGTTCCTTGTACTCAGGATCAATACCACCCCTAGGAGGTGCAGATTTTAAGTCCTGAGCCATGACATAGTGGGTAGAGCATTATGCTTTGGTTCCTTGTACTTAGGATCAATACCACCCTTGGGAGGTGCAGATTTTAAGTCCTGAGCCATGACATAGTGGGCTAGAGCATTATGCTTTGGTTCCTTGTACTCAGGATCAATACCACCCTTGGGAGGTGCAGATTTTAAGTCCTGAGCCATGGCATAGTGGGCTAGAGCATTATGCTTTGGTTCCTTGTACTCAGGATCAATACCACCCCTGGGAGGTGCAGATTTTAAGTCCTGGGCCATGGCATAGTGGGCTAGAGCATTATGCTTTGGTTCCTTGTACTCAGGATCAATACCACCCTTGGGAGGTGCAGATTTTAAGTCCTGACCCATGGCATAGTGGGCTAGAGCATTATGCTTTGGTTCCTTGTACTCAGGATCAATACCACCCCTGGGAGGTGCAGATTTTAAGTCCTGAGCCATGGCATAGTGGGCTAGAGCATTATGCTTTGGTTCCTTGTACTCAGGATCAATACCAACCTTGGGAGGTGCAGATTTTAAGTCCTGAGCCATGGCATAGTGGGCTAGCCTTATTATACTTTGGTTCCTTGTACTCACGATCAATACCACCCTTGGGAGGTGCAGATTTTAAGTCCTGAGCCATGGCATAGTGGGCTAGAGCATTATGCTTTGGTTCCTTGTACTCAGGATCAATACCACCCTTGGGAGGTGCAGATTTTAAGTCCTGGGTCATGGCATAGTGGGCTAGAGCATTATGCTTTGGTTCCTTGTACTCAGGATCAATACCATCCTTGGGAGGTGCAGATTTTAAGTCCTGAGCCATGGCATAGTGGGCTAGAGCATTATGCTTTGGTTCCTTGTACTCAGGATCAATACCACTCTTGGGAGGTGCAGATTTTAAGTCCTGGGTCATGACATAGTGGGCTAGAGCATTATGCTTTGGTTCCTTGTACTCAGGATCAATACCACCCTTGGGAGGTGCAGATTTTAAGTCCTGAGCCATGGCATAGTGGGCTAGAGCATTATGCTTTGGTTCCCTGTACTCAGGATCAATACCACCCTTGGGAGGTGCAGATTTTAAGTCCTGGGCCATGGCATAGTGGGCTAGAGCATTATGCTTTGGTTCCTTGTACTCAGGATCAATACCACCCTTGGGAGGTGCAGATTTTAAGTCCTGAGCCATGGCATAGTGGGCTAGAGCATTATGCTTTGGTTCCTTGTACTCAGGATCAATACCACTCTTGGGAGGTGCAGATTTTAAGTCCTGGGCCATGGCATAGTGGGCTAGAGCATTATGCTTTGGTTCCTTGTACTCAGGATCAATACCACCCCTGGGAGGTGCAGATTTTAAGTCCTGAGCCATGGCATAGTGGGCTAGAGCATTATGCTTTGGTTCCTTGTACTCAGGATCAATACCACCCTTGGGAGGTGCAGATTTTAAGTCCTGGGTCATGGCATAGTGGGCTAGAGCATTATGCTTTGGTTCCTTGTACTCAGGATCAATACCACCCTTGGGAGGTGCAGATTTTAAGTCCTGGGTCATGGCATAGTGGGCTAGAGCATTATGCTTTGGTTCCTTGTACTCAGGATCAATACCACCCCTGGGAGGTGCAGATTTTAAGTCCTGAGCCATGGCATAGTGGGCTAGAGCATTATGCTTTGGTTCCTTGTACTCAGGATCAACACCAACCTTGGGAGGTGCAGATTTTAAGTCCTGAGCCATGGCATAGTGGGCTAGAGCATTATGCTTTGGTTCCTTGTACTCAGGATCAATACCACCCCTGGGAGGTGCAGATTTTAAGTCCTGAGCCATGACATAGTGGGCTAGAGCATTATGCTTTGGTTCCTTGTACTCAGGATCAATACCACCCCTGGGAGGTGCACATTTTAAGTCCTGAGCCATGACATAGTGGGCTAGAGCATTATGCTTTGGTTCCTTGTACTCAGGATCAACACCACCCTTGGGAGGTGCAGATTTTAAGTCCTGAGCCATGGCATAGTGGGCTAGAGCATTATGCTTTGGTTCCTTGTACTCAGGATCAACACCACCCTTGGGAGGTGCAGATTTTAAGTCCTGAGCCATGGCATAGTGGGCTAGAGCATTATACTTTGGTTCCTTGTACTCAGGATCAATACCACCCTTGGGAGGTGCAGATTTTAAGTCCTGAGCCATGGCATAGTGGGCTAGCCTTATTATACTTTGGTTCCTTGTACTCACGATCAATACCACCCTTGGGAGGTGCAGATTTTAAGTCCTGAGCCATGGCATAGTGGGCTAGAGCATTATGCTTTGGTTCCTTGTACTCAGGATCAATACCACCCTTGGGAGGTGCAGATTTTAAGTCCTGGGTCATGGCATAGTGGGCTAGAGCATTATGCTTTGGTTCCTTGTACTCAGGATCAATACCATCCTTGGGAGGTGCAGATTTTAAGTCCTGAGCCATGGCATAGTGGGCTAGAGCATTATGCTTTGGTTCCTTGTACTCAGGATCAACACAACCCCTGCGAGGTGCAGATTTTAAGTCCTGAGCCATGGTATAGTGGGCTAGAGCATTATGCTTTGGTTCCTTGTACTCAGGATCAATACCACCCTTGGGAGGTGCAGATTTTAAGTCCTGGGCCATGGCATAGTGGGCTAGAGCATTATGCTTTGGTTCCTTGTACTCAGGATCAATACCACCCTTGGGAGGTGCAGATTTTAAGTCCTGAGCCATGGCATAGTGGGCTAGAGCATTATGCTTTGGTTCCTTGTACTCAGGATCAATACCACCCCTGGGAGGTGCAGATTTTAAGTCCTGAGCCATGGCATAGTGGGCTAGAGCATTATGCTTTGGTTCCTTGTACTCAGGATCAATACCACCCTTGGGAGGTGCAGATTTTAAGTCCTGAGCCATGGCATAGTGGGCTAGAGCATTATGCTTTGGTTCCTTGTACTCAGGACCAATACCACCCTTGGGAGGTGCAGATTTTAAGTCCTGGGTCATGGCATAGTGGGCTAGAGCATTATGCTTTGGTTCCTTGTACTCAGGATCAATACCACCCTTGGGAGGTGCAGATTTTAAGTCCTGAGCCATGGCATAGTGGGCTAGAGCATTATGCTTTGGTTCCTTGTACTCAGGATCAATACCACCCTTGGGAGGTGCAGATTTTAAGTCCTGAGCCATGGCATAGTGGGCTAGAGCATTATGCTTTGGTTCCCTGTACTCAGGATCAATACCACCCTTGGGAGGTGCAGATTTTAAGTCCTGAGCCATGGCATAGTGGGCTAGAGCATTATGCTTTGGTTCCTTGTACTCAGGATCAATACCACCCTTGGGAGGTGCAGATTTTAAGTCCTGAGCCATGGCATAGTGGGCTAGAGCATTATGCTTTGGTTCCTTGTACTCAGGATCAATACCACCCCTGGGAGGTGCAGATTTTAAGTCCTGAGCCATGGCATAGTGGGCTAGAGCATTATGCTTTGGTTCCTTGTACTCAGGATCAACACCACCCTTGGGAGGTGCAGATTTTAAGTCCTGAGCCATGGCATAGTGGGCTAGAGCATTATACTTTGGTTCCTTGTACTCAGGATCAATACCACCCTTGGGAGGTGCAGATTTTAAGTCCTGAGCCATGACATAGTGGGCTAGAGCATTATGCTTTGGTTCCTTGTACTCAGGATCAATACCACCCTTGGGAGGTGCAGATTTTAAGTCCTGAGCCATGACATAGTGGGCTAGAGCATTATGCTTTGGTTCCTTGTACTCAGGATCAACACAACCCCTGCGAGGTGCAGATTTTAAGTCCTGAGCCATGGCATAGTGGGCTAGAGCATTATGCTTTGGTTCCTTGTACTCAGGATCAACACCACCCTTGGGAGGTGCAGATTTTAAGTCCTGAGCCATGGCATAGTGGGCTAGAGCATTATACTTTGGTTCCTTGTACTCAGGATCAATACCACCCTTGGGAGGTGCAGATTTTAAGTCCTGAGCCATGACATAGTGGGCTAGAGCATTATGCTTTGGTTCCTTGTACTCAGGATCAATACCACCCTTGGGAGGTGCAGATTTTAAGTCCTGAGCCATGACATAGTGGGCTAGAGCATTATGCTTTGGTTCCTTGTACTCAGGATCAACACAACCCCTGCGAGGTGCAGATTTTAAGTCCTGAGCCATGGTATAGTGGGCTAGAGCATTATGCTTTGGTTCCTTGTACTCAGGATCAATACCACCCTTGGGAGGTGCAGATTTTAAGTCCTGGGCCATGGCATAGTGGGCTAGAGCATTATGCTTTGGTTCCTTGTACTCAGGATCAATACCACCCTTGGGAGGTGCAGATTTTAAGTCCTGGGCCATGGCATAGTGGGCTAGAGCATTATGCTTTGGTTCCTTGTACTCAGGATCAATACCACCCTTGGGAGGTGCAGATTTTAAGTCCTGAGCCATGGGATAGTGGGCTAGAGCATTATGCTTTGGTTCCTTGTACTCAGGATCAATACCACCCTTGGGAGGTGCAGATTTTAAGTCCTGAGCCATGGCATAGTGGGCTAGAGCATTATGCTTTGGTTCCTTGTACTCAGGATCAATACCACCCCTGGGAGGTGCAGATTTTAAGTCCTGAGCCATGGCATAGTGGGCTAGAGCATTATGCTTTGGTTCCTTGTACTCAGGATCAACACCACCCTTGGGAGGTGCAGATTTTAAGTCCTGAGCCATGGCATAGTGGGCTAGAGCATTATACTTTGGTTCCTTGTACTCAGGATCAATACCACCCTTGGGAGGTGCAGATTTTAAGTCCTGAGCCATGACATAGTGGGCTAGAGCATTATGCTTTGGTTCCTTGTACTCAGGATCAATACCACCCTTGGGAGGTGCAGATTTTAAGTCCTGAGCCATGACATAGTGGGCTAGAGCATTATGCTTTGGTTCCTTGTACTCAGGATCAACACCACCCCTGCGAGGTGCAGATTTTAAGTCCTGAGCCATGGTATAGTGGGCTAGAGCATTATGCTTTGGTTCCTTGTACTCAGGATCAATACCACCCTTGGGAGGTGCAGATTTTAAGTCCTGGGCCATGGCATAGTGGGCTAGAGCATTATGCTTTGGTTCCTTGTACTCAGGATCAATACCACCCTTGGGAGGTGCAGATTTTAAGTCCTGGGCCATGGCATAGTGGGCTAGAGCATTATCCTTTGGTTCCTTGTACTCAGGATCAATACCACCCCTAGGAGGTGCAGATTTTAAGTCCTGAGCCATGGCATAGTGGGCTAGAGCATTATGCTTTGGTTCCTTGTACTCAGGATCAATACCACCCTTGGGAGGTGCAGATTTTAAGTCCTGGGCCATGGCATAGTGGGCTAGAGCATTATGCTTTGGTTCCTTGTACTCAGGATCAATACCACCCCTAGGAGGTGCAGATTTTAAGTCCTGAGCCATGGCATAGTGGGCTAGAGCATTATGCTTTGGTTCCTTGTACTCAGGATCAATACCACCCTTGGGAGGTGCAGATTTTAAGTCCTGAGCCATGGCATAGTGGGCTAGAGCATTATGCTTTGGTTCCTTGTACTCAGGATCAATACCACCCTTGGGAGGTGCAGATGTTAAGTCCTGAGCCATGGCATAGTGGGCTAGAGCATTATGCTTTGGTTCCTTGTACTCAGGACCAATACCACCCTTGGGAGATGCAGATGTTAAGTCCTGAGCCATGGCATAGTGGGCTAGAGCATTATACTTTGGTTCCTTGTACTCAGGATCAATACCACCCTTGGGAGGTGCAGATTTTAAGTCCTGAGCCATGGCATAGTGGGCTAGAGCATTATGCTTTGGTTCCTTGTACTCAGGATCAATACCACCCTTGGGAGGTGCAGATTTTAAGTCCTGAGCCATGGCATAGTGGGCTAGAGCATTATGCTTTGGTTCCTTGTACTCAGGATCAATACCACCCTTGGGAGGTGCAGATTTTAAGTCCTGAGCCATGGCATAGTGGGCTAGAGCATTATGCTTTGGTTCCTTGTACTCAGGATCAATACCACCCTTGGGAGGTGCAGATTTTAAGTCCTGGGCCATGGCATAGTGGGCTAGAGCATTATGCTTTGGTTCCTTGTACTCAGGATCAATACCACCCTTGGGAGGTGCAGATTTTAAGTCCTGAGCCATGGCATAGTGGGCTAGAGCATTATGCTTTGGTTCCTTGTACTCAGGATCAATACCACCCCTGGGAGGTGCAGATTTTAAGTCCTGGGCCATGGCATAGTGGGCTAGAGCATTAT
Source organism: Mantis religiosa (assembly GCA_030765055.1). Lineage (NCBI taxonomy): Eukaryota > Metazoa > Arthropoda > Insecta > Mantodea > Mantidae > Mantis > Mantis religiosa. The sequence continues at coordinate 11,731,490 of CM060948.1, forward strand.
GCTTTGGTTCCTTGTACTCAGGACATAAACCACCCTTGGGAGGTGCAGATTATAAGTCCTGGGTCATGGCATAGTGGGCTAGAGCATTATACTTTGGTTCCTTGTACTCAGGATCAATACCACCCTTGGGAGGTGCAGATTTTAAGTCCTGGGCCATGGCATAGTGGGCTAGAGCATTATACTTTGCTTCCTTGTACTCAGGATCAATACCACCCTTGGGAGGTGCAGATTTTAAGTCCTGGGCCATGGCATAGTGGGCTAGAGCATTATACTTTGGTTCCTTGTACTCAGGGTCAATACCACCCCTGGGAGGTGCAGATTTTCAGTCCTGAGCCATGGCATAATGGGCTAGAGCATTATGCTTTGGTTCCTTGTACTCAGGATCAATACCACCCTTGGGAGGTGCAGATTTTAAGTCCTGAGCCATGGCATAGTGGGCTAGAGCATTATGCTTTGGTTCCTTGTACTCAGGATCAATACCACCCTTGGGAGGTGCAGATTTTAAGTCCTGAGCCATGGCATAGTGGGCTAGAGCATTATGCTTTGGTTCCTTGTACTCATGATCAATACCACCCCTGGGAGGTGCAGATTTTAAGTCCTGAGCCATGGCATAGTGGGCTAGAGCATTATGCTTTGGTTCCTTGTACTCATGATCAATACCACCCCTGGGAGGTGCAGATTTTAAGTCCTGAGCCATGGCATAGTGGGCTAGAGCATTATGCTTTGGTTCCTTGTACTCAGGATCAATACCACCCTTGGGAGGTGCAGATTTTAAGTCCTGAGCCATGGCATTGTGGGTAGAGCATTATGCTTTGGTTCCTTGTACTTAGGATCAATACCACCCTTGGGAGGTGCAGATTTTAAGTCCTGAGCCATGGCATAGTGGGCTAGAGCATTATGCTTTGGTTCCTTGTACTCAGGATCAATACCACCCTTGGGAGGTGCAGATTTTAAGTCCTGGGCCATGGCATAGTGGGCTAGAGCATTATGCTTTGGTTCCTTGTACTCAGGATCAATACCACCCCTGGGAGGTGCAGATTTTAAGTCCTGAGCCATGGCATAGTGGGCTAGAGCATTATGCTTTGGTTCCTTGTACTCAGGATCAATACCACCCTTGGGAGGTGCAGATTTTAAGTCCTGGGTCATGGCATAGTGGGCTAGAGCATTATGCTTTGGTTCCTTGTACTCAGGATCAATACCACCCCTGGGAGGTGCAGATTTTAAGTCCTGAGCCATGGCATAGTGGGCTAGAGCATTATGCTTTGGTTCCTTGTACTCAGGATCAACACCAACCTTGGGAGGTGCAGATTTTAAGTCCTGAGCCATGACATAGTGGGCTAGAGCATTATGCTTTGGTTCCTTGTACTCAGGATCAATACCACCCCTGGGAGGTGCAGATTTTAAGTCCTGAGCCATGACATAGTGGGCTAGAGGATTATGCTTTGGTTCCTTGTACTCAGGATCAACACCACCCTTGGGAGGTGCAGATTTTAAGTCCTGAGCCATGACATAGTGGGCTAGAGCATTATGCTTTGGTTCCTTGTACTCAGGATCAATACCACCCCTGGGAGGTGCACATTTTAAGTCCTGAGCCATGACATAGTGGGCTAGAGCATTATGCTTTGGTTCCTTGTACTCAGGATCAACACCACCCTTGGGAGGTGCAGATTTTAAGTCCTGAGCCATGACATAGTGGGCTAGAGCATTATGCTTTGGTTCCTTGTACTCAGGATCAATACCACCCCTGGGAGGTGCAGATTTTAAGTCCTGAGCCATGACATAGTGGGCTAGAGCATTATGCTTTGGTTCCTTGTACTCAGGATCAATACCACTCCTGGGAGGTGCAGATTTTAAGTCCTGAGCCATGACATAGTGGGCTAGAGCATTATGCTTTGGTTCCTTGTACTCAGGATCAACACCACCCTTGGGAGGTGCAGATTTTAAGTCCTGAGCCATGGCATAGTGGCTAGAGCATTATGCTTTGGTTCCTTGTATTCAGGATTAATACCACCCTTGGGAGGTGCAGATTTTAAGTCCTGAGCCATGGCATAGTGGGCTAGAGCTTTATGCTTTGGTTCCTTGTACTCAGGATCAATACCACCCTTGGAAGGTGCAGATTTTAAGTCCTGGGCCATGGCATAGTGGGCTAGAGCATTATACTTTGGTTCCTTGTACTCAGGATCAATACCACCCTTGGGAGGTGCAGATTTTAAGTCCTGGGCCATGGCATAGTGGGCTAGAGCATTATACTTTGCTTCCTTGTACTCAGGATCAATACCACCCTTGGGAGGTGCAGATTTTAAGTCCTGGGCCATGGCATAGTGGGCTAGAGCATTATACTTTGGTTCCTTGTACTCAGGATCAATACCACCCCTGGGAGGTGCAGATTTTCAGTCCTGAGCCATGGCATAGTGGGCTAGAGCATTATGCTTTGGTTCCTTGTACTCAGGATCAATACCACCCTTGGGAGGTGCAGATTTTAAGTCCTGAGCCATGGCATTGTGGGTAGAGCATTATGCTTTGGTTCCTTGTACTTAGGATCAATACCACCCTTGGGAGGTGCAGATTTTAAGTCCTGAGCCATGGCATAGTGGGCTAGAGCATTATGCTTTGGTTCCTTGTACTCAGGATCAATACCAACCTTGGGAGGTGCAGATTTTAAGTCCTGAGCCATGGCATAGTGGGCTAGAGCATTATACTTTGGTTCCTTGTACTCAGGATCAATACCACCCTTGGGAGGTGCAGATTTTAAGTCCTGAGCCATGGCATAGTGGGCTAGAGCATTATGCTTTGGTTCCTTGTACTCAGGATCAATACCACCCTTGGGAGGTGCAGATTTTAAGTCCTGGGTCATGGCATAGTGGGCTAGAGCATTATGCTTTGGTTCCTTGTACTCAGGATCAATACCATCCTTGGGAGGTGCAGATTTTAAGTCCTGAGCCATGGCATAGTGGGCTAGAGCATTATGCTTTGGTTCCCTGTACTCAGGATCAACACCACCCTTGGGAGGTGCAGATTTTAAGTCCTGAGCCATGACATAGTGGGCTAGAGCATTATGCTTTGGTTCCTTGTACTCAGGATCAACACCACCCTTGGGAGGTGCAGATTTTAAGTCCTGAGCCATGGCATAGTGGCTAGAGCATTATGCTTTGGTTCCTTGTACTCAGGATTAATACCACCCTTGGGAGGTGCAGATTTTAAGTCCTGGGCCATGGCATAGTGGGCTAGAGCATTATACTTTGGTTCCTTGTACTCAGGATCAATACCACCCTTGGGAGGTGCAGATTTTAAGTCCTGGGCCATGGCATAGTGGGCTAGAGCATTATACTTTGCTTCCTTGTACTCAGGATCAATACCACCCTTGGGAGGTGCAGATTTTAAGTCCTGGGCCATGGCATAGTGGGCTAGAGCATTATACTTTGGTTCCTTGTACTCAGGATCAATACCACCCCTGGGAGGTGCAGATTTTCAGTCCTGAGCCATGGCATAGTGGGCTAGAGCATTATGCTTTGGTTCCTTGTACTCAGGATCAATACCACCCTTGGGAGGTGCAGATTTTAAGTCCTGAGCCATGGCATAGTGGGCTAGAGCATTATGCTTTGGTTCCTTGTACTCAGGATCAATACCACCCTTGGGAGGTGCAGATTTTAAGTCCTGAGCCATGGCATAGTGGGCTAGAGCATTATGCTTTGGTTCCTTGTACTCATGATCAATACCACCCCTGGGAGGTGCAGATTTTAAGTCCTGAGCCATGGCATAGTGGGCTAGAGCATTATGCTTTGGTTCCTTGTACTCAGGATCAATACCACCCTTGGGAGGTGCAGATTTTAAGTCCTGAGCCATGGCATTGTGGGTAGAGCATTATGCTTTGGTTCCTTGTACTTAGGATCAATACCACCCTTGGGAGGTGCAGATTTTAAGTCCTGAGCCATGACATAGTGGGTAGAGCATTATGCTTTGCTTCCTTGTACTCAGGATCAATACCACCCCTAGGAGGTGCAGATTTTAAGTCCTGAGCCATGACATAGTGGGTAGAGCATTATGCTTTGGTTCCTTGTACTTAGGATCAATACCACCCTTGGGAGGTGCAGATTTTAAGTCCTGAGCCATGACATAGTGGGCTAGAGCATTATGCTTTGGTTCCTTGTACTCAGGATCAATACCACCCTTGGGAGGTGCAGATTTTAAGTCCTGAACCATGGCATAGTGGGCTAGGGCATTATGCTTTGGTTCCTTGTACTCAGGATCAATACCACCCCTGGGAGGTGCAGATTTTAAGTCCTGGGCCATGGCATAGTGGGCTAGAGCATTATGCTTTGGTTCCTTGTACTCAGGATCAATACCACCCTTGGGAGGTGCAGATTTTAAGTCCTGAGCCATGGCATAGTGGGCTAGAGCATTATGCTTTGGTTCCTTGTACTCAGGAACAATACCACCCCTGGGAGGTGCAGATTTTAAGTCCTGAGCCATGGCATAGTGGGCTAGAGCATTATGCTTTGGTTCCTTGTACTCAGGATCAATACCAACCTTGGGAGGTGCAGATTTTAAGTCCTGAGTCATGGCATAGTGGGCTAGAGCATTATACTTTGGTTCCTTGTACTCAGGATCAATACCACCCTTGGGAGGTGCAGATTTTAAGTCCTGAGCCATGGCATAGTGGGCTAGAGCATTATGCTTTGGTTCCTTGTACTCAGGATCAATACCACCCTTGGGAGGTGCAGATTTTAAGTCCTGGGTCATGGCATAGTGGGCTAGAGCATTATGCTTTGGTTCCTTGTACTCAGGATCAATACCATCCTTGGGAGGTGCAGATTTTAAGTCCTGAGCCATGGCATAGTGGGCTAGAGCATTATGCTTTGGTTCCTTGTACTCAGGATCAATACCACTCTTGGGAGGTGCAGATTTTAAGTCCTGGGTCATGACATAGTGGGCTAGAGTATTATGCTTTGGTTCCTTGTACTCAGGATCAATACCACCCTTGGGAGGTGCAGATTTTAAGTCCTGAGCCATGGCATAGTGGGCTAGAGCTTTATGCTTTGGTTCCTTGTACTCAGGATCAATACCACCCTTGGAAGGTGCAGATTTTAAGTCCTGGGCCATGGCATAGTGGGCTAGAGCATTATACTTTGGTTCCTTGTACTCAGGATCAATACCACCCTTGGGAGGTGCAGATTTTAAGTCCTGGGCCATGGCATAGTGGGCTAGAGCATTATACTTTGCTTCCTTGTACTCAGGATCAATACCACCCTTGGGAGGTGCAGATTTTAAGTCCTGGGCCATGGCATAGTGGGCTAGAGCATTATACTTTGGTTCCTTGTACTCAGGATCAATACCACCCCTGGGAGGTGCAGATTTTCAGTCCTGAGCCATGGCATAGTGGGCTAGAGCATTATGCTTTGGTTCCTTGTACTCAGGATCAATACCACCCTTGGGAGGTGCAGATTTTAAGTCCTGAGCCATGGCATTGTGGGTAGAGCATTATGCTTTGGTTCCTTGTACTTAGGATCAATACCACCCTTGGGAGGTGCAGATTTTAAGTCCTGAGCCATGACATAGTGGGTAGAGCATTATGCTTTGGTTCCTTGTACTCAGGATCAATACCACCCCTAGGAGGTGCAGATTTTAAGTCCTGAGCCATGACATAGTGGGTAGAGCATTATGCTTTGGTTCCTTGTACTTAGGATCAATACCACCCTTGGGAGGTGCAGATTTTAAGTCCTGAGCCATGACATAGTGGGCTAGAGCATTATGCTTTGGTTCCTTGTACTCAGGATCAATACCACCCTTGGGAGGTGCAGATTTTAAGTCCTGAGCCATGGCATAGTGGGCTAGAGCATTATGCTTTGGTTCCTTGTACTCAGGATCAATACCACCCCTGGGAGGTGCAGATTTTAAGTCCTGGGCCATGGCATAGTGGGCTAGAGCATTATGCTTTGGTTCCTTGTACTCAGGATCAATACCACCCTTGGGAGGTGCAGATTTTAAGTCCTGAGCCATGGCATAGTGGGCTAGAGCATTATGCTTTGGTTCCTTGTACTCAGGATCAATACCACCCCTGGGAGGTGCAGATTTTAAGTCCTGAGCCATGGCATAGTGGGCTAGAGCATTATGCTTTGGTTCCTTGTACTCAGGATCAATACCAACCTTGGGAGGTGCAGATTTTAAGTCCTGAGCCATGGCATAGTGGGCTAGAGCATTATACTTTGGTTCCTTGTACTCAGGATCAATACCACCCTTGGGAGGTGCAGATTTTAAGTCCTGAGCCATGGCATAGTGGGCTAGAGCATTATGCTTTGGTTCCTTGTACTCAGGATCAATACCACCCTTGGGAGGTGCAGATTTTAAGTCCTGGGTCATGGCATAGTGGGCTAGAGCATTATGCTTTGGTTCCTTGTACTCAGGATCAATACCATCCTTGGGAGGTGCAGATTTTAAGTCCTGAGCCATGGCATAGTGGGCTAGAGCATTATGCTTTGGTTCCTTGTACTCAGGATCAATACCACTCTTGGGAGGTGCAGATTTTAAGTCCTGGGTCATGACATAGTGGGCTAGAGCATTATGCTTTGGTTCCTTGTACTCAGGATCAATACCACCCTTGGGAGGTGCAGATTTTAAGTCCTGAGCCATGGCATAGTGGGCTAGAGCATTATGCTTTGGTTCCCTGTACTCAGGATCAATACCACTCCTGGGAGGTGCAGATTTTAAGTCCTGAGCCATGACATAGTGGGCTAGAGCATTATGCTTTGGTTCCTTGTACTCAGGAACAACACCACCCTTGGGAGGTGCAGATTTTAAGTCCTGAGCCATGGCATAGTGGCTAGAGCATTATGCTTTGGTTCCTTGTACTCAGGATTAATACCACCCTTGGGAGGTGCAGATTTTAAGTCCTGAGCCATGGCATAGTGGGCTAGAGCTTTATGCTTTGGTTCCTTGTACTCAGGATCAATACCACCCTTGGAAGGTGCAGATTTTAAGTCCTGGGCCATGGCATAGTGGGCTAGAGCATTATACTTTGGTTCCTTGTACTCAGGATCAATACCACCCTTGGGAGGTGCAGATTTTAAGTCCTGGGCCATGGCATAGTGGGCTAGAGCATTATACTTTGCTTCCTTGTACTCAGGATCAATACCACCCTTGGGAGGTGCAGATTTTAAGTCCTGGGCCATGGCATAGTGGGCTAGAGCATTATACTTTGGTTCCTTGTACTCAGGATCAATACCACCCCTGGGAGGTGCAGATTTTCAGTCCTGAGCCATGGCATAGTGGGCTAGAGCATTATGCTTTGGTTCCTTGTACTCAGGATCAATACCACCCTTGGGAGGTGCAGATTTTAAGTCCTGAGCCATGGCATAGTGGGCTAGAGCATTATGCTTTGGTTCCTTGTACTCAGGATCAATACCACCCTTGGGAGGTGCAGATTTTAAGTCCTGAGCCATGGCATAGTGGGCTAGAGCATTATGCTTTGGTTCCTTGTACTCATGATCAATACCACCCCTGGGAGGTGCAGATTTTAAGTCCTGAGCCATGGCATAGTGGGCTAGAGCATTATGCTTTGGTTCCTTGTACTCAGGATCAATACCACCCTTGGGAGGTGCAGATTTTAAGTCCTGAGCCATGGCATTGTGGGTAGAGCATTATGCTTTGGTTCCTTGTACTTAGGATCAATACCACCCTTGGGAGGTGCAGATTTTAAGTCCTGAGCCATGACATAGTGGATAGAGCATTATGCTTTGGTTCCTTGTACTCAGGATCAATACCACTCTTGGGAGGTGCAGATTTTAAGTCCTGGGTCATGACATAGTGGGCTAGAGCATTATGCTTTGGTTCCTTGTACTCAGGATCAATACCACCCTTGGGAGGTGCAGATTTTAAGTCCTGAGCCATGGCATAGTGGGCTAGAGCATTATGCTTTGGTTCCCTGTACTCAGGATCAATACCACCCTTGGGAGGTGCAGATTTTAAGTCCTGGGCCATGGCATAGTGGGCTAGAGCATTATGCTTTGGTTCCTTGTACTCAGGATCAATACCACCCTTGGGAGGTGCAGATTTTAAGTCCTGAGCCATGGCATAGTGGGCTAGAGCATTATGCTTTGGTTCCTTGTACTCAGGATCAATACCACCCTTGGGAGGTGCAGATTTTAAGTCCTGGGCCATGGCATAGTGGGCTAGAGCATTATGCTTTGGTTCCTTGTACTCAGGATCAATACCACCCCTGGGAGGTGCAGATTTTAAGTCCTGAGCCATGGCATAGTGGGCTAGAGCATTATGCTTTGGTTCCTTGTACTCAGGATCAATACCTCCCTTGGGAGGTGCAGATTTTAAGTCCTGGGTCATGGCATAGTGGGCTAGAGCATTATGCTTTGGTTCCTTGTACTCAGGATCAATACCACCCTTGGGAGGTGCAGATTTTAAGTCCTGGGTCATGGCATAGTGGGCTAGAGCATTATGCTTTGGTTCCTTGTACTCAGGATCAATACCACCCCTGGGAGGTGCAGATTTTAAGTCCTGAGCCATGGCATAGTGGGCTAGAGCATTATGCTTTGGTTCCTTGTACTCAGGATCAACACCAACCTTGGGAGGTGCAGATTTTAAGTCCTGAGCCATGACATAGTGGGCTAGAGCATTATGCTTTGGTTCCTTGTACTCAGGATCAATACCACCCCTGGGAGGTGCAGATTTTAAGTCCTGAGCCATGACATAGTGGGCTAGAGGATTATGCTTTGGTTCCTTGTACTCAGGATCAACACCACCCTTGGGAGGTGCAGATTTTAAGTCCTGAGCCATGACATAGTGAGCTAGAGCATTATGCTTTGGTTCCTTGTACTCAGGATCAATACCACCCCTGGGAGGTGCACATTTTAAGTCCTGAGCCATGACATAGTGGGCTAGAGCATTATGCTTTGGTTCCTTGTACTCAGGATCAACACCACCCCTGGGAGGTGCACATTTTAAGTCCTGAGCCATGACATAGTGGGCTAGAGCATTATGCTTTGGTTCCTTGTACTCAGGATCAACACCACCCTTGGGAGGTGCAGATTTTAAGTCCTGAGCCATGACATAGTGGGCTAGAGCATTATGCTTTGGTTCCTTGTACTCAGGATCAATACCACCCCTGGGAGGTGCAGATTTTAAGTCCTGAGCCATGACATAGTGGGCTAGAGCATTATGCTTTGGTTCCTTGTACTCAGGATCAATACCACTCCTGGGAGGTGCAGATTTTAAGTCCTGAGCCATGACATAGTGGGCTAGAGCATTATGCTTTGGTTCCTTGTACTCAGGATCAACACCACCCTTGGGAGGTGCAGATTTTAAGTCCTGAGCCATGGCATAGTGGCTAGAGCATTATGCTTTGGTTCCTTGTATTCAGGATTAATACCACCCTTGGGAGGTGCAGATTTTAAGTCCTGAGCCATGGCATAGTGGGCTAGAGCTTTATGCTTTGGTTCCTTGTACTCAGGATCAATACCACCCTTGGAAGGTGCAGATTTTAAGTCCTGGGCCATGGCATAGTGGGCTAGAGCATTATACTTTGGTTCCTTGTACTCAGGATCAATACCACCCTTGGGAGGTGCAGATTTTAAGTCCTGGGCCATGGCATAGTGGGCTAGAGCATTATACTTTGCTTCCTTGTACTCAGGATCAATACCACCCTTGGGAGGTGCAGATTTTAAGTCCTGGGCCATGGCATAGTGGGCTAGAGCATTATACTTTGGTTCCTTGTACTCAGGATCAATACCACCCCTGGGAGGTGCAGATTTTCAGTCCTGAGCCATGGCATAGTGGGCTAGAGCATTATGCTTTGGTTCCTTGTACTCAGGATCAATACCACCCTTGGGAGGTGCAGATTTTAAGTCCTGAGCCATGGCATTGTGGGTAGAGCATTATGCTTTGGTTCCTTGTACTTAGGATCAATACCACCCTTGGGAGGTGCAGATTTTAAGTCCTGAGCCATGACATAGTGGGTAGAGCATATGCTTTGGTTCCTTGTACTCAGGATCAATACCACCCCTAGGAGGTGCAGATTTTAAGTCCTGAGCCATGACATAGTGGGTAGAGCATTATGCTTTGGTTCCTTGTACTTAGGATCAATACCACCCTTGGGAGGTGCAGATTTTAAGTCCTGAGCCATGACATAGTGGGCTAGAGCATTATGCTTTGGTTCCTTGTACTCAGGATCAATACCACCCTTGGGAGGTGCAGATTTTAAGTCCTGAGCCATGGCATAGTGGGCTAGAGCATTATGCTTTGGTTCCTTGTACTCAGGATCAATACCACCCCTGGGAGGTGCAGATTTTAAGTCCTGGGCCATGGCATAGTGGGCTAGAGCATTATGCTTTGGTTCCTTGTACTCAGGATCAATACCACCCTTGGGAGGTGCAGATTTTAAGTCCTGAGCCATGGCATAGTGGGCTAGAGCATTATGCTTTGGTTCCTTGTACTCAGGATCAATACCACCCCTGGGAGGTGCAGATTTTAAGTCCTGAGCCATGGCATAGTGGGCTAGAGCATTATGCTTTGGTTCCTTGTACTCAGGATCAATACCAACCTTGGGAGGTGCAGATTTTAAGTCCTGAGCCATGGCATAGTGGGCTAGAGCATTATACTTTGGTTCCTTGTACTCAGGATCAATACCACCCTTGGGAGGTGCAGATTTTAAGTCCTGAGCCATGGCATAGTGGGCTAGAGCATTATGCTTTGGTTCCTTGTACTCAGGATCAATACCACCCTTGGGAGGTGCAGATTTTAAGTCCTGGGTCATGGCATAGTGGGCTAGAGCATTATGCTTTGGTTCCTTGTACTCAGGATCAATACCATCCTTGGGAGGTGCAGATTTTAAGTCCTGAGCCATGGCATAGTGGGCTAGAGCATTATGCTTTGGTTCCCTGTACTCAGGATCAACACCACCCTTGGGAGGTGCAGATTTTAAGTCCTGAGCCATGACATAGTGGGCTAGAGCATTATGCTTTGGTTCCTTGTACTCAGGATCAACACCACCCTTGGGAGGTGCAGATTTTAAGTCCTGAGCCATGGCATAGTGGCTAGAGCATTATGCTTTGGTTCCTTGTACTCAGGATTAATACCACCCTTGGGAGGTGCAGATTTTAAGTCCTGGGCCATGGCATAGTGGGCTAGAGCATTATACTTTGGTTCCTTGTACTCAGGATCAATACCACCCTTGGGAGGTGCAGATTTTAAGTCCTGGGCCATGGCATAGTGGGCTAGAGCATTATACTTTGCTTCCTTGTACTCAGGATCAATACCACCCTTGGGAGGTGCAGATTTTAAGTCCTGGGCCATGGCATAGTGGGCTAGAGCATTATACTTTGGTTCCTTGTACTCAGGATCAATACCACCCCTGGGAGGTGCAGATTTTCAGTCCTGAGCCATGGCATAGTGGGCTAGAGCATTATGCTTTGGTTCCTTGTACTCAGGATCAATACCACCCTTGGGAGGTGCAGATTTTAAGTCCTGAGCCATGGCATAGTGGGCTAGAGCATTATGCTTTGGTTCCTTGTACTCAGGATCAATACCACCCTTGGGAGGTGCAGATTTTAAGTCCTGAGCCATGGCATAGTGGGCTAGAGCATTATGCTTTGGTTCCTTGTACTCATGATCAATACCACCCCTGGGAGGTGCAGATTTTAAGTCCTGAGCCATGGCATAGTGGGCTAGAGCATTATGCTTTGGTTCCTTGTACTCAGGATCAATACCACCCTTGGGAGGTGCAGATTTTAAGTCCTGAGCCATGGCATTGTGGGTAGAGCATTATGCTTTGGTTCCTTGTACTTAGGATCAATACCACCCTTGGGAGGTGCAGATTTTAAGTCCTGAGCCATGACATAGTGGGTAGAGCATTATGCTTTGCTTCCTTGTACTCAGGATCAATACCACCCCTAGGAGGTGCAGATTTTAAGTCCTGAGCCATGACATAGTGGGTAGAGCATTATGCTTTGGTTCCTTGTACTTAGGATCAATACCACCCTTGGGAGGTGCAGATTTTAAGTCCTGAGCCATGACATAGTGGGCTAGAGCATTATGCTTTGGTTCCTTGTACTCAGGATCAATACCACCCTTGGGAGGTGCAGATTTTAAGTCCTGAACCATGGCATAGTGGGCTAGGGCATTATGCTTTGGTTCCTTGTACTCAGGATCAATACCACCCCTGGGAGGTGCAGATTTTAAGTCCTGGGCCATGGCATAGTGGGCTAGAGCATTATGCTTTGGTTCCTTGTACTCAGGATCAATACCACCCTTGGGAGGTGCAGATTTTAAGTCCTGAGCCATGGCATAGTGGGCTAGAGCATTATGCTTTGGTTCCTTGTACTCAGGAACAATACCACCCCTGGGAGGTGCAGATTTTAAGTCCTGAGCCATGGCATAGTGGGCTAGAGCATTATGCTTTGGTTCCTTGTACTCAGGATCAATACCAACCTTGGGAGGTGCAGATTTTAAGTCCTGAGTCATGGCATAGTGGGCTAGAGCATTATACTTTGGTTCCTTGTACTCAGGATCAATACCACCCTTGGGAGGTGCAGATTTTAAGTCCTGAGCCATGGCATAGTGGGCTAGAGCATTATGCTTTGGTTCCTTGTACTCAGGATCAATACCACCCTTGGGAGGTGCAGATTTTAAGTCCTGGGTCATGGCATAGTGGGCTAGAGCATTATGCTTTGGTTCCTTGTACTCAGGATCAATACCATCCTTGGGAGGTGCAGATTTTAAGTCCTGAGCCATGGCATAGTGGGCTAGAGCATTATGCTTTGGTTCCTTGTACTCAGGATCAATACCACTCTTGGGAGGTGCAGATTTTAAGTCCTGGGTCATGACATAGTGGGCTAGAGCATTATGCTTTGGTTCCTTGTACTCAGGATCAATACCACCCTTGGGAGGTGCAGATTTTAAGTCCTGAGCCATGGCATAGTGGGCTAGAGCTTTATGCTTTGGTTCCTTGTACTCAGGATCAATACCACCCTTGGAAGGTGCAGATTTTAAGTCCTGGGCCATGGCATAGTGGGCTAGAGCATTATACCTTGGTTCCTTGTACTCAGGATCAATACCACCCTTGGGAGGTGCAGATTTTAAGTCCTGGGCCATGGCATAGTGGGCTAGAGCATTATACTTTGCTTCCTTGTACTCAGGATCAATACCACCCTTGGGAGGTGCAGATTTTAAGTCCTGGGCCATGGCATAGTGGGCTAGAGCATTATACTTTGGTTCCTTGTACTCAGGATCAATACCACCCCTGGGAGGTGCAGATTTTCAGTCCTGAGCCATGGCATAGTGGGCTAGAGCATTATGCTTTGGTTCCTTGTACTCAGGATCAATACCACCCTTGGGAGGTGCAGATTTTAAGTCCTGAGCCATGGCATTGTGGGTAGAGCATTATGCTTTGGTTCCTTGTACTTAGGATCAATACCACCCTTGGGAGGTGCAGATTTTAAGTCCTGAGCCATGACATAGTGGGTAGAGCATTATGCTTTGGTTCCTTGTACTCAGGATCAATACCACCCCTAGGAGGTGCAGATTTTAAGTCCTGAGCCATGACATAGTGGGTAGAGCATTATGCTTTGGTTCCTTGTACTTAGGATCAATACCACCCTTGGGAGGTGCAGATTTTAAGTCCTGAGCCATGACATAGTGGGCTAGAGCATTATGCTTTGGTTCCTTGTACTCAGGATCAATACCACCCTTGGGAGGTGCAGATTTTAAGTCCTGAGCCATGGCATAGTGGGCTAGAGCATTATGCTTTGGTTCCTTGTACTCAGGATCAATACCACCCCTGGGAGGTGCAGATTTTAAGTCCTGGGCCATGGCATAGTGGGCTAGAGCATTATGCTTTGGTTCCTTGTACTCAGGATCAATACCACCCTTGGGAGGTGCAGATTTTAAGTCCTGAGCCATGGCATAGTGGGCTAGAGCATTATGCTTTGGTTCCTTGTACTCAGGATCAATACCACCCCTGGGAGGTGCAGATTTTAAGTCCTGAGCCATGGCATAGTGGGCTAGAGCATTATGCTTTGGTTCCTTGTACTCAGGATCAATACCAACCTTGGGAGGTGCAGATTTTAAGTCCTGAGCCATGGCATAGTGGGCTAGAGCATTATACTTTGGTTCCTTGTACTCAGGATCAATACCACCCTTGGGAGGTGCAGATTTTAAGTCCTGAGCCATGGCATAGTGGGCTAGAGCATTATGCTTTGGTTCCTTGTACTCAGGATCAATACCACCCTTGGGAGGTGCAGATTTTAAGTCCTGGGTCATGGCATAGTGGGCTAGAGCATTATGCTTTGGTTCCTTGTACTCAGGATCAATACCATCCTTGGGAGGTGCAGATTTTAAGTCCTGAGCCATGGCATAGTGGGCTAGAGCATTATGCTTTGGTTCCTTGTACTCAGGATCAATACCACTCTTGGGAGGTGCAGATTTTAAGTCCTGGGTCATGACATAGTGGGCTAGAGCATTATGCTTTGGTTCCTTGTACTCAGGATCAATACCACCCTTGGGAGGTGCAGATTTTAAGTCCTGAGCCATGGCATAGTGGGCTAGAGCATTATGCTTTGGTTCCCTGTACTCAGGATCAATACCACTCCTGGGAGGTGCAGATTTTAAGTCCTGAGCCATGACATAGTGGGCTAGAGCATTATGCTTTGGTTCCTTGTACTCAGGAACAACACCACCCTTGGGAGGTGCAGATTTTAAGTCCTGAGCCATGGCATAGTGGCTAGAGCATTATGCTTTGGTTCCTTGTACTCAGGATTAATACCACCCTTGGGAGGTGCAGATTTTAAGTCCTGAGCCATGGCATAGTGGGCTAGAGCTTTATGCTTTGGTTCCTTGTACTCAGGATCAATACCACCCTTGGAAGGTGCAGATTTTAAGTCCTGGGCCATGGCATAGTGGGCTAGAGCATTATACTTTGGTTCCTTGTACTCAGGATCAATACCACCCTTGGGAGGTGCAGATTTTAAGTCCTGGGCCATGGCATAGTGGGCTAGAGCATTATACTTTGCTTCCTTGTACTCAGGATCAATACCACCCTTGGGAGGTGCAGATTTTAAGTCCTGGGCCATGGCATAGTGGGCTAGAGCATTATACTTTGGTTCCTTGTACTCAGGATCAATACCACCCCTGGGAGGTGCAGATTTTCAGTCCTGAGCCATGGCATAGTGGGCTAGAGCATTATGCTTTGGTTCCTTGTACTCAGGATCAATACCACCCTTGGGAGGTGCAGATTTTAAGTCCTGAGCCATGGCATAGTGGGCTAGAGCATTATGCTTTGGTTCCTTGTACTCAGGATCAATACCACCCTTGGGAGGTGCAGATTTTAAGTCCTGAGCCATGGCATAGTGGGCTAGAGCATTATGCTTTGGTTCCTTGTACTCATGATCAATACCACCCCTGGGAGGTGCAGATTTTAAGTCCTGAGCCATGGCATAGTGGGCTAGAGCATTATGCTTTGGTTCCTTGTACTCAGGATCAATACCACCCTTGGGAGGTGCAGATTTTAAGTCCTGAGCCATGGCATTGTGGGTAGAGCATTATGCTTTGGTTCCTTGTACTTAGGATCAATACCACCCTTGGGAGGTGCAGATTTTAAGTCCTGAGCCATGACATAGTGGATAGAGCATTATGCTTTGGTTCCTTGTACTCAGGATCAATACCACTCTTGGGAGGTGCAGATTTTAAGTCCTGGGTCATGACATAGTGGGCTAGAGCATTATGCTTTGGTTCCTTGTACTCAGGATCAATACCACCCTTGGGAGGTGCAGATTTTAAGTCCTGAGCCATGGCATAGTGGGCTAGAGCATTATGCTTTGGTTCCCTGTACTCAGGATCAATACCACCCTTGGGAGGTGCAGATTTTAAGTCCTGGGCCATGGCATAGTGGGCTAGAGCATTATGCTTTGGTTCCTTGTACTCAGGATCAATACCACCCTTGGGAGGTGCAGATTTTAAGTCCTGAGCCATGGCATAGTGGGCTAGAGCATTATGCTTTGGTTCCTTGTACTCAGGATCAATACCACCCTTGGGAGGTGCAGATTTTAAGTCCTGGGCCATGGCATAGTGGGCTAGAGCATTATGCTTTGGTTCCTTGTACTCAGGATCAATACCACCCCTGGGAGGTGCAGATTTTAAGTCCTGAGCCATGGCATAGTGGGCTAGAGCATTATGCTTTGGTTCCTTGTACTCAGGATCAATACCACCCTTGGGAGGTGCAGATTTTAAGTCCTGGGTCATGGCATAGTGGGCTAGAGCATTATGCTTTGGTTCCTTGTACTCAGGATCAATACCACCCTTGGGAGGTGCAGATTTTAAGTCCTGGGTCATGGCATAGTGGGCTAGAGCATTATGCTTTGGTTCCTTGTACTCAGGATCAATACCACCCCTGGGAGGTGCAGATTTTAAGTCCTGAGCCATGGCATAGTGGGCTAGAGCATTATGCTTTGGTTCCTTGTACTCAGGATCAACACCAACCTTGGGAGGTGCAGATTTTAAGTCCTGAGCCATGACATAGTGGGCTAGAGCATTATGCTTTGGTTCCTTGTACTCAGGATCAATACCACCCCTGGGAGGTGCAGATTTTAAGTCCTGAGCCATGACATAGTGGGCTAGAGGATTATGCTTTGGTTCCTTGTACTCAGGATCAACACCACCCTTGGGAGGTGCAGATTTTAAGTCCTGAGCCATGACATAGTGAGCTAGAGCATTATGCTTTGGTTCCTTGTACTCAGGATCAATACCACCCCTGGGAGGTGCAGATTTTAAGTCCTGGGCCATGACATAGTGGGCTAGAGCATTATGCTTTGGTTCCTTGTACTCAGGATCAACACCACCCTTGGGAGGTGCAGATTTTAAGTCCTGAGCCATGACATAGTGGGCTAGAGCATTATGCTTTGGTTCCTTGTACTCAGGATCAACACCACCCTTGGGAGGTGCAGATTTTAAGTCCTGAGCCATGACATAGTGGGCTAGAGCATTATGCTTTGGTTCCTTGTACTCAGGATCAATACCACCCCTGGGAGGTGCAGATTTTAAGTCCTGAGCCATGACATAGTGGGCTAGAGCATTATGCTTTGGTTCCTTGTACTCAGGATCAATACCACTCCTGGGAGGTGCAGATTTTAAGTCCTGAGCCATGACATAGTGGGCTAGAGCATTATGCTTTGGTTCCTTGTACTCAGGATCAACACCACCCTTGGGAGGTACAGATTTTAAGTCCTGAGCCATGGCATAGTGGCTAGAGCATTATGCTTTGGTTCCTTGTACTCAGGATTAATACCACCCTTGGGAGGTGCAGATTTTAAGTCCTGAGCCATGGCATAGTGGGCTAGAGCATTATGCTTTGGTTCCTTGTACTCAGGATCAATACCACCCTTGGGAGGTGCAGATTTTAAGTCCTGAGCCATGGCATAGTGGGCTAGAGCATTATGCTTTGGTTCCTTGTACTCAGGATCAATACCACCCTTGGGAGGTGCAGATTTTAAGTCCTGAGCCATGGCATAGTGGGCTAGAGCATTATGCTTTGGTTCCTTGTACTCAGGATCAATACCACCCCTGGGAGGTGCAGATTTTAAGTCCTGAGCCATGGCATAGTGGGCTAGAGCATTATGCTTTGGTTCCTTGTACTCAGGATCAATACCAACCTTGGGAGGTGCAGATTTTAAGTCCTGAGCCATGGCATAGTGGGCTAGAGCATTATACTTTGGTTCCTTGTACTCAGGATCAATACCACCCTTGGGAGGTGCAGATTTTAAGTCCTGAGCCATGGCATAGTGGGCTAGAGCATTATGCTTTGGTTCCTTGTACTCAGGATCAATACCACCCTTGGGAGGTGCAGATTTTAAGTCCTGGGTCATGGCATAGTGGGCTAGAGCATTATGCTTTGGTTCCTTGTACTCAGGATCAATACCATCCTTGGGAGGTGCAGATTTTAAGTCCTGAGCCATGGCATAGTGGGCTAGAGCATTATGCTTTGGTTCCTTGTACTCAGGATCAATACCACTCTTGGGAGGTGCAGATTTTAAGTCCTGGGTCATGACATAGTGGGCTAGAGCATTATGCTTTGGTTCCTTGTACTCAGGATCAATACCACCCTTGGGAGGTGCAGATTTTAAGTCCTGAGCCATGGCATAGTGGGCTAGAGCATTATGCTTTGGTTCCCTGTACTCAGGATCAATACCACTCCTGGGAGGTGCAGATTTTAAGTCCTGAGCCATGACATAGTGGGCTAGAGCATTATGCTTTGGTTCCTTGTACTCAGGAACAACACCACCCTTGGGAGGTGCAGATTTTAAGTCCTGAGCCATGGCATAGTGGCTAGAGCATTATGCTTTGGTTCCTTGTACTCAGGATTAATACCACCCTTGGGAGGTGCAGATTTTAAGTCCTGAGCCATGGCATAGTGGGCTAGAGCTTTATGCTTTGGTTCCTTGTACTCAGGATCAATACCACCCTTGGAAGGTGCAGATTTTAAGTCCTGGGCCATGGCATAGTGGGCTAGAGCATTATACTTTGGTTCCTTGTACTCAGGATCAATACCACCCTTGGGAGGTGCAGATTTTAAGTCCTGGGCCATGGCATAGTGGGCTAGAGCATTATACTTTGCTTCCTTGTACTCAGGATCAATACCACCCTTGGGAGGTGCAGATTTTAAGTCCTGGGCCATGGCATAGTGGGCTAGAGCATTATACTTTGGTTCCTTGTACTCAGGATCAATACCACCCCTGGGAGGTGCAGATTTTCAGTCCTGAGCCATGGCATAGTGGGCTAGAGCATTATGCTTTGGTTCCTTGTACTCAGGATTAATACCACCCTTGGGAGGTGCAGATTTTAAGTCCTGAGCCATGGCATAGTGGGCTAGAGCATTATGCTTTGGTTCCTTGTACTCAGGATCAATACCACCCTTGGGAGGTGCAGATTTTAAGTCCTGAGCCATGGCATAGTGGGCTAGAGCATTATGCTTTGGTTCCTTGTACTCAGGATCAATACCACCCTTGGGAGGTGCAGA
This sequence comes from Mantis religiosa, assembly GCA_030765055.1. NCBI lineage: Eukaryota > Metazoa > Arthropoda > Insecta > Mantodea > Mantidae > Mantis > Mantis religiosa. The sequence goes on from CM060948.1 coordinate 11,750,499, forward strand.
TTTTAAGTCCTGAGCCATGGCATAGTGGGCTAGAGCATTATGCTTTGGTTCCTTGTACTCAGGATCAATACCACCCCTGGGAGGTGCAGATTTTAAGTCCTGGGCCATGGCATAGTGGGCTAGAGCATTATGCTTTGGTTCCTTGTACTCAGGATCAATACCACCCTTGGGAGGTGCAGATTTTAAGTCCTGAGCCATGGCATAGTGGGCTAGAGCATTATGCTTTGGTTCCTTGTACTCAGGATCAATACCGCCCTTGGCAGGTGCAGATTTTAAGTCCTGAGCCATGACATAGTGGGCTAGAGCATTATGCTTTGGTTCCTTGTACTCAGGATCAATACCACCCCTGGGAGGTGCAGATTTTAAGTCCTGAGCCATGGCATAGTGGGCTAGAGCATTATGCTTTGGTTCCTTGTACTCAGGATCAATACCACCCCTGGGAGGTGCAGATTTTAAGTCCTGAGCCATGGCATAGTGGGCTAGAGCATTATGCTTTGGTTCCTTGTACTCAGGACCAATACCACCCTTGGGAGGTGCAGATTTTAAGTCCTGGGTCATGGCATAGTGGGCTAGAGCATTATGCTTTGGTTCCTTGTACTCAGGATCAATACCACCCTTGGGAGGTGCAGATTTTAAGTCCTGAGCCATGGCATAGTGGGCTAGAGCATTATGCTTTGGTTCCTTGTACTCAGGATCAATACCACCCTTGGGAGGTGCAGATTTTAAGTCCTGAGCCATGGCATAGTGGGCTAGAGCATTATGCTTTGGTTCCTTGTACTCAGGATCAATACCACCCTTGGGAGGTGTAGATTTTAAGTCCTGAGCCATGGCATAGTGGGCTAGAGCATTATGCTTTGGTTCCTTGTACTCAGGATCAATACCACCCTTGGGAGGTGCAGATTTTAAGTCCTGAGCCATGGCATAGTGGGCTAGAGCATTATGCTTTGGTTCCTTGTACTCAGGATCAATACCACCCTTGGGAGGTGCAGATTTTAAGTCCTGAGCCATGGCATAGTGGGCTAGAGCATTATGCTTTGGTTCCTTGTACTCAGGATCAATACCACCCCTGGAAGGTGCAGATTTTAAGTCCTGAGCCATGGCATAGTGGGCTAGAGCATTATGCTTTGGTTCCTTGTACTCAGGATCAACACCACCCTTGGGAGGTGCAGATTTTAAGTCCTGAGCCATGGCATAGTGGGCTAGAGCATTATGCTTTGGTTCCTTGTACTCAGGATCAATACCACCCTTGGGAGGTGCAGATTTTAAGTCCTGAGCCATGACATAGTGGGCTAGAGCATTATGCTTTGGTTCCTTGTACTCAGGATCAATACCACCCTTGGGAGGTGCAGATTTTAAGTCCTGAGCCATGACATAGTGGGCTAGAGCATTATGCTTTGGTTCCTTGTACTCAGGATCAACACCACCCCTGCGAGGTGCAGATTTTAAGTCCTGAGCCATGGTATAGTGGGCTAGAGCATTATGCTTTGGTTCCTTGTACTCAGGATCAATACCACCCTTGGGAGGTGCAGATTTTAAGTCCTGGGCCATGGCATAGTGGGCTAGAGCATTATGCTTTGGTTCCTTGTACTCAGGATCAATACCACCCTTGGGAGGTGCAGATTTTAAGTCCTGGGCCATGGCATAGTGGGCTAGAGCATTATGCTTTGGTTCCTTGTACTCAGGATCAATACCACCCCTAGGAGGTGCAGATTTTAAGTCCTGAGCCATGGCATAGTGGGCTAGAGCATTATGCTTTGGTTCCTTGTACTCAGGATCAATACCACCCTTGGGAGGTGCAGATTTTAAGTCCTGAGCCATGGCATAGTGGGCTAGAGCATTATACTTTGGTTCCTTGTACTTAGGATCAATACCACCCTTGGGAGGTGCAGATTTTAAGTCCTGAGCCATGGCATAGTGGGCTAGAGCATTATGCTTTGGTTCCTTGTACTCAGGATCAATACCACCCTTGGGAGGTGCAGATGTTAAGTCCTGAGCCATGGCATAGTGGGCTAGAGCATTATGCTTTGGTTCCTTGTACTCAGGATCAATACCACCCTTGGGAGGTGCAGATGTTAAGTCCTGAGCCATGGCATAGTGGGCTAGAGCATTATGCTTTGGTTCCTTGTACTCAGGATCAATACCACCCTTGGGAGGTGCAGATTTTAAGTCCTGAGCCATGGCATAGTGGGCTAGAGCATTATGCTTTGGTTCCTTGTACTCAGGATCAATACCACCCTTGGGAGGTGCAGATTTTAAGTCCTGAGCCATGGCATAGTGGGCTAGAGCATTATGCTTTGGTTCCTTGTACTCAGGATCAATGCCACCCTTGGGAGGTGCAGATTTTAAGTCCTGAGCCATGGCATAGTGGGCTAGAGCATTATGCTTTGGTTCCTTGTACTCAGGATCAATACCACCCTTGGGAGGTGCAGATTTTAAGTCCTGGGCCATGGCATAGTGGGCTAGAGCATTATGCTTTGGTTCCTTGTACTCAGGATCAATACCACCCTTGGGAGGTGCAGATTTTAAGTCCTGAGCCATGGCATAGTGGGCTAGAGCATTATGCTTTGGTTCCTTGTACTCAGGATCAATACCACCCTTGGGAGGTGCAGATTTTAAGTCCTGAGCCATGGCATAGTGGGCTAGAGCATTATGCTTTGGTTCCTTGTACTCAGGATCAATACCACCCCTGGGAGGTGCAGATTTTAAGTCCTGGGCCATGGCATAGTGGGCTAGAGCATTATGCTTTGGTTCCTTGTACTCAGGATCAATACCACCCTTGGGAGGTGCAGATTATAAGTCCTGGGCCATGGCATAGTGGGCTAGAGCATTATACTTTGGTTCCTTGTACTCAGGATCAATACCACCCTTGGGAGGTGCAGATTTTAAGTCCTGGGCCATGGCATAGTGGGCTAGAGCATTATACTTTGGTTCCTTGTACTCAGGATCAATACCACCCTTGGGAGGTGCAGATTTTAAGTCCTGGGCCATGGCATAGTGGGCTAGAGCATTATACTTTGGTTCCTTGTACTCAGGATCAATACCACCCCTGGGAGGTGCAGATTTTAAGTCCTGAGCCATGGCATAGTGGGCTAGAGCATTATGCTTTGGTTCCTTGTACTCAGGATCAATACCACCCCTGGGAGGTGCAGATTTTAAGTCCTGAGCCATGGCATAGTGGGCTAGAGCATTATGCTTTGGTTCCTTGTACTCAGGATCAACACCAACCTTGGGAGGTGCAGATTTTAAGTCCTGAGCCATGACATAGTGGGCTAGAGCATTATGCTTTGGTTCCTTGTACTCAGGATCAATACCACCCCTGGGAGGTGCAGATTTTAAGTCCTGAGCCATGACATAGTGGGCTAGAGGATTATGCTTTGGTTCCTTGTACTCAGGATCAACACCACCCTTGGGAGGTGCAGATTTTAAGTCCTGAGCCATGACATAGTGAGCTAGAGCATTATGCTTTGGTTCCTTGTACTCAGGATCAATACCACCCCTGGGAGGTGCACATTTTAAGTCCTGAGCCATGACATAGTGGGCTAGAGCATTATGCTTTGGTTCCTTGTACTCAGGATCAACACCACCCTTGGGAGGTGCAGATTTTAAGTCCTGAGCCATGACATAGTGGGCTAGAGCATTATGCTTTGGTTCCTTGTACTCAGGATCAATACCACCCCTGGGAGGTGCAGATTTTAAGTCCTGAGCCATGACATAGTGGGCTAGAGCATTATGCTTTGGTTCCTTGTACTCAGGATCAATACCACTCCTGGGAGGTGCAGATTTTAAGTCCTGAGCCATGACATAGTGGGCTAGAGCATTATGCTTTGGTTCCTTGTACTCAGGATCAACACCACCCTTGGGAGGTGCAGATTTTAAGTCCTGAGCCATGGCATAGTGGCTAGAGCATTATGCTTTGGTTCCTTGTACTCAGGATTAATACCACCCTTGGGAGGTGCAGATTTTAAGTCCTGAGCCATGGCATAGTGGGCTAGAGCATTATGCTTTGGTTCCTTGTACTCAGGATCAATACCACCCTTGGGAGGTGCAGATTTTAAGTCCTGAGCCATGGCATAGTGGGCTAGAGCATTATGCTTTGGTTCCTTGTACTCAGGATCAATACCACCCCTGGGAGGTGCAGATTTTAAGTCCTGAGCCATGGCATAGTGGGCTAGAGCATTATGCTTTGGTTCCTTGTACTCAGGATCAATACCACCCTTGGGAGGTGCAGATTTTAAGTCCTGAGCCATGGCATAGTGGGCTAGAGCATTATGCTTTGGTTCCTTGTACTCAGGATCAATACCACCCCTGGGAGGTGCAGATTTTAAGTCCTGAGCCATGGCATAGTAGGCTAGAGCATTATGCTTTGGTTCCTTGTACTCAGGATCAATAACACCCCTGGGAGGTGCAGATTTTAAGTCCTGAGCCATGGCATAGTGGGCTAGAGCATTATGCTTTGGTTCCTTGTACTCAGGATCAATACCACCCTTGGGAGGTGCAGATTTTAAGTCCTGAGCCATGGCATAGTGGGCTAGAGCATTATGCTTTGGTTCCTTGTACTCAGGATCAATACCACCCTTGGGAGGTGCAGATTTTAAGTCCTGAGCCATGGCATAGTGGGCTAGAGCATTATGCTTTGGTTCCTTGTACTCAGGATCAATACCACCCCTGGGAGGTGCAGATTTTAAGTCCTGGGCCATGGCATAGTGGGCTAGAGCATTATGCTTTGGTTCCTTGTACTCAGGATCAATACCACCCTTGGGAGGTGCAGATTTTAAGTCCTGAGCCATGGCATAGTGGGCTAGAGCATTATGCTTTGGTTCCTTGTACTCAGGATCAATACCGCCCTTGGCAGGTGCAGATTTTAAGTCCTGAGCCATGACATAGTGGGCTAGAGCATTATGCTTTGGTTCCTTGTACTCAGGATCAATACCACCCCTGGGAGGTGCAGATTTTAAGTCCTGAGCCATGGCATAGTGGGCTAGAGCATTATGCTTTGGTTCCTTGTACTCAGGATCAATACCACCCCTGGGAGGTGCAGATTTTAAGTCCTGAGCCATGGCATAGTGGGCTAGAGCATTATGCTTTGGTTCCTTGTACTCAGGATCAATACCACCCTTGGGAGGTGCAGATTTTAAGTCCTGAGCCATGGCATAGTGGGCTAGAGCATTATGCTTTGGTTCCTTGTACTCAGGACCAATACCACCCTTGGGAGGTGCAGATTTTAAGTCCTGAGCCATGACATAGTGGGTAGAGCATTATGCTTTGGTTCCTTGTACTTAGGATCAATACCACCCTTGGGAGGTGCAGATTTTAAGTCCTGAGCCATGACATAGTGGGTAGAGCATTATGCTTTGGTTCCTTGTACTCAGGATCAATACCACCCCTAGGAGGTGCAGATTTTAAGTCCTGAGCCATGACATAGTGGGTAGAGCATTATGCTTTGGTTCCTTGTACTTAGGATCAATACCACCCTTGGGAGGTGCAGATTTTAAGTCCTGAGCCATGACATAGTGGGCTAGAGCATTATGCTTTGGTTCCTTGTACTCAGGATCAATACCACCCTTGGGAGGTGCAGATTTTAAGTCCTGAGCCATGGCATAGTGGGCTAGAGCATTATGCTTTGGTTCCTTGTACTCAGGATCAATACCACCCCTGGGAGGTGCAGATTTTAAGTCCTGGGCCATGGCATAGTGGGCTAGAGCATTATGCTTTGGTTCCTTGTACTCAGGATCAATACCACCCTTGGGAGGTGCAGATTTTAAGTCCTGAGCCATTGCATAGTGGGCTAGAGCATTATGCTTTGGTTCCTTGTACTCAGGATCAATACCACCCCTGGGAGGTGCAGATTTTAAGTCCTGAGCCATGGCATAGTGGGCTAGAGCATTATGCTTTGGTTCCTTGTACTCAGGATCAATACCAACCTTGGGAGGTGCAGATTTTAAGTCCTGAGCCATGGCATAGTGGGCTAGAGCATTATACTTTGGTTCCTTGTACTCAGGATCAATACCACCCTTGGGAGGTGCAGATTTTAAGTCCTGAGCCATGGCATAGTGGGCTAGAGCATTATGCTTTGGTTCCTTGTACTCAGGATCAATACCACCCTTGGGAGGTGCAGATTTTAAGTCCTGGGCCATGGCATAGTGGGCTAGAGCATTATACTTTGGTTCCTTGTACTCAGGATCAATACCACCCCTGGGAGGTGCAGATTTTCAGTCCTGAGCCATGGCATAGTGGGCTAGAGCATTATGCTTTGGTTCCTTGTACTCAGGATCAATACCACCCTTGGGAGGTGCAGATTTTAAGTCCTGAGCCATGGCATAGTGGGCTAGAGCATTATGCTTTGGTTCCTTGTACTCAGGATCAATACCACCCTTGGGAGGTGCAGATTTTAAGTCCTGAGCCATGGCATAGTGGGCTAGAGCATTATGCTTTGGTTCCTTGTACTCATGATCAATACCACCCCTGGGAGGTGCAGATTTTAAGTCCTGAGCCATGGCATAGTGGGCTAGAGCATTATGCTTTGGTTCCTTGTACTCAGGATCAATACCGCCCCTGGGAGGTGCAGATTTTAAGTCCTGAGCCATGGCATAGTGGGCTAGAGCATTATGCTTTGGTTCCTTGACCTCAGGATCAATACCACCCTTGGGAGGTGCAGATTTTAAGTCCTGAGCCATGGCATAGTGGGCTAGAGCATTATGCTTTGGTTCCTTGTACTCAGGATCAATACCACCCTTGGGAGGTGCAGATTTTAAGTCCTGGGCCATGACATAGTGGTTTAGAGCATTATGCTTTGGTTCCTTGTACTCAGGATCAATACCACCCCTGGGAGGTGCAGATTTTAAGTCCTGAGCCATGGCATAGTGGGCTAGAGCATTATGCTTTGGTTCCTTGTACTCAGGATCAACACCACCCTTGGGAGGTGCAGATTTTAAGTCCTGAGCCATGGCATAGTGGGCTAGAGCATTATACTTTGGTTCCTTGTACTCAGGATCAATACCACCCTTGGGAGGTGCAGATTTTAAGTCCTGAGCCATGACATAGTGGGCTAGAGCATTATGCTTTGGTTCCTTGTACTCAGGATCAATACCACCCTTGGGAGGTGCAGATTTTAAGTCCTGGGCCATGACATAGTGGGTTAGAGCATTATGCTTTGGTTCCTTGTACTCAGGATCAATACCACCCCTGGGAGGTGCAGATTTTAAGTCCTGAGCCATGGCATAGTGGGCTAGAGCATTATGCTTTGGTTCCTTGTACTCAGGATCAATACCACCCTTGGGAGGTGCAGATTTTAAGTCCTGAGCCATGACATAGTGGGCTAGAGCATTATGCTTTGGTTCCTTGTACTCAGGATCAACACCACCCCTGCGAGGTGCAGATTTTAAGTCCTGAGCCATGGTATAGTGGGCTAGAGCATTATGCTTTGGTTCCTTGTACTCAGGATCAATACCACCCTTGGGAGGTGCAGATTTTAAGTCCTGGGCCATGGCATAGTGGGCTAGAGCATTATGCTTTGGTTCCTTGTACTCAGGATCAATACCACCCTTGGGAGGTGCAGATTTTAAGTCCTGGGCCATGGCATAGTGGGCTAGAGCATTATGCTTTGGTTCCTTGTACTCAGGATCAATACCACCCTTGGGAGGTGCAGATTTTAAGTCCTGAGCCATGGCATAGTGGGCTAGAGCATTATGCTTTGGTTCCCTGTACTCAGGATCAATACCACCCTTGGGAGGTGCAGATTTTAAGTCCTGGGCCATGGCATAGTGGGCTAGAGCATTATGCTTTGGTTCCTTGTACTCAGGATCAATACCACCCTTGGGAGGTGCAGATTTTAAGTCCTGAGCCATGGTATAGTGGGCTAGAGCATTATGCTTTGGTTCCTTGTACTCAGGATCAATACCACCCTTGGGAGGTGCAGATTTTAAGTCCTGGGTCATGGCATAGTGGGCTAGAGCATTATGCTTTGGTTCCTTGTACTCAGGATCAATACCACCCTTGGGAGGTGCAGATTTTAAGTCCTGGGTCATGGCATAGTGGGCTAGAGCATTATGCTTTGGTTCCTTGTACTCAGGATCAATACCACCCCTGGGAGGTGCAGATTTTAAGTCCTGAGCCATGGCATAGTGGGCTAGAGCATTATGCTTTGGTTCCTTGTACTCAGGATCAACACCAACCTTGGGAGGTGCAGATTTTAAGTCCTGAGCCATGACATAGTGGGCTAGAGCATTATGCTTTGGTTCCTTGTACTCAGGATCAATACCACCCCTGGGAGGTGCAGATTTTAAGTCCTGGGCCATGGCATAGTGGGCTAGAGCATTATGCTTTGGTTCCTTGTACTCAGGATCAATACCACCCCTGGGAGGTGCAGATTTTAAGTCCTGAGCCATGGCATAGTGGGCTAGAGCATTATGCTTTGGTTCCTTGTACTCAGGATCAATACCACCCTTGGGAGGTGCAGATTTTAAGTCCTGGGTCATGGCATAGTGGGCTAGAGCATTATGCTTTGGTTCCTTGTACTCAGGATCAATACCACCCCTGGGAGGTGCAGATTTTAAGTCCTGAGCCATGGCATAGTGGGCTAGAGCATTATGCTTTGGTTCCTTGTACTCAGGATCAACACCAACCTTGGGAGGTGCAGATTTTAAGTCCTGAGCCATGACATAGTGGGCTAGAGCATTATGCTTTGGTTCCTTGTACTCAGGATCAATACCACCCCTGGGAGGTGCAGATTTTAAGTCCTGAGCCATGACATAGTGGGCTAGAGGATTATGCTTTGGTTCCTTGTACTCAGGATCAACACCACCCTTGGGAGGTGCAGATTTTAAGTCCTGAGCCATGACATAGTGGGCTAGAGCATTATGCTTTGGTTCCTTGTACTCAGGATCAATACCACCCCTGGGAGGTGCACATTTTAAGTCCTGAGCCATGACATAGTGGGCTAGAGCATTATGCTTTGGTTCCTTGTACTCAGGATCAACACCACCCTTGGGAGGTGCAGATTTTAAGTCCTGAGCCATGACATAGTGGGCTAGAGCATTATGCTTTGGTTCCTTGTACTCAGGATCAATACCACCCCTGGGAGGTGCAGATTTTAAGTCCTGAGCCATGACATAGTGGGCTAGAGCATTATGCTTTGGTTCCTTGTACTCAGGATCAATACCACTCCTGGGAGGTGCAGATTTTAAGTCCTGAGCCATGACATAGTGGGCTAGAGCATTATGCTTTGGTTCCTTGTACTCAGGATCAACACCACCCTTGGGAGGTGCAGATTTTAAGTCCTGAGCCATGGCATAGTGGCTAGAGCATTATGCTTTGGTTCCTTGTATTCAGGATTAATACCACCCTTGGGAGGTGCAGATTTTAAGTCCTGAGCCATGGCATAGTGGGCTAGAGCTTTATGCTTTGGTTCCTTGTACTCAGGATCAATACCACCCTTGGAAGGTGCAGATTTTAAGTCCTGGGCCATGGCATAGTGGGCTAGAGCATTATACTTTGGTTCCTTGTACTCAGGATCAATACCACCCTTGGGAGGTGCAGATTTTAAGTCCTGGGCCATGGCATAGTGGGCTAGAGCATTATACTTTGCTTCCTTGTACTCAGGATCAATACCACCCTTGGGAGGTGCAGATTTTAAGTCCTGGGCCATGGCATAGTGGGCTAGAGCATTATACTTTGGTTCCTTGTACTCAGGATCAATACCACCCCTGGGAGGTGCAGATTTTCAGTCCTGAGCCATGGCATAGTGGGCTAGAGCATTATGCTTTGGTTCCTTGTACTCAGGATCAATACCACCCTTGGGAGGTGCAGATTTTAAGTCCTGAGCCATGGCATTGTGGGTAGAGCATTATGCTTTGGTTCCTTGTACTTAGGATCAATACCACCCTTGGGAGGTGCAGATTTTAAGTCCTGAGCCATGGCATAGTGGGCTAGAGCATTATGCTTTGGTTCCTTGTACTCAGGATCAATACCAACCTTGGGAGGTGCAGATTTTAAGTCCTGAGCCATGGCATAGTGGGCTAGAGCATTATACTTTGGTTCCTTGTACTCAGGATCAATACCACCCTTGGGAGGTGCAGATTTTAAGTCCTGAGCCATGGCATAGTGGGCTAGAGCATTATGCTTTGGTTCCTTGTACTCAGGATCAATACCACCCTTGGGAGGTGCAGATTTTAAGTCCTGGGTCATGGCATAGTGGGCTAGAGCATTATGCTTTGGTTCCTTGTACTCAGGATCAATACCATCCTTGGGAGGTGCAGATTTTAAGTCCTGAGCCATGGCATAGTGGGCTAGAGCATTATGCTTTGGTTCCCTGTACTCAGGATCAACACCACCCTTGGGAGGTGCAGATTTTAAGTCCTGAGCCATGACATAGTGGGCTAGAGCATTATGCTTTGGTTCCTTGTACTCAGGATCAACACCACCCTTGGGAGGTGCAGATTTTAAGTCCTGAGCCATGGCATAGTGGCTAGAGCATTATGCTTTGGTTCCTTGTACTCAGGATTAATACCACCCTTGGGAGGTGCAGATTTTAAGTCCTGGGCCATGGCATAGTGGGCTAGAGCATTATACTTTGGTTCCTTGTACTCAGGATCAATACCACCCTTGGGAGGTGCAGATTTTAAGTCCTGGGCCATGGCATAGTGGGCTAGAGCATTATACTTTGCTTCCTTGTACTCAGGATCAATACCACCCTTGGGAGGTGCAGATTTTAAGTCCTGGGCCATGGCATAGTGGGCTAGAGCATTATACTTTGGTTCCTTGTACTCAGGATCAATACCACCCCTGGGAGGTGCAGATTTTCAGTCCTGAGCCATGGCATAGTGGGCTAGAGCATTATGCTTTGGTTCCTTGTACTCAGGATCAATACCACCCTTGGGAGGTGCAGATTTTAAGTCCTGAGCCATGGCATAGTGGGCTAGAGCATTATGCTTTGGTTCCTTGTACTCAGGATCAATACCACCCTTGGGAGGTGCAGATTTTAAGTCCTGAGCCATGGCATAGTGGGCTAGAGCATTATGCTTTGGTTCCTTGTACTCATGATCAATACCACCCCTGGGAGGTGCAGATTTTAAGTCCTGAGCCATGGCATAGTGGGCTAGAGCATTATGCTTTGGTTCCTTGTACTCAGGATCAATACCACCCTTGGGAGGTGCAGATTTTAAGTCCTGAGCCATGGCATTGTGGGTAGAGCATTATGCTTTGGTTCCTTGTACTTAGGATCAATACCACCCTTGGGAGGTGCAGATTTTAAGTCCTGAGCCATGACATAGTGGGTAGAGCATTATGCTTTGCTTCCTTGTACTCAGGATCAATACCACCCCTAGGAGGTGCAGATTTTAAGTCCTGAGCCATGACATAGTGGGTAGAGCATTATGCTTTGGTTCCTTGTACTTAGGATCAATACCACCCTTGGGAGGTGCAGATTTTAAGTCCTGAGCCATGACATAGTGGGCTAGAGCATTATGCTTTGGTTCCTTGTACTCAGGATCAATACCACCCTTGGGAGGTGCAGATTTTAAGTCCTGAACCATGGCATAGTGGGCTAGGGCATTATGCTTTGGTTCCTTGTACTCAGGATCAATACCACCCCTGGGAGGTGCAGATTTTAAGTCCTGGGCCATGGCATAGTGGGCTAGAGCATTATGCTTTGGTTCCTTGTACTCAGGATCAATACCACCCTTGGGAGGTGCAGATTTTAAGTCCTGAGCCATGGCATAGTGGGCTAGAGCATTATGCTTTGGTTCCTTGTACTCAGGAACAATACCACCCCTGGGAGGTGCAGATTTTAAGTCCTGAGCCATGGCATAGTGGGCTAGAGCATTATGCTTTGGTTCCTTGTACTCAGGATCAATACCAACCTTGGGAGGTGCAGATTTTAAGTCCTGAGTCATGGCATAGTGGGCTAGAGCATTATACTTTGGTTCCTTGTACTCAGGATCAATACCACCCTTGGGAGGTGCAGATTTTAAGTCCTGAGCCATGGCATAGTGGGCTAGAGCATTATGCTTTGGTTCCTTGTACTCAGGATCAATACCACCCTTGGGAGGTGCAGATTTTAAGTCCTGGGTCATGGCATAGTGGGCTAGAGCATTATGCTTTGGTTCCTTGTACTCAGGATCAATACCATCCTTGGGAGGTGCAGATTTTAAGTCCTGAGCCATGGCATAGTGGGCTAGAGCATTATGCTTTGGTTCCTTGTACTCAGGATCAATACCACTCTTGGGAGGTGCAGATTTTAAGTCCTGGGTCATGACATAGTGGGCTAGAGTATTATGCTTTGGTTCCTTGTACTCAGGATCAATACCACCCTTGGGAGGTGCAGATTTTAAGTCCTGAGCCATGGCATAGTGGGCTAGAGCTTTATGCTTTGGTTCCTTGTACTCAGGATCAATACCACCCTTGGAAGGTGCAGATTTTAAGTCCTGGGCCATGGCATAGTGGGCTAGAGCATTATACTTTGGTTCCTTGTACTCAGGATCAATACCACCCTTGGGAGGTGCAGATTTTAAGTCCTGGGCCATGGCATAGTGGGCTAGAGCATTATACTTTGCTTCCTTGTACTCAGGATCAATACCACCCTTGGGAGGTGCAGATTTTAAGTCCTGGGCCATGGCATAGTGGGCTAGAGCATTATACTTTGGTTCCTTGTACTCAGGATCAATACCACCCCTGGGAGGTGCAGATTTTCAGTCCTGAGCCATGGCATAGTGGGCTAGAGCATTATGCTTTGGTTCCTTGTACTCAGGATCAATACCACCCTTGGGAGGTGCAGATTTTAAGTCCTGAGCCATGGCATTGTGGGTAGAGCATTATGCTTTGGTTCCTTGTACTTAGGATCAATACCACCCTTGGGAGGTGCAGATTTTAAGTCCTGAGCCATGACATAGTGGGTAGAGCATTATGCTTTGGTTCCTTGTACTCAGGATCAATACCACCCCTAGGAGGTGCAGATTTTAAGTCCTGAGCCATGACATAGTGGGTAGAGCATTATGCTTTGGTTCCTTGTACTTAGGATCAATACCACCCTTGGGAGGTGCAGATTTTAAGTCCTGAGCCATGACATAGTGGGCTAGAGCATTATGCTTTGGTTCCTTGTACTCAGGATCAATACCACCCTTGGGAGGTGCAGATTTTAAGTCCTGAGCCATGGCATAGTGGGCTAGAGCATTATGCTTTGGTTCCTTGTACTCAGGATCAATACCACCCCTGGGAGGTGCAGATTTTAAGTCCTGGGCCATGGCATAGTGGGCTAGAGCATTATGCTTTGGTTCCTTGTACTCAGGATCAATACCACCCTTGGGAGGTGCAGATTTTAAGTCCTGAGCCATGGCATAGTGGGCTAGAGCATTATGCTTTGGTTCCTTGTACTCAGGATCAATACCACCCCTGGGAGGTGCAGATTTTAAGTCCTGAGCCATGGCATAGTGGGCTAGAGCATTATGCTTTGGTTCCTTGTACTCAGGATCAATACCAACCTTGGGAGGTGCAGATTTTAAGTCCTGAGCCATGGCATAGTGGGCTAGAGCATTATACTTTGGTTCCTTGTACTCAGGATCAATACCACCCTTGGGAGGTGCAGATTTTAAGTCCTGAGCCATGGCATAGTGGGCTAGAGCATTATGCTTTGGTTCCTTGTACTCAGGATCAATACCACCCTTGGGAGGTGCAGATTTTAAGTCCTGGGTCATGGCATAGTGGGCTAGAGCATTATGCTTTGGTTCCTTGTACTCAGGATCAATACCATCCTTGGGAGGTGCAGATTTTAAGTCCTGAGCCATGGCATAGTGGGCTAGAGCATTATGCTTTGGTTCCTTGTACTCAGGATCAATACCACTCTTGGGAGGTGCAGATTTTAAGTCCTGGGTCATGACATAGTGGGCTAGAGCATTATGCTTTGGTTCCTTGTACTCAGGATCAATACCACCCTTGGGAGGTGCAGATTTTAAGTCCTGAGCCATGGCATAGTGGGCTAGAGCATTATGCTTTGGTTCCCTGTACTCAGGATCAATACCACTCCTGGGAGGTGCAGATTTTAAGTCCTGAGCCATGACATAGTGGGCTAGAGCATTATGCTTTGGTTCCTTGTACTCAGGAACAACACCACCCTTGGGAGGTGCAGATTTTAAGTCCTGAGCCATGGCATAGTGGCTAGAGCATTATGCTTTGGTTCCTTGTACTCAGGATTAATACCACCCTTGGGAGGTGCAGATTTTAAGTCCTGAGCCATGGCATAGTGGGCTAGAGCTTTATGCTTTGGTTCCTTGTACTCAGGATCAATACCACCCTTGGAAGGTGCAGATTTTAAGTCCTGGGCCATGGCATAGTGGGCTAGAGCATTATACTTTGGTTCCTTGTACTCAGGATCAATACCACCCTTGGGAGGTGCAGATTTTAAGTCCTGGGCCATGGCATAGTGGGCTAGAGCATTATACTTTGCTTCCTTGTACTCAGGATCAATACCACCCTTGGGAGGTGCAGACTTTAAGTCCTGGGCCATGGCATAGTGGGCTAGAGCATTATACTTTGGTTCCTTGTACTCAGGATCAATACCACCCCTGGGAGGTGCAGATTTTCAGTCCTGAGCCATGGCATAGTGGGCTAGAGCATTATGCTTTGGTTCCTTGTACTCAGGATCAATACCACCCTTGGGAGGTGCAGATTTTAAGTCCTGAGCCATGGCATAGTGGGCTAGAGCATTATGCTTTGGTTCCTTGTACTCAGGATCAATACCACCCTTGGGAGGTGCAGATTTTAAGTCCTGAGCCATGGCATAGTGGGCTAGAGCATTATGCTTTGGTTCCTTGTACTCATGATCAATACCACCCCTGGGAGGTGCAGATTTTAAGTCCTGAGCCATGGCATAGTGGGCTAGAGCATTATGCTTTGGTTCCTTGTACTCAGGATCAATACCACCCTTGGGAGGTGCAGATTTTAAGTCCTGAGCCATGGCATTGTGGGTAGAGCATTATGCTTTGGTTCCTTGTACTTAGGATCAATACCACCCTTGGGAGGTGCAGATTTTAAGTCCTGAGCCATGACATAGTGGATAGAGCATTATGCTTTGGTTCCTTGTACTCAGGATCAATACCACTCTTGGGAGGTGCAGATTTTAAGTCCTGGGTCATGACATAGTGGGCTAGAGCATTATGCTTTGGTTCCTTGTACTCAGGATCAATACCACCCTTGGGAGGTGCAGATTTTAAGTCCTGAGCCATGGCATAGTGGGCTAGAGCATTATGCTTTGGTTCCCTGTACTCAGGATCAATACCACCCTTGGGAGGTGCAGATTTTAAGTCCTGGGCCATGGCATAGTGGGCTAGAGCATTATGCTTTGGTTCCTTGTACTCAGGATCAATACCACCCTTGGGAGGTGCAGATTTTAAGTCCTGAGCCATGGCATAGTGGGCTAGAGCATTATGCTTTGGTTCCTTGTACTCAGGATCAATACCACCCTTGGGAGGTGCAGATTTTAAGTCCTGGGCCATGGCATAGTGGGCTAGAGCATTATGCTTTGGTTCCTTGTACTCAGGATCAATACCACCCCTGGGAGGTGCAGATTTTAAGTCCTGAGCCATGGCATAGTGGGCTAGAGCATTATGCTTTGGTTCCTTGTACTCAGGATCAATACCTCCCTTGGGAGGTGCAGATTTTAAGTCCTGGGTCATGGCATAGTGGGCTAGAGCATTATGCTTTGGTTCCTTGTACTCAGGATCAATACCACCCTTGGGAGGTGCAGATTTTAAGTCCTGGGTCATGGCATAGTGGGCTAGAGCATTATGCTTTGGTTCCTTGTACTCAGGATCAATACCACCCCTGGGAGGTGCAGATTTTAAGTCCTGAGCCATGGCATAGTGGGCTAGAGCATTATGCTTTGGTTCCTTGTACTCAGGATCAACACCAACCTTGGGAGGTGCAGATTTTAAGTCCTGAGCCATGACATAGTGGGCTAGAGCATTATGCTTTGGTTCCTTGTACTCAGGATCAATACCACCCCTGGGAGGTGCAGATTTTAAGTCCTGAGCCATGACATAGTGGGCTAGAGGATTATGCTTTGGTTCCTTGTACTCAGGATCAACACCACCCTTGGGAGGTGCAGATTTTAAGTCCTGAGCCATGACATAGTGAGCTAGAGCATTATGCTTTGGTTCCTTGTACTCAGGATCAATACCACCCCTGGGAGGTGCACATTTTAAGTCCTGAGCCATGACATAGTGGGCTAGAGCATTATGCTTTGGTTCCTTGTACTCAGGATCAACACCACCCCTGGGAGGTGCACATTTTAAGTCCTGAGCCATGACATAGTGGGCTAGAGCATTATGCTTTGGTTCCTTGTACTCAGGATCAACACCACCCTTGGGAGGTGCAGATTTTAAGTCCTGAGCCATGACATAGTGGGCTAGAGCATTATGCTTTGGTTCCTTGTACTCAGGATCAATACCACCCCTGGGAGGTGCAGATTTTAAGTCCTGAGCCATGACATAGTGGGCTAGAGCATTATGCTTTGGTTCCTTGTACTCAGGATCAATACCACTCCTGGGAGGTGCAGATTTTAAGTCCTGAGCCATGACATAGTGGGCTAGAGCATTATGCTTTGGTTCCTTGTACTCAGGATCAACACCACCCTTGGGAGGTGCAGATTTTAAGTCCTGAGCCATGGCATAGTGGCTAGAGCATTATGCTTTGGTTCCTTGTATTCAGGATTAATACCACCCTTGGGAGGTGCAGATTTTAAGTCCTGAGCCATGGCATAGTGGGCTAGAGCTTTATGCTTTGGTTCCTTGTACTCAGGATCAATACCACCCTTGGAAGGTGCAGATTTTAAGTCCTGGGCCATGGCATAGTGGGCTAGAGCATTATACTTTGGTTCCTTGTACTCAGGATCAATACCACCCTTGGGAGGTGCAGATTTTAAGTCCTGGGCCATGGCATAGTGGGCTAGAGCATTATACTTTGCTTCCTTGTACTCAGGATCAATACCACCCTTGGGAGGTGCAGATTTTAAGTCCTGGGCCATGGCATAGTGGGCTAGAGCATTATACTTTGGTTCCTTGTACTCAGGATCAATACCACCCCTGGGAGGTGCAGATTTTCAGTCCTGAGCCATGGCATAGTGGGCTAGAGCATTATGCTTTGGTTCCTTGTACTCAGGATCAATACCACCCTTGGGAGGTGCAGATTTTAAGTCCTGAGCCATGGCATTGTGGGTAGAGCATTATGCTTTGGTTCCTTGTACTTAGGATCAATACCACCCTTGGGAGGTGCAGATTTTAAGTCCTGAGCCATGACATAGTGGGTAGAGCATATGCTTTGGTTCCTTGTACTCAGGATCAATACCACCCCTAGGAGGTGCAGATTTTAAGTCCTGAGCCATGACATAGTGGGTAGAGCATTATGCTTTGGTTCCTTGTACTTAGGATCAATACCACCCTTGGGAGGTGCAGATTTTAAGTCCTGAGCCATGACATAGTGGGCTAGAGCATTATGCTTTGGTTCCTTGTACTCAGGATCAATACCACCCTTGGGAGGTGCAGATTTTAAGTCCTGAGCCATGGCATAGTGGGCTAGAGCATTATGCTTTGGTTCCTTGTACTCAGGATCAATACCACCCCTGGGAGGTGCAGATTTTAAGTCCTGGGCCATGGCATAGTGGGCTAGAGCATTATGCTTTGGTTCCTTGTACTCAGGATCAATACCACCCTTGGGAGGTGCAGATTTTAAGTCCTGAGCCATGGCATAGTGGGCTAGAGCATTATGCTTTGGTTCCTTGTACTCAGGATCAATACCACCCCTGGGAGGTGCAGATTTTAAGTCCTGAGCCATGGCATAGTGGGCTAGAGCATTATGCTTTGGTTCCTTGTACTCAGGATCAATACCAACCTTGGGAGGTGCAGATTTTAAGTCCTGAGCCATGGCATAGTGGGCTAGAGCATTATACTTTGGTTCCTTGTACTCAGGATCAATACCACCCTTGGGAGGTGCAGATTTTAAGTCCTGAGCCATGGCATAGTGGGCTAGAGCATTATGCTTTGGTTCCTTGTACTCAGGATCAATACCACCCTTGGGAGGTGCAGATTTTAAGTCCTGGGTCATGGCATAGTGGGCTAGAGCATTATGCTTTGGTTCCTTGTACTCAGGATCAATACCATCCTTGGGAGGTGCAGATTTTAAGTCCTGAGCCATGGCATAGTGGGCTAGAGCATTATGCTTTGGTTCCCTGTACTCAGGATCAACACCACCCTTGGGAGGTGCAGATTTTAAGTCCTGAGCCATGACATAGTGGGCTAGAGCATTATGCTTTGGTTCCTTGTACTCAGGATCAACACCACCCTTGGGAGGTGCAGATTTTAAGTCCTGAGCCATGGCATAGTGGCTAGAGCATTATGCTTTGGTTCCTTGTACTCAGGATTAATACCACCCTTGGGAGGTGCAGATTTTAAGTCCTGGGCCATGGCATAGTGGGCTAGAGCATTATACTTTGGTTCCTTGTACTCAGGATCAATACCACCCTTGGGAGGTGCAGATTTTAAGTCCTGGGCCATGGCATAGTGGGCTAGAGCATTATACTTTGCTTCCTTGTACTCAGGATCAATACCACCCTTGGGAGGTGCAGATTTTAAGTCCTGGGCCATGGCATAGTGGGCTAGAGCATTATACTTTGGTTCCTTGTACTCAGGATCAATACCACCCCTGGGAGGTGCAGATTTTCAGTCCTGAGCCATGGCATAGTGGGCTAGAGCATTATGCTTTGGTTCCTTGTACTCAGGATCAATACCACCCTTGGGAGGTGCAGATTTTAAGTCCTGAGCCATGGCATAGTGGGCTAGAGCATTATGCTTTGGTTCCTTGTACTCAGGATCAATACCACCCTTGGGAGGTGCAGATTTTAAGTCCTGAGCCATGGCATAGTGGGCTAGAGCATTATGCTTTGGTTCCTTGTACTCATGATCAATACCACCCCTGGGAGGTGCAGATTTTAAGTCCTGAGCCATGGCATAGTGGGCTAGAGCATTATGCTTTGGTTCCTTGTACTCAGGATCAATACCACCCTTGGGAGGTGCAGATTTTAAGTCCTGAGCCATGGCATTGTGGGTAGAGCATTATGCTTTGGTTCCTTGTACTTAGGATCAATACCACCCTTGGGAGGTGCAGATTTTAAGTCCTGAGCCATGACATAGTGGGTAGAGCATTATGCTTTGCTTCCTTGTACTCAGGATCAATACCACCCCTAGGAGGTGCAGATTTTAAGTCCTGAGCCATGACATAGTGGGTAGAGCATTATGCTTTGGTTCCTTGTACTTAGGATCAATACCACCCTTGGGAGGTGCAGATTTTAAGTCCTGAGCCATGACATAGTGGGCTAGAGCATTATGCTTTGGTTCCTTGTACTCAGGATCAATACCACCCTTGGGAGGTGCAGATTTTAAGTCCTGAACCATGGCATAGTGGGCTAGGGCATTATGCTTTGGTTCCTTGTACTCAGGATCAATACCACCCCTGGGAGGTGCAGATTTTAAGTCCTGGGCCATGGCATAGTGGGCTAGAGCATTATGCTTTGGTTCCTTGTACTCAGGATCAATACCACCCTTGGGAGGTGCAGATTTTAAGTCCTGAGCCATGGCATAGTGGGCTAGAGCATTATGCTTTGGTTCCTTGTACTCAGGAACAATACCACCCCTGGGAGGTGCAGATTTTAAGTCCTGAGCCATGGCATAGTGGGCTAGAGCATTATGCTTTGGTTCCTTGTACTCAGGATCAATACCAACCTTGGGAGGTGCAGATTTTAAGTCCTGAGTCATGGCATAGTGGGCTAGAGCATTATACTTTGGTTCCTTGTACTCAGGATCAATACCACCCTTGGGAGGTGCAGATTTTAAGTCCTGAGCCATGGCATAGTGGGCTAGAGCATTATGCTTTGGTTCCTTGTACTCAGGATCAATACCACCCTTGGGAGGTGCAGATTTTAAGTCCTGGGTCATGGCATAGTGGGCTAGAGCATTATGCTTTGGTTCCTTGTACTCAGGATCAATACCATCCTTGGGAGGTGCAGATTTTAAGTCCTGAGCCATGGCATAGTGGGCTAGAGCATTATGCTTTGGTTCCTTGTACTCAGGATCAATACCACTCTTGGGAGGTGCAGATTTTAAGTCCTGGGTCATGACATAGTGGGCTAGAGCATTATGCTTTGGTTCCTTGTACTCAGGATCAATACCACCCTTGGGAGGTGCAGATTTTAAGTCCTGAGCCATGGCATAGTGGGCTAGAGCTTTATGCTTTGGTTCCTTGTACTCAGGATCAATACCACCCTTGGAAGGTGCAGATTTTAAGTCCTGGGCCATGGCATAGTGGGCTAGAGCATTATACCTTGGTTCCTTGTACTCAGGATCAATACCACCCTTGGGAGGTGCAGATTTTAAGTCCTGGGCCATGGCATAGTGGGCTAGAGCATTATACTTTGCTTCCTTGTACTCAGGATCAATACCACCCTTGGGAGGTGCAGATTTTAAGTCCTGGGCCATGGCATAGTGGGCTAGAGCATTATACTTTGGTTCCTTGTACTCAGGATCAATACCACCCCTGGGAGGTGCAGATTTTCAGTCCTGAGCCATGGCATAGTGGGCTAGAGCATTATGCTTTGGTTCCTTGTACTCAGGATCAATACCACCCTTGGGAGGTGCAGATTTTAAGTCCTGAGCCATGGCATTGTGGGTAGAGCATTATGCTTTGGTTCCTTGTACTTAGGATCAATACCACCCTTGGGAGGTGCAGATTTTAAGTCCTGAGCCATGACATAGTGGGTAGAGCATTATGCTTTGGTTCCTTGTACTCAGGATCAATACCACCCCTAGGAGGTGCAGATTTTAAGTCCTGAGCCATGACATAGTGGGTAGAGCATTATGCTTTGGTTCCTTGTACTTAGGATCAATACCACCCTTGGGAGGTGCAGATTTTAAGTCCTGAGCCATGACATAGTGGGCTAGAGCATTATGCTTTGGTTCCTTGTACTCAGGATCAATACCACCCTTGGGAGGTGCAGATTTTAAGTCCTGAGCCATGGCATAGTGGGCTAGAGCATTATGCTTTGGTTCCTTGTACTCAGGATCAATACCACCCCTGGGAGGTGCAGATTTTAAGTCCTGGGCCATGGCATAGTGGGCTAGAGCATTATGCTTTGGTTCCTTGTACTCAGGATCAATACCACCCTTGGGAGGTGCAGATTTTAAGTCCTGAGCCATGGCATAGTGGGCTAGAGCATTATGCTTTGGTTCCTTGTACTCAGGATCAATACCACCCCTGGGAGGTGCAGATTTTAAGTCCTGAGCCATGGCATAGTGGGCTAGAGCATTATGCTTTGGTTCCTTGTACTCAGGATCAATACCAACCTTGGGAGGTGCAGATTTTAAGTCCTGAGCCATGGCATAGTGGGCTAGAGCATTATACTTTGGTTCCTTGTACTCAGGATCAATACCACCCTTGGGAGGTGCAGATTTTAAGTCCTGAGCCATGGCATAGTGGGCTAGAGCATTATGCTTTGGTTCCTTGTACTCAGGATCAATACCACCCTTGGGAGGTGCAGATTTTAAGTCCTGGGTCATGGCATAGTGGGCTAGAGCATTATGCTTTGGTTCCTTGTACTCAGGATCAATACCATCCTTGGGAGGTGCAGATTTTAAGTCCTGAGCCATGGCATAGTGGGCTAGAGCATTATGCTTTGGTTCCTTGTACTCAGGATCAATACCACTCTTGGGAGGTGCAGATTTTAAGTCCTGGGTCATGACATAGTGGGCTAGAGCATTATGCTTTGGTTCCTTGTACTCAGGATCAATACCACCCTTGGGAGGTGCAGATTTTAAGTCCTGAGCCATGGCATAGTGGGCTAGAGCATTATGCTTTGGTTCCCTGTACTCAGGATCAATACCACTCCTGGGAGGTGCAGATTTTAAGTCCTGAGCCATGACATAGTGGGCTAGAGCATTATGCTTTGGTTCCTTGTACTCAGGAACAACACCACCCTTGGGAGGTGCAGATTTTAAGTCCTGAGCCATGGCATAGTGGCTAGAGCATTATGCTTTGGTTCCTTGTACTCAGGATTAATACCACCCTTGGGAGGTGCAGATTTTAAGTCCTGAGCCATGGCATAGTGGGCTAGAGCTTTATGCTTTGGTTCCTTGTACTCAGGATCAATACCACCCTTGGAAGGTGCAGATTTTAAGTCCTGGGCCATGGCATAGTGGGCTAGAGCATTATACTTTGGTTCCTTGTACTCAGGATCAATACCACCCTTGGGAGGTGCAGATTTTAAGTCCTGGGCCATGGCATAGTGGGCTAGAGCATTATACTTTGCTTCCTTGTACTCAGGATCAATACCACCCTTGGGAGGTGCAGATTTTAAGTCCTGGGCCATGGCATAGTGGGCTAGAGCATTATACTTTGGTTCCTTGTACTCAGGATCAATACCACCCCTGGGAGGTGCAGATTTTCAGTCCTGAGCCATGGCATAGTGGGCTAGAGCATTATGCTTTGGTTCCTTGTACTCAGGATCAATACCACCCTTGGGAGGTGCAGATTTTAAGTCCTGAGCCATGGCATAGTGGGCTAGAGCATTATGCTTTGGTTCCTTGTACTCAGGATCAATACCACCCTTGGGAGGTGCAGATTTTAAGTCCTGAGCCATGGCATAGTGGGCTAGAGCATTATGCTTTGGTTCCTTGTACTCATGATCAATACCACCCCTGGGAGGTGCAGATTTTAAGTCCTGAGCCATGGCATAGTGGGCTAGAGCATTATGCTTTGGTTCCTTGTACTCAGGATCAATACCACCCTTGGGAGGTGCAGATTTTAAGTCCTGAGCCATGGCATTGTGGGTAGAGCATTATGCTTTGGTTCCTTGTACTTAGGATCAATACCACCCTTGGGAGGTGCAGATTTTAAGTCCTGAGCCATGACATAGTGGATAGAGCATTATGCTTTGGTTCCTTGTACTCAGGATCAATACCACTCTTGGGAGGTGCAGATTTTAAGTCCTGGGTCATGACATAGTGGGCTAGAGCATTATGCTTTGGTTCCTTGTACTCAGGATCAATACCACCCTTGGGAGGTGCAGATTTTAAGTCCTGAGCCATGGCATAGTGGGCTAGAGCATTATGCTTTGGTTCCCTGTACTCAGGATCAATACCACCCTTGGGAGGTGCAGATTTTAAGTCCTGGGCCATGGCATAGTGGGCTAGAGCATTATGCTTTGGTTCCTTGTACTCAGGATCAATACCACCCTTGGGAGGTGCAGATTTTAAGTCCTGAGCCATGGCATAGTGGGCTAGAGCATTATGCTTTGGTTCCTTGTACTCAGGATCAATACCACCCTTGGGAGGTGCAGATTTTAAGTCCTGGGCCATGGCATAGTGGGCTAGAGCATTATGCTTTGGTTCCTTGTACTCAGGATCAATACCACCCCTGGGAGGTGCAGATTTTAAGTCCTGAGCCATGGCATAGTGGGCTAGAGCATTATGCTTTGGTTCCTTGTACTCAGGATCAATACCACCCTTGGGAGGTGCAGATTTTAAGTCCTGGGTCATGGCATAGTGGGCTAGAGCATTATGCTTTGGTTCCTTGTACTCAGGATCAATACCACCCTTGGGAGGTGCAGATTTTAAGTCCTGGGTCATGGCATAGTGGGCTAGAGCATTATGCTTTGGTTCCTTGTACTCAGGATCAATACCACCCCTGGGAGGTGCAGATTTTAAGTCCTGAGCCATGGCATAGTGGGCTAGAGCATTATGCTTTGGTTCCTTGTACTCAGGATCAACACCAACCTTGGGAGGTGCAGATTTTAAGTCCTGAGCCATGACATAGTGGGCTAGAGCATTATGCTTTGGTTCCTTGTACTCAGGATCAATACCACCCCTGGGAGGTGCAGATTTTAAGTCCTGAGCCATGACATAGTGGGCTAGAGGATTATGCTTTGGTTCCTTGTACTCAGGATCAACACCACCCTTGGGAGGTGCAGATTTTAAGTCCTGAGCCATGACATAGTGAGCTAGAGCATTATGCTTTGGTTCCTTGTACTCAGGATCAATACCACCCCTGGGAGGTGCAGATTTTAAGTCCTGGGCCATGACATAGTGGGCTAGAGCATTATGCTTTGGTTCCTTGTACTCAGGATCAACACCACCCTTGGGAGGTGCAGATTTTAAGTCCTGAGCCATGACATAGTGGGCTAGAGCATTATGCTTTGGTTCCTTGTACTCAGGATCAACACCACCCTTGGGAGGTGCAGATTTTAAGTCCTGAGCCATGACATAGTGGGCTAGAGCATTATGCTTTGGTTCCTTGTACTCAGGATCAATACCACCCCTGGGAGGTGCAGATTTTAAGTCCTGAGCCATGACATAGTGGGCTAGAGCATTATGCTTTGGTTCCTTGTACTCAGGATCAATACCACTCCTGGGAGGTGCAGATTTTAAGTCCTGAGCCATGACATAGTGGGCTAGAGCATTATGCTTTGGTTCCTTGTACTCAGGATCAACACCACCCTTGGGAGGTACAGATTTTAAGTCCTGAGCCATGGCATAGTGGCTAGAGCATTATGCTTTGGTTCCTTGTACTCAGGATTAATACCACCCTTGGGAGGTGCAGATTTTAAGTCCTGAGCCATGGCATAGTGGGCTAGAGCATTATGCTTTGGTTCCTTGTACTCAGGATCAATACCACCCTTGGGAGGTGCAGATTTTAAGTCCTGAGCCATGGCATAGTGGGCTAGAGCATTATGCTTTGGTTCCTTGTACTCAGGATCAATACCACCCTTGGGAGGTGCAGATTTTAAGTCCTGAGCCATGGCATAGTGGGCTAGAGCATTATGCTTTGGTTCCTTGTACTCAGGATCAATACCACCCCTGGGAGGTGCAGATTTTAAGTCCTGAGCCATGGCATAGTGGGCTAGAGCATTATGCTTTGGTTCCTTGTACTCAGGATCAATACCAACCTTGGGAGGTGCAGATTTTAAGTCCTGAGCCATGGCATAGTGGGCTAGAGCATTATACTTTGGTTCCTTGTACTCAGGATCAATACCACCCTTGGGAGGTGCAGATTTTAAGTCCTGAGCCATGGCATAGTGGGCTAGAGCATTATGCTTTGGTTCCTTGTACTCAGGATCAATACCACCCTTGGGAGGTGCAGATTTTAAGTCCTGGGTCATGGCATAGTGGGCTAGAGCATTATGCTTTGGTTCCTTGTACTCAGGATCAATACCATCCTTGGGAGGTGCAGATTTTAAGTCCTGAGCCATGGCATAGTGGGCTAGAGCATTATGCTTTGGTTCCTTGTACTCAGGATCAATACCACTCTTGGGAGGTGCAGATTTTAAGTCCTGGGTCATGACATAGTGGGCTAGAGCATTATGCTTTGGTTCCTTGTACTCAGGATCAATACCACCCTTGGGAGGTGCAGATTTTAAGTCCTGAGCCATGGCATAGTGGGCTAGAGCATTATGCTTTGGTTCCCTGTACTCAGGATCAATACCACTCCTGGGAGGTGCAGATTTTAAGTCCTGAGCCATGACATAGTGGGCTAGAGCATTATGCTTTGGTTCCTTGTACTCAGGAACAACACCACCCTTGGGAGGTGCAGATTTTAAGTCCTGAGCCATGGCATAGTGGCTAGAGCATTATGCTTTGGTTCCTTGTACTCAGGATTAATACCACCCTTGGGAGGTGCAGATTTTAAGTCCTGAGCCATGGCATAGTGGGCTAGAGCTTTATGCTTTGGTTCCTTGTACTCAGGATCAATACCACCCTTGGAAGGTGCAGATTTTAAGTCCTGGGCCATGGCATAGTGGGCTAGAGCATTATACTTTGGTTCCTTGTACTCAGGATCAATACCACCCTTGGGAGGTGCAGATTTTAAGTCCTGGGCCATGGCATAGTGGGCTAGAGCATTATACTTTGCTTCCTTGTACTCAGGATCAATACCACCCTTGGGAGGTGCAGATTTTAAGTCCTGGGCCATGGCATAGTGGGCTAGAGCATTATACTTTGGTTCCTTGTACTCAGGATCAATACCACCCCTGGGAGGTGCAGATTTTCAGTCCTGAGCCATGGCATAGTGGGCTAGAGCATTATGCTTTGGTTCCTTGTACTCAGGATCAATACCACCCTTGGGAGGTGCAGATTTTAAGTCCTGAGCCATGGCATAGTGGGCTAGAGCATTATGCTTTGGTTCCTTGTACTCAGGATCAATACCACCCTTGGGAGGTGCAGATTTTAAGTCCTGAGCCATGGCATAGTGGGCTAGAGCATTATGCTTTGGTTCCTTGTACTCATGATCAATACCACCCCTGGGAGGTGCAGATTTTAAGTCCTGAGCCATGGCATAGTGGGCTAGAGCATTATGCTTTGGTTCCTTGTACTCAGGATCAATACCACCCTTGGGAGGTGCAGATTTTAAGTCCTGAGCCATGGCATTGTGGGTAGAGCATTATGCTTTGGTTCCTTGTACTTAGGATCAATACCACCCTTGGGAGGTGCAGATTTTAAGTCCTGAGCCATGACATAGTGGATAGAGCATTATGCTTTGGTTCCTTGTACTCAGGATCAATACCACTCTTGGGAGGTGCAGATTTTAAGTCCTGGGTCATGACATAGTGGGCTAGAGCATTATGCTTTGGTTCCTTGTACTCAGGATCAATACCACCCTTGGGAGGTGCAGATTTTAAGTCCTGAGCCATGGCATAGTGGGCTAGAGCATTATGCTTTGGTTCCCTGTACTCAGGATCAATACCACCCTTGGGAGGTGCAGATTTTAAGTCCTGGGCCATGGCATAGTGGGCTAGAGCATTATGCTTTGGTTCCTTGTACTCAGGATCAATACCACCCTTGGGAGGTGCAGATTTTAAGTCCTGAGCCATGGCATAGTGGGCTAGAGCATTATGCTTTGGTTCCTTGTACTCAGGATCAATACCACCCTTGGGAGGTGCAGATTTTAAGTCCTGGGCCATGGCATAGTGGGCTAGAGCATTATGCTTTGGTTCCTTGTACTCAGGATCAATACCACCCCTGGGAGGTGCAGATTTTAAGTCCTGAGCCATGGCATAGTGGGCTAGAGCATTATGCTTTGGTTCCTTGTACTCAGGATCAATACCACCCTTGGGAGGTGCAGATTTTAAGTCCTGGGTCATGGCATAGTGGGCTAGAGCATTATGCTTTGGTTCCTTGTACTCAGGATCAATACCACCCTTGGGAGGTGCAGATTTTAAGTCCTGGGTCATGGCATAGTGGGCTAGAGCATTATGCTTTGGTTCCTTGTACTCAGGATCAATACCACCCCTGGGAGGTGCAGATTTTAAGTCCTGAGCCATGGCATAGTGGGCTAGAGCATTATGCTTTGGTTCCTTGTACTCAGGATCAACACCAACCTTGGGAGGTGCAGATTTTAAGTCCTGAGCCATGACATAGTGGGCTAGAGCATTATGCTTTGGTTCCTTGTACTCAGGATCAATACCACCCCTGGGAGGTGCAGATTTTAAGTCCTGAGCCATGACATAGTGGGCTAGAGGATTATGCTTTGGTTCCTTGTACTCAGGATCAACACCACCCTTGGGAGGTGCAGATTTTAAGTCCTGAGCCATGACATAGTGAGCTAGAGCATTATGCTTTGGTTCCTTGTACTCAGGATCAATACCACCCCTGGGAGGTGCAGATTTTAAGTCCTGGGCCATGACATAGTGGGCTAGAGCATTATGCTTTGGTTCCTTGTACTCAGGATCAACACCACCCTTGGGAGGTGCAGATTTTAAGTCCTGAGCCATGACATAGTGGGCTAGAGCATTATGCTTTGGTTCCTTGTACTCAGGATCAACACCACCCTTGGGAGGTGCAGATTTTAAGTCCTGAGCCATGACATAGTGGGCTAGAGCATTATGCTTTGGTTCCTTGTACTCAGGATCAATACCACCCCTGGGAGGTGCAGATTTTAAGTCCTGAGCCATGACATAGTGGGCTAGAGCATTATGCTTTGGTTCCTTGTACTCAGGATCAATACCACTCCTGGGAGGTGCAGATTTTAAGTCCTGAGCCATGACATAGTGGGCTAGAGCATTATGCTTTGGTTCCTTGTACTCAGGATCAACACCACCCTTGGGAGGTACAGATTTTAAGTCCTGAGCCATGGCATAGTGGCTAGAGCATTATGCTTTGGTTCCTTGTACTCAGGATTAATACCACCCTTGGGAGGTGCAGATTTTAAGTCCTGAGCCATGGCATAGTGGGCTAGAGCATTATGCTTTGGTTCCTTGTACTCAGGATCAATACCACCCTTGGGAGGTGCAGATTTTAAGTCCTGAGCCATGGCATAGTGGGCTAGAGCATTATGCTTTGGTTCCTTGTACTCAGGATCAATACCACCCTTGGGAGGTGCAGATTTTAAGTCCTGAGCCATGGCATAGTGGGCTAGAGCATTATGCTTTGGTTCCTTGTACTCAGGATCAATACCACCCCTGGGAGGTGCAGATTTTAAGTCCTGGGCCATGGCATAGTGGGCTAGAGCATTATGCTTTGGTTCCTTGTACTCAGGATCAATACCACCCTTGGGAGGTGCAGATTTTAAGTCCTGAGCCATGGCATAGTGGGCTAGAGCATTATGCTTTGGTTCCTTGTACTCAGGATCAATACCGCCCTTGGCAGGTGCAGATTTTAAGTCCTGAGCCATGACATAGTGGGCTAGAGCATTATGCTTTGGTTCCTTGTACTCAGGATCAATACCACCCCTGGGAGGTGCAGATTTTAAGTCCTGAGCCATGGCATAGTGGGCTAGAGCATTATGCTTTGGTTCCTTGTACTCAGGATCAATACCACCCCTGGGAGGTGCAGATTTTAAGTCCTGAGCCATGGCATAGTGGGCTAGAGCATTATGCTTTGGTTCCTTGTACTCAGGACCAATACCACCCTTGGGAGGTGCAGATTTTAAGTCCTGGGTCATGGCATAGTGGGCTAGAGCATTATGCTTTGGTTCCTTGTACTCAGGATCAATACCACCCTTGGGAGGTGCAGATTTTAAGTCCTGAGCCATGGCATAGTGGGCTAGAGCATTATGCTTTGGTTCCTTGTACTCAGGATCAATACCACCCTTGGGAGGTGCAGATTTTAAGTCCTGAGCCATGGCATAGTGGGCTAGAGCATTATGCTTTGGTTCCTTGTACTCAGGATCAATACCACCCTTGGGAGGTGTAGATTTTAAGTCCTGAGCCATGGCATAGTGGGCTAGAGCATTATGCTTTGGTTCCTTGTACTCAGGATCAATACCACCCTTGGGAGGTGCAGATTTTAAGTCCTGAGCCATGGCATAGTGGGCTAGAGCATTATGCTTTGGTTCCTTGTACTCAGGATCAATACCACCCTTGGGAGGTGCAGATTTTAAGTCCTGAGCCATGGCATAGTGGGCTAGAGCATTATGCTTTGGTTCCTTGTACTCAGGATCAATACCACCCCTGGAAGGTGCAGATTTTAAGTCCTGAGCCATGGCATAGTGGGCTAGAGCATTATGCTTTGGTTCCTTGTACTCAGGATCAACACCACCCTTGGGAGGTGCAGATTTTAAGTCCTGAGCCATGGCATAGTGGGCTAGAGCATTATGCTTTGGTTCCTTGTACTCAGGATCAATACCACCCTTGGGAGGTGCAGATTTTAAGTCCTGAGCCATGACATAGTGGGCTAGAGCATTATGCTTTGGTTCCTTGTACTCAGGATCAATACCACCCTTGGGAGGTGCAGATTTTAAGTCCTGAGCCATGACATAGTGGGCTAGAGCATTATGCTTTGGTTCCTTGTACTCAGGATCAACACCACCCCTGCGAGGTGCAGATTTTAAGTCCTGAGCCATGGTATAGTGGGCTAGAGCATTATGCTTTGGTTCCTTGTACTCAGGATCAATACCACCCTTGGGAGGTGCAGATTTTAAGTCCTGGGCCATGGCATAGTGGGCTAGAGCATTATGCTTTGGTTCCTTGTACTCAGGATCAATACCACCCTTGGGAGGTGCAGATTTTAAGTCCTGGGCCATGGCATAGTGGGCTAGAGCATTATGCTTTGGTTCCTTGTACTCAGGATCAATACCACCCCTAGGAGGTGCAGATTTTAAGTCCTGAGCCATGGCATAGTGGGCTAGAGCATTATGCTTTGGTTCCTTGTACTCAGGATCAATACCACCCTTGGGAGGTGCAGATTTTAAGTCCTGAGCCATGGCATAGTGGGCTAGAGCATTATACTTTGGTTCCTTGTACTTAGGATCAATACCACCCTTGGGAGGTGCAGATTTTAAGTCCTGAGCCATGGCATAGTGGGCTAGAGCATTATGCTTTGGTTCCTTGTACTCAGGATCAATACCACCCTTGGGAGGTGCAGATGTTAAGTCCTGAGCCATGGCATAGTGGGCTAGAGCATTATGCTTTGGTTCCTTGTACTCAGGATCAATACCACCCTTGGGAGGTGCAGATGTTAAGTCCTGAGCCATGGCATAGTGGGCTAGAGCATTATGCTTTGGTTCCTTGTACTCAGGATCAATACCACCCTTGGGAGGTGCAGATTTTAAGTCCTGAGCCATGGCATAGTGGGCTAGAGCATTATGCTTTGGTTCCTTGTACTCAGGATCAATACCACCCTTGGGAGGTGCAGATTTTAAGTCCTGAGCCATGGCATAGTGGGCTAGAGCATTATGCTTTGGTTCCTTGTACTCAGGATCAATGCCACCCTTGGGAGGTGCAGATTTTAAGTCCTGAGCCATGGCATAGTGGGCTAGAGCATTATGCTTTGGTTCCTTGTACTCAGGATCAATACCACCCTTGGGAGGTGCAGATTTTAAGTCCTGGGCCATGGCATAGTGGGCTAGAGCATTATGCTTTGGTTCCTTGTACTCAGGATCAATACCACCCTTGGGAGGTGCAGATTTTAAGTCCTGAGCCATGGCATAGTGGGCTAGAGCATTATGCTTTGGTTCCTTGTACTCAGGATCAATACCACCCTTGGGAGGTGCAGATTTTAAGTCCTGAGCCATGGCATAGTGGGCTAGAGCATTATGCTTTGGTTCCTTGTACTCAGGATCAATACCACCCCTGGGAGGTGCAGATTTTAAGTCCTGGGCCATGGCATAGTGGGCTAGAGCATTATGCTTTGGTTCCTTGTACTCAGGATCAATACCACCCTTGGGAGGTGCAGATTATAAGTCCTGGGCCATGGCATAGTGGGCTAGAGCATTATACTTTGGTTCCTTGTACTCAGGATCAATACCACCCTTGGGAGGTGCAGATTTTAAGTCCTGGGCCATGGCATAGTGGGCTAGAGCATTATACTTTGGTTCCTTGTACTCAGGATCAATACCACCCTTGGGAGGTGCAGATTTTAAGTCCTGGGCCATGGCATAGTGGGCTAGAGCATTATACTTTGGTTCCTTGTACTCAGGATCAATACCACCCCTGGGAGGTGCAGATTTTAAGTCCTGAGCCATGGCATAGTGGGCTAGAGCATTATGCTTTGGTTCCTTGTACTCAGGATCAATACCACCCCTGGGAGGTGCAGATTTTAAGTCCTGAGCCATGGCATAGTGGGCTAGAGCATTATGCTTTGGTTCCTTGTACTCAGGATCAACACCAACCTTGGGAGGTGCAGATTTTAAGTCCTGAGCCATGACATAGTGGGCTAGAGCATTATGCTTTGGTTCCTTGTACTCAGGATCAATACCACCCCTGGGAGGTGCAGATTTTAAGTCCTGAGCCATGACATAGTGGGCTAGAGGATTATGCTTTGGTTCCTTGTACTCAGGATCAACACCACCCTTGGGAGGTGCAGATTTTAAGTCCTGAGCCATGACATAGTGAGCTAGAGCATTATGCTTTGGTTCCTTGTACTCAGGATCAATACCACCCCTGGGAGGTGCACATTTTAAGTCCTGAGCCATGACATAGTGGGCTAGAGCATTATGCTTTGGTTCCTTGTACTCAGGATCAACACCACCCTTGGGAGGTGCAGATTTTAAGTCCTGAGCCATGACATAGTGGGCTAGAGCATTATGCTTTGGTTCCTTGTACTCAGGATCAATACCACCCCTGGGAGGTGCAGATTTTAAGTCCTGAGCCATGACATAGTGGGCTAGAGCATTATGCTTTGGTTCCTTGTACTCAGGATCAATACCACTCCTGGGAGGTGCAGATTTTAAGTCCTGAGCCATGACATAGTGGGCTAGAGCATTATGCTTTGGTTCCTTGTACTCAGGATCAACACCACCCTTGGGAGGTGCAGATTTTAAGTCCTGAGCCATGGCATAGTGGCTAGAGCATTATGCTTTGGTTCCTTGTACTCAGGATTAATACCACCCTTGGGAGGTGCAGATTTTAAGTCCTGAGCCATGGCATAGTGGGCTAGAGCATTATGCTTTGGTTCCTTGTACTCAGGATCAATACCACCCTTGGGA
The DNA here is from genome assembly GCA_030765055.1 of Mantis religiosa. NCBI lineage: Eukaryota > Metazoa > Arthropoda > Insecta > Mantodea > Mantidae > Mantis > Mantis religiosa. The sequence goes on from CM060948.1 coordinate 11,782,944, forward strand.
GGTGCAGATTTTAAGTCCTGAGCCATGGCATAGTGGGCTAGAGCATTATGCTTTGGTTCCTTGTACTCAGGATCAATACCACCCCTGGGAGGTGCAGATTTTAAGTCCTGAGCCATGGCATAGTGGGCTAGAGCATTATGCTTTGGTTCCTTGTACTCAGGATCAATACCACCCTTGGGAGGTGCAGATTTTAAGTCCTGAGCCATGGCATAGTGGGCTAGAGCATTATGCTTTGGTTCCTTGTACTCAGGATCAATACCACCCCTGGGAGGTGCAGATTTTAAGTCCTGAGCCATGGCATAGTAGGCTAGAGCATTATGCTTTGGTTCCTTGTACTCAGGATCAATAACACCCCTGGGAGGTGCAGATTTTAAGTCCTGAGCCATGGCATAGTGGGCTAGAGCATTATGCTTTGGTTCCTTGTACTCAGGATCAATACCACCCTTGGGAGGTGCAGATTTTAAGTCCTGAGCCATGGCATAGTGGGCTAGAGCATTATGCTTTGGTTCCTTGTACTCAGGATCAATACCACCCTTGGGAGGTGCAGATTTTAAGTCCTGAGCCATGGCATAGTGGGCTAGAGCATTATGCTTTGGTTCCTTGTACTCAGGATCAATACCACCCCTGGGAGGTGCAGATTTTAAGTCCTGGGCCATGGCATAGTGGGCTAGAGCATTATGCTTTGGTTCCTTGTACTCAGGATCAATACCACCCTTGGGAGGTGCAGATTTTAAGTCCTGAGCCATGGCATAGTGGGCTAGAGCATTATGCTTTGGTTCCTTGTACTCAGGATCAATACCGCCCTTGGCAGGTGCAGATTTTAAGTCCTGAGCCATGACATAGTGGGCTAGAGCATTATGCTTTGGTTCCTTGTACTCAGGATCAATACCACCCCTGGGAGGTGCAGATTTTAAGTCCTGAGCCATGGCATAGTGGGCTAGAGCATTATGCTTTGGTTCCTTGTACTCAGGATCAATACCACCCCTGGGAGGTGCAGATTTTAAGTCCTGAGCCATGGCATAGTGGGCTAGAGCATTATGCTTTGGTTCCTTGTACTCAGGATCAATACCACCCTTGGGAGGTGCAGATTTTAAGTCCTGAGCCATGGCATAGTGGGCTAGAGCATTATGCTTTGGTTCCTTGTACTCAGGACCAATACCACCCTTGGGAGGTGCAGATTTTAAGTCCTGAGCCATGACATAGTGGGTAGAGCATTATGCTTTGGTTCCTTGTACTTAGGATCAATACCACCCTTGGGAGGTGCAGATTTTAAGTCCTGAGCCATGACATAGTGGGTAGAGCATTATGCTTTGGTTCCTTGTACTCAGGATCAATACCACCCCTAGGAGGTGCAGATTTTAAGTCCTGAGCCATGACATAGTGGGTAGAGCATTATGCTTTGGTTCCTTGTACTTAGGATCAATACCACCCTTGGGAGGTGCAGATTTTAAGTCCTGAGCCATGACATAGTGGGCTAGAGCATTATGCTTTGGTTCCTTGTACTCAGGATCAATACCACCCTTGGGAGGTGCAGATTTTAAGTCCTGAGCCATGGCATAGTGGGCTAGAGCATTATGCTTTGGTTCCTTGTACTCAGGATCAATACCACCCCTGGGAGGTGCAGATTTTAAGTCCTGGGCCATGGCATAGTGGGCTAGAGCATTATGCTTTGGTTCCTTGTACTCAGGATCAATACCACCCTTGGGAGGTGCAGATTTTAAGTCCTGAGCCATTGCATAGTGGGCTAGAGCATTATGCTTTGGTTCCTTGTACTCAGGATCAATACCACCCCTGGGAGGTGCAGATTTTAAGTCCTGAGCCATGGCATAGTGGGCTAGAGCATTATGCTTTGGTTCCTTGTACTCAGGATCAATACCAACCTTGGGAGGTGCAGATTTTAAGTCCTGAGCCATGGCATAGTGGGCTAGAGCATTATACTTTGGTTCCTTGTACTCAGGATCAATACCACCCTTGGGAGGTGCAGATTTTAAGTCCTGAGCCATGGCATAGTGGGCTAGAGCATTATGCTTTGGTTCCTTGTACTCAGGATCAATACCACCCTTGGGAGGTGCAGATTTTAAGTCCTGGGCCATGGCATAGTGGGCTAGAGCATTATACTTTGGTTCCTTGTACTCAGGATCAATACCACCCCTGGGAGGTGCAGATTTTCAGTCCTGAGCCATGGCATAGTGGGCTAGAGCATTATGCTTTGGTTCCTTGTACTCAGGATCAATACCACCCTTGGGAGGTGCAGATTTTAAGTCCTGAGCCATGGCATAGTGGGCTAGAGCATTATGCTTTGGTTCCTTGTACTCAGGATCAATACCACCCTTGGGAGGTGCAGATTTTAAGTCCTGAGCCATGGCATAGTGGGCTAGAGCATTATGCTTTGGTTCCTTGTACTCATGATCAATACCACCCCTGGGAGGTGCAGATTTTAAGTCCTGAGCCATGGCATAGTGGGCTAGAGCATTATGCTTTGGTTCCTTGTACTCAGGATCAATACCGCCCCTGGGAGGTGCAGATTTTAAGTCCTGAGCCATGGCATAGTGGGCTAGAGCATTATGCTTTGGTTCCTTGACCTCAGGATCAATACCACCCTTGGGAGGTGCAGATTTTAAGTCCTGAGCCATGGCATAGTGGGCTAGAGCATTATGCTTTGGTTCCTTGTACTCAGGATCAATACCACCCTTGGGAGGTGCAGATTTTAAGTCCTGGGCCATGACATAGTGGTTTAGAGCATTATGCTTTGGTTCCTTGTACTCAGGATCAATACCACCCCTGGGAGGTGCAGATTTTAAGTCCTGAGCCATGGCATAGTGGGCTAGAGCATTATGCTTTGGTTCCTTGTACTCAGGATCAACACCACCCTTGGGAGGTGCAGATTTTAAGTCCTGAGCCATGGCATAGTGGGCTAGAGCATTATACTTTGGTTCCTTGTACTCAGGATCAATACCACCCTTGGGAGGTGCAGATTTTAAGTCCTGAGCCATGACATAGTGGGCTAGAGCATTATGCTTTGGTTCCTTGTACTCAGGATCAATACCACCCTTGGGAGGTGCAGATTTTAAGTCCTGGGCCATGACATAGTGGGTTAGAGCATTATGCTTTGGTTCCTTGTACTCAGGATCAATACCACCCCTGGGAGGTGCAGATTTTAAGTCCTGAGCCATGGCATAGTGGGCTAGAGCATTATGCTTTGGTTCCTTGTACTCAGGATCAATACCACCCTTGGGAGGTGCAGATTTTAAGTCCTGAGCCATGACATAGTGGGCTAGAGCATTATGCTTTGGTTCCTTGTACTCAGGATCAACACCACCCCTGCGAGGTGCAGATTTTAAGTCCTGAGCCATGGTATAGTGGGCTAGAGCATTATGCTTTGGTTCCTTGTACTCAGGATCAATACCACCCTTGGGAGGTGCAGATTTTAAGTCCTGGGCCATGGCATAGTGGGCTAGAGCATTATGCTTTGGTTCCTTGTACTCAGGATCAATACCACCCTTGGGAGGTGCAGATTTTAAGTCCTGGGCCATGGCATAGTGGGCTAGAGCATTATGCTTTGGTTCCTTGTACTCAGGATCAATACCACCCTTGGGAGGTGCAGATTTTAAGTCCTGAGCCATGGCATAGTGGGCTAGAGCATTATGCTTTGGTTCCCTGTACTCAGGATCAATACCACCCTTGGGAGGTGCAGATTTTAAGTCCTGGGCCATGGCATAGTGGGCTAGAGCATTATGCTTTGGTTCCTTGTACTCAGGATCAATACCACCCTTGGGAGGTGCAGATTTTAAGTCCTGAGCCATGGTATAGTGGGCTAGAGCATTATGCTTTGGTTCCTTGTACTCAGGATCAATACCACCCTTGGGAGGTGCAGATTTTAAGTCCTGGGTCATGGCATAGTGGGCTAGAGCATTATGCTTTGGTTCCTTGTACTCAGGATCAATACCACCCTTGGGAGGTGCAGATTTTAAGTCCTGGGTCATGGCATAGTGGGCTAGAGCATTATGCTTTGGTTCCTTGTACTCAGGATCAATACCACCCCTGGGAGGTGCAGATTTTAAGTCCTGAGCCATGGCATAGTGGGCTAGAGCATTATGCTTTGGTTCCTTGTACTCAGGATCAACACCAACCTTGGGAGGTGCAGATTTTAAGTCCTGAGCCATGACATAGTGGGCTAGAGCATTATGCTTTGGTTCCTTGTACTCAGGATCAATACCACCCCTGGGAGGTGCAGATTTTAAGTCCTGAGCCATGACATAGTGGGCTAGAGGATTATGCTTTGGTTCCTTGTACTCAGGATCAACACCACCCTTGGGAGGTGCAGATTTTAAGTCCTGAGCCATGACATAGTGAGCTAGAGCATTATGCTTTGGTTCCTTGTACTCAGGATCAATACCACCCCTGGGAGGTGCACATTTTAAGTCCTGAGCCATGGTATAGTGGGCTAGAGCATTATGCTTTGGTTCCTTGTACTCAGGATCAACACCACCCTTGGGAGGTGCAGATTTTAAGTCCTGAGCCATGACATAGTGGGCTAGAGCATTATGCTTTGGTTCCTTGTACTCAGGATCAATACCACCCCTGGGAGGTGCAGATTTTAAGTCCTGAGCCATGACATAGTGGGCTAGAGCATTATGCTTTGGTTCCTTGTACTCAGGATCAATACCACTCCTGGGAGGTGCAGATTTTAAGTCCTGAGCCATGACATAGTGGGCTAGAGCATTATGCTTTGGTTCCTTGTACTCAGGATCAACACCACCCTTGGGAGGTGCAGATTTTAAGTCCTGAGCCATGGCATAGTGGCTAGAGCATTATGCTTTGGTTCCTTGTACTCAGGATTAATACCACCCTTGGGAGGTGCAGATTTTAAGTCCTGAGCCATGGCATAGTGGGCTAGAGCATTATGCTTTGGTTCCTTGTACTCAGGATCAATACCACCCTTGGGAGGTGCAGATTTTAAGTCCTGAGCCATGGCATAGTGGGCTAGAGCATTATGCTTTGGTTCCTTGTACTCAGGATCAATACCACCCCTGGGAGGTGCAGATTTTAAGTCCTGAGCCATGGCATAGTGGGCTAGAGCATTATGCTTTGGTTCCTTGTACTCAGGATCAATACCACCCTTGGGAGGTGCAGATTTTAAGTCCTGAGCCATGGCATAGTGGGCTAGAGCATTATGCTTTGGTTCCTTGTACTCAGGATCAATACCACCCCTGGGAGGTGCAGATTTTAAGTCCTGAGCCATGGCATAGTAGGCTAGAGCATTATGCTTTGGTTCCTTGTACTCAGGATCAATAACACCCCTGGGAGGTGCAGATTTTAAGTCCTGAGCCATGGCATAGTGGGCTAGAGCATTATGCTTTGGTTCCTTGTACTCAGGATCAATACCACCCTTGGGAGGTGCAGATTTTAAGTCCTGAGCCATGGCATAGTGGGCTAGAGCATTATGCTTTGGTTCCTTGTACTCAGGATCAATACCACCCTTGGGAGGTGCAGATTTTAAGTCCTGAGCCATGGCATAGTGGGCTAGAGCATTATGCTTTGGTTCCTTGTACTCAGGATCAATACCACCCCTGGGAGGTGCAGATTTTAAGTCCTGGGCCATGGCATAGTGGGCTAGAGCATTATGCTTTGGTTCCTTGTACTCAGGATCAATACCACCCTTGGGAGGTGCAGATTTTAAGTCCTGAGCCATGGCATAGTGGGCTAGAGCATTATGCTTTGGTTCCTTGTACTCAGGATCAATACCGCCCTTGGCAGGTGCAGATTTTAAGTCCTGAGCCATGACATAGTGGGCTAGAGCATTATGCTTTGGTTCCTTGTACTCAGGATCAATACCACCCCTGGGAGGTGCAGATTTTAAGTCCTGAGCCATGGCATAGTGGGCTAGAGCATTATGCTTTGGTTCCTTGTACTCAGGATCAATACCACCCCTGGGAGGTGCAGATTTTAAGTCCTGAGCCATGGCATAGTGGGCTAGAGCATTATGCTTTGGTTCCTTGTACTCAGGATCAATACCACCCTTGGGAGGTGCAGATTTTAAGTCCTGAGCCATGGCATAGTGGGCTAGAGCATTATGCTTTGGTTCCTTGTACTCAGGACCAATACCACCCTTGGGAGGTGCAGATTTTAAGTCCTGAGCCATGACATAGTGGGTAGAGCATTATGCTTTGGTTCCTTGTACTTAGGATCAATACCACCCTTGGGAGGTGCAGATTTTAAGTCCTGAGCCATGACATAGTGGGTAGAGCATTATGCTTTGGTTCCTTGTACTCAGGATCAATACCACCCCTAGGAGGTGCAGATTTTAAGTCCTGAGCCATGACATAGTGGGTAGAGCATTATGCTTTGGTTCCTTGTACTTAGGATCAATACCACCCTTGGGAGGTGCAGATTTTAAGTCCTGAGCCATGACATAGTGGGCTAGAGCATTATGCTTTGGTTCCTTGTACTCAGGATCAATACCACCCTTGGGAGGTGCAGATTTTAAGTCCTGAGCCATGGCATAGTGGGCTAGAGCATTATGCTTTGGTTCCTTGTACTCAGGATCAATACCACCCCTGGGAGGTGCAGATTTTAAGTCCTGGGCCATGGCATAGTGGGCTAGAGCATTATGCTTTGGTTCCTTGTACTCAGGATCAATACCACCCTTGGGAGGTGCAGATTTTAAGTCCTGAGCCATGGCATAGTGGGCTAGAGCATTATGCTTTGGTTCCTTGTACTCAGGATCAATACCACCCCTGGGAGGTGCAGATTTTAAGTCCTGAGCCATGGCATAGTGGGCTAGAGCATTATGCTTTGGTTCCTTGTACTCAGGATCAATACCAACCTTGGGAGGTGCAGATTTTAAGTCCTGAGCCATGGCATAGTGGGCTAGAGCATTATACTTTGGTTCCTTGTACTCAGGATCAATACCACCCTTGGGAGGTGCAGATTTTAAGTCCTGAGCCATGGCATAGTGGGCTAGAGCATTATGCTTTGGTTCCTTGTACTCAGGATCAATACCACCCTTGGGAGGTGCAGATTTTAAGTCCTGGGCCATGGCATAGTGGGCTAGAGCATTATACTTTGGTTCCTTGTACTCAGGATCAATACCACCCCTGGGAGGTGCAGATTTTCAGTCCTGAGCCATGGCATAGTGGGCTAGAGCATTATGCTTTGGTTCCTTGTACTCAGGATCAATACCACCCTTGGGAGGTGCAGATTTTAAGTCCTGAGCCATGGCATAGTGGGCTAGAGCATTATGCTTTGGTTCCTTGTACTCAGGATCAATACCACCCTTGGGAGGTGCAGATTTTAAGTCCTGAGCCATGGCATAGTGGGCTAGAGCATTATGCTTTGGTTCCTTGTACTCATGATCAATACCACCCCTGGGAGGTGCAGATTTTAAGTCCTGAGCCATGGCATAGTGGGCTAGAGCATTATGCTTTGGTTCCTTGTACTCAGGATCAATACCACCCTTGGGAGGTGCAGATTTTAAGTCCTGAGCCATGGCATTGTGGGTAGAGCATTATGCTTTGGTTCCTTGTACTTAGGATCAATACCACCCTTGGGAGGTGCAGATTTTAAGTCCTGAGCCATGACATAGTGGGTAGAGCATTATGCTTTGGTTCCTTGTACTCAGGATCAATACCACCCCTAGGAGGTGCAGATTTTAAGTCCTGAGCCATGACATAGTGGGTAGAGCATTATGCTTTGGTTCCTTGTACTTAGGATCAATACCACCCTTGGGAGGTGCAGATTTTAAGTCCTGAGCCATGACATAGTGGGCTAGAGCATTATGCTTTGGTTCCTTGTACTCAGGATCAATACCACCCTTGGGAGGTGCAGATTTTAAGTCCTGAACCATGGCATAGTGGGCTAGGGCATTATGCTTTGGTTCCTTGTACTCAGGATCAATACCACCCCTGGGAGGTGCAGATTTTAAGTCCTGGGCCATGGCATAGTGGGCTAGAGCATTATGCTTTGGTTCCTTGTACTCAGGATCAATACCACCCTTGGGAGGTGCAGATTTTAAGTCCTGAGCCATGGCATAGTGGGCTAGAGCATTATGCTTTGGTTCCTTGTACTCAGGAACAATACCACCCCTGGGAGGTGCAGATTTTAAGTCCTGAGCCATGGCATAGTGGGCTAGAGCATTATGCTTTGGTTCCTTGTACTCAGGATCAATACCAACCTTGGGAGGTGCAGATTTTAAGTCCTGAGCCATGGCATAGTGGGCTAGAGCATTATACTTTGGTTCCTTGTACTCAGGATCAATACCACCCTTGGGAGGTGCAGATTTTAAGTCCTGAGCCATGGCATAGTGGGCTAGAGCATTATGCTTTGGTTCCTTGTACTCAGGATCAATACCACCCTTGGGAGGTGCAGATTTTAAGTCCTGGGTCATGGCATAGTGGGCTAGAGCATTATGCTTTGGTTCCTTGTACTCAGGATCAATACCATCCTTGGGAGGTGCAGATTTTAAGTCCTGAGCCATGGCATAGTGGGCTAGAGCATTATGCTTTGGTTCCTTGTACTCAGGATCAATACCACTCTTGGGAGGTGCAGATTTTAAGTCCTGGGTCATGACATAGTGGGCTAGAGCATTATGCTTTGGTTCCTTGTACTCAGGATCAATACCACCCTTGGGAGGTGCAGATTTTAAGTCCTGAGCCATGGCATAGTGGGCTAGAGCTTTATGCTTTGGTTCCTTGTACTCAGGATCAATACCACCCTTGGAAGGTGCAGATTTTAAGTCCTGGGCCATGGCATAGTGGGCTAGAGCATTATACTTTGGTTCCTTGTACTCAGGATCAATACCACCCTTGGGAGGTGCAGATTTTAAGTCCTGGGCCATGGCATAGTGGGCTAGAGCATTATGCTTTGGTTCCTTGTACTCAGGATCAATACCACCCTTGGGAGGTGCAGATTTTAAGTCCTGGGTCATGGCATAGTGGGCTAGAGCATTATGCTTTGGTTCCTTGTACTCAGGATCAATACCATCCTTGGGAGGTGCAGATTTTAAGTCCTGAGCCATGGCATAGTGGGCTAGAGCATTATGCTTTGGTTCCTTGTACTCAGGATCAATACCACTCTTGGGAGGTGCAGATTTTAAGTCCTGGGTCATGACATAGTGGGCTAGAGCATTATGCTTTGGTTCCCTGTACTCAGGATCAATACCACCCTTGGGAGGTGCAGATTTTAAGTCCTGAGCCATGGCATAGTGGGCTAGAGCATTATGCTTTGGTTCCCTGTACTCAGGATCAATACCACTCCTGGGAGGTGCAGATTTTAAGTCCTGAGCCATGACATAGTGGGCTAGAGCATTATGCTTTGGTTCCTTGTACTCAGGATCAACACCACCCTTGGGAGGTGCAGATTTTAAGTCCTGAGCCATGGCATAGTGGCTAGAGCATTATGCTTTGGTTCCTTGTACTCAGGATTAATACCACCCTTGGGAGGTGCAGATTTTAAGTCCTGAGCCATGGCATAGTGGGCTAGAGCTTTATGCTTTGGTTCCTTGTACTCAGGATCAATACCACCCTTGGAAGGTGCAGATTTTAAGTCCTGGGCCATGGCATAGTGGGCTAGAGCATTATACTTTGGTTCCTTGTACTCAGGATCAATACCACCCTTGGGAGGTGCAGATTTTAAGTCCTGGGCCATGGCATAGTGGGCTAGAGCATTATACTTTGCTTCCTTGTACTCAGGATCAATACCACCCTTGGGAGGTGCAGATTTTAAGTCCTGGGCCATGGCATAGTGGGCTAGAGCATTATACTTTGGTTCCTTGTACTCAGGATCAATACCACCCCTGGGAGGTGCAGATTTTCAGTCCTGAGCCATGGCATAGTGGGCTAGAGCATTATGCTTTGGTTCCTTGTACTCAGGATCAATACCACCCTTGGGAGGTGCAGATTTTAAGTCCTGAGCCATGGCATAGTGGGCTAGAGCATTATGCTTTGGTTCCTTGTACTCAGGATCAATACCACCCTTGGGAGGTGCAGATTTTAAGTCCTGAGCCATGGCATAGTGGGCTAGAGCATTATGCTTTGGTTCCTTGTACTCAGGATCAATACCACCCCTAGGAGGTGCAGATTTTAAGTCCTGAGCCATGACATAGTGGGTAGAGCATTATGCTTTGGTTCCTTGTACTTAGGATCAATACCACCCTTGGGAGGTGCAGATTTTAAGTCCTGAGCCATGACATAGTGGGCTAGAGCATTATGCTTTGGTTCCTTGTACTCAGGATCAATACCACCCTTGGGAGGTGCAGATTTTAAGTCCTGAGCCATGGCATAGTGGGCTAGGGCATTATGCTTTGGTTCCTTGTACTCAGGATCAATACCACCCCTGGGAGGTGCAGATTTTAAGTCCTGGGCCATGGCATAGTGGGCTAGAGCATTATGCTTTGGTTCCTTGTACTCAGGATCAATACCACCCTTGGGAGGTGCAGATTTTAAGTCCTGAGCCATGGCATAGTGGGCTAGAGCATTATGCTTTGGTTCCTTGTACTCAGGAACAATACCACCCCTGGGAGGTGCAGATTTTAAGTCCTGAGCCATGGCATAGTGGGCTAGAGCATTATGCTTTGGTTCCTTGTACTCAGGATCAATACCAACCTTGGGAGGTGCAGATTTTAAGTCCTGAGCCATGGCATAGTGGGCTAGAGCATTATACTTTGGTTCCTTGTACTCAGGATCAATACCACCCTTGGGAGGTGCAGATTTTAAGTCCTGAGCCATGGCATAGTGGGCTAGAGGATTATGCTTTGGTTCCTTGTACTCAGGATCAATACCACCCTTGGGAGGTGCAGATTTTAAGTCCTGGGTCATGGCATAGTGGGCTAGAGCATTATGCTTTGGTTCCTTGTACTCAGGATCAATACCATCCTTGGGAGGTGCAGATTTTAAGTCCTGAGCCATGGCATAGTGGGCTAGAGCATTATGCTTTGGTTCCTTGTACTCAGGATCAATACCACTCTTGGGAGGTGCAGATTTTAAGTCCTGGGTCATGACATAGTGGGCTAGAGCATTATGCTTTGGTTCCTTGTACTCAGGATCAATACCACCCTTGGGAGGTGCAGATTTTAAGTCCTGAGCCATGGCATAGTGGGCTAGAGCATTATGCTTTGGTTCCCTGTACTCAGGATCAATACCACCCTTGGGAGGTGCAGATTTTAAGTCCTGGGCCATGGCATAGTGGGCTAGAGCATTATGCTTTGGTTCCTTGTACTCAGGATCAATACCACCCTTGGGAGGTGCAGATTTTAAGTCCTGAGCCATGGCATAGTGGGCTAGAGCATTATGCTTTGGTTCCTTGTACTCAGGATCAATACCACCCTTGGGAGGTGCAGATTTTAAGTCCTGGGCCATGGCATAGTGGGCCAGAGCATTATGCTTTGGTTCCTTGTACTCAGGATCAATACCACCCTTGGGAGGTGCAGATTTTAAGTCCTGGGTCATGGCATAGTGGGCTAGAGCATTATGCTTTGGTTCCTTGTACTCAGGATCAATACCACCCCTGGGAGGTGCAGATTTTAAGTCCTGAGCCATGGCATAGTGGGCTAGAGCATTATGCTTTGGTTCCTTGTACTCAGGATCAACACCAACCTTGGGAGGTGCAGATTTTAAGTCCTGAGCCATGACATAGTGGGCTAGAGCATTATGCTTTGGTTCCTTGTACTCAGGATCAATACCACCCCTGGGAGGTGCAGATTTTAAGTCCTGAGCCATGACATAGTGGGCTAGAGGATTATGCTTTGGTTCCTTGTACTCAGGATCAACACCACCCTTGGGAGGTGCAGATTTTAAGTCCTGAGCCATGACATAGTGAGCTAGAGCATTATGCTTTGGTTCCTTGTACTCAGGATCAATACCACCCCTGGGAGGTGCACATTTTAAGTCCTGAGCCATGACATAGTGGGCTAGAGCATTATGCTTTGGTTCCTTGTACTCAGGATCAACACCACCCTTGGGAGGTGCAGATTTTAAGTCCTGAGCCATGACATAGTGGGCTAGAGCATTATGCTTTGGTTCCTTGTACTCAGGATCAACACCACCCTTGGGAGGTGCAGATTTTAAGTCCTGAGCCATGACATAGTGGGCTAGAGCATTATGCTTTGGTTCCTTGTACTCAGGATCAATACCACCCCTGGGAGGTGCAGATTTTAAGTCCTGAGCCATGACATAGTGGGCTAGAGCATTATGCTTTGGTTCCTTGTACTCAGGATCAATACCACTCCTGGGAGGTGCAGATTTTAAGTCCTGAGCCATGACATAGTGGGCTAGAGCATTATGCTTTGGTTCCTTGTACTCAGGATCAACACCACCCTTGGGAGGTGCAGATTTTAAGTCCTGAGCCATGGCATAGTGGCTAGAGCATTATGCTTTGGTTCCTTGTACTCAGGATTAATACCACCCTTGGGAGGTGCAGATTTTAAGTCCTGAGCCATGGCATAGTGGGCTAGAGCATTATGCTTTGGTTCCTTGTACTCAGGATCAATACCACCCTTGGGAGGTGCAGATTTTAAGTCCTGAGCCATGGCATAGTGGGCTAGAGCATTATGCTTTGGTTCCTTGTACTCAGGATCAATACCACCCCTGGGAGGTGCAGATTTTAAGTCCTGAGCCATGGCATAGTGGGCTAGAGCATTATGCTTTGGTTCCTTGTACTCAGGATCAATACCACCCTTGGGAGGTGCAGATTTTAAGTCCTGAGCCATGGCATAGTGGGCTAGAGCATTATGCTTTGGTTCCTTGTACTCAGGATCAATACCACCCCTGGGAGGTGCAGATTTTAAGTCCTGAGCCATGGCATAGTAGGCTAGAGCATTATGCTTTGGTTCCTTGTACTCAGGATCAATAACACCCCTGGGAGGTGCAGATTTTAAGTCCTGAGCCATGGCATAGTGGGCTAGAGCATTATGCTTTGGTTCCTTGTACTCAGGATCAATACCACCCTTGGGAGGTGCAGATTTTAAGTCCTGAGCCATGGCATAGTGGGCTAGAGCATTATGCTTTGGTTCCTTGTACTCAGGATCAATACCACCCTTGGGAGGTGCAGATTTTAAGTCCTGAGCCATGGCATAGTGGGCTAGAGCATTATGCTTTGGTTCCTTGTACTCAGGATCAATACCACCCCTGGGAGGTGCAGATTTTAAGTCCTGGGCCATGGCATAGTGGGCTAGAGCATTATGCTTTGGTTCCTTGTACTCAGGATCAATACCACCCTTGGGAGGTGCAGATTTTAAGTCTTGAGCCATGGCATAGTGGGCTAGAGCATTATGCTTTGGTTCCTTGTACTCAGGATCAATACCGCCCTTGGCAGGTGCAGATTTTAAGTCCTGAGCCATGACATAGTGGGCTAGAGCATTATGCTTTGGTTCCTTGTACTCAGGATCAATACCACCCCTGGGAGGTGCAGATTTTAAGTCCTGAGCCATGGCATAGTGGGCTAGAGCATAATGCTTTGGTTCCTTGTACTCAGGATCAATACCACCCCTGGGAGGTGCAGATTTTAAGTCCTGAGCCATGGCATAGTGGGCTAGAGCATTATGCTTTGGTTCCTTGTACTCAGGATCAATACCACCCTTGGGAGGTGCAGATTTTAAGTCCTGAGCCATGGCATAGTGGGCTAGAGCATTATGCTTTGGTTCCTTGTACTCAGGACCAATACCACCCTTGGGAGGTGCAGATTTTAAGTCCTGGGTCATGGCATAGTGGGCTAGAGCATTATGCTTTGGTTCCTTGTACTCAGGATCAATACCACCCTTGGGAGGTGCAGATTTTAAGTCCTGAGCCATGGCATAGTGGGCTAGAGCATTATGCTTTGGTTCCTTGTACTCAGGATCAATACCACCCTTGGGAGGTGCAGATTTTAAGTCCTGAGCCATGGCATAGTGGGCTAGAGCATTATGCTTTGGTTCCTTGTACTCAGGATCAATACCACCCTTGGGAGGTGCAGATTTTAAGTCCTGAGCCATGGCATAGTGGGCTAGAGCATTATGCTTTGGTTCCTTGTACTCAGGATCAATACCATCCTTGGGAGGTGCAGATTTTAAGTCCTGAGCCATGGCATAGTGGGCTAGAGCATTATGCTTTGGTTCCTTGTACTCAGGATCAATACCACTCTTGGGAGGTGCAGATTTTAAGTCCTGGGTCATGACATAGTGGGCTAGAGCATTATGCTTTGGTTCCTTGTACTCAGGATCAATACCACCCTTGGGAGGTGCAGATTTTAAGTCCTGAGCCATGGCATAGTGGGCTAGAGCTTTATGCTTTGGTTCCTTGTACTCAGGATCAATACCACCCTTGGAAGGTGCAGATTTTAAGTCCTGGGCCATGGCATAGTGGGCTAGAGCATTATACTTTGGTTCCTTGTACTCAGGATCAATACCACCCTTGGGAGGTGCAGATTTTAAGTCCTGGGCCATGGCATAGTGGGCTAGAGCATTATACTTTGCTTCCTTGTACTCAGGATCAATACCACCCTTGGGAGGTGCAGATTTTAAGTCCTGGGCCATGGCATAGTGGGCTAGAGCATTATACTTTGGTTCCTTGTACTCAGGATCAATACCACCCCTGGGAGGTGCAGATTTTCAGTCCTGAGCCATGGCATAGTGGGCTAGAGCATTATGCTTTGGTTCCTTGTACTCAGGATCAATACCACCCTTGGGAGGTGCAGATTTTAAGTCCTGAGCCATGACATAGTGGGTAGAGCATTATGCTTTGGTTCCTTGTACTCAGGATCAATACCACCCCTAGGAGGTGCAGATTTTAAGTCCTGAGCCATGACATAGTGGGTAGAGCATTATGCTTTGGTTCCTTGTACTTAGGATCAATACCACCCTTGGGAGGTGCAGATTTTAAGTCCTGAGCCATGACATAGTGGGCTAGAGCATTATGCTTTGGTTCCTTGTACTCAGGATCAATACCACCCTTGGGAGGTGCAGATTTTAAGTCCTGAGCCATGGCATAGTGGGCTAGAGCATTATGCTTTGGTTCCTTGTACTCAGGATCAATACCACCCCTGGGAGGTGCAGATTTTAAGTCCTGGGCCATGGCATAGTGGGCTAGAGCATTATGCTTTGGTTCCTTGTACTCAGGATCAATACCACCCTTGGGAGGTGCAGATTTTAAGTCCTGAGCCATGGCATAGTGGGCTAGAGCATTATGCTTTGGTTCCTTGTACTCAGGATCAATACCAACCTTGGGAGGTGCAGATTTTATGTCCTGAGCCATGGCATAGTGGGCTAGAGCATTATACTTTGGTTCCTTGTACTCAGGATCAATACCACCCTTGGGAGGTGCAGATTTTAAGTCCTGAGCCATGGCATAGTGGGCTAGAGCATTATGCTTTGGTTCCCTGTACTCAGGATCAATACCACTCCTGGGAGGTGCAGATTTTAAGTCCTGAGCCATGACATAGTGGGCTAGAGCATTATGCTTTGGTTCCTTGTACTCAGGATCAACACCACCCTTGGGAGGTGCAGATTTTAAGTCCTGAGCCATGGCATAGTGGCTAGAGCATTATGCTTTGGTTCCTTGTACTCAGGATTAATACCACCCTTGGGAGGTGCAGATTTTAAGTCCTGAGCCATGGCATAGTGGGCTAGAGCTTTATGCTTTGGTTCCTTGTACTCAGGATCAATACCACCCTTGGAAGGTGCAGATTTTAAGTCCTGGGCCATGGCATAGTGGGCTAGAGCATTATACTTTGGTTCCTTGTACTCAGGATCAATACCACCCTTGGGAGGTGCAGATTTTAAGTCCTGGGCCATGGCATAGTGGGCTAGAGCATTATACTTTGCTTCCTTGTACTCAGGATCAATACCACCCTTGGGAGGTGCAGATTTTAAGTCCTGGGCCATGGCATAGTGGGCTAGAGCATTATACTTTGGTTCCTTGTACTCAGGATCAATACCACCCCTGGGAGGTGCAGATTTTCAGTCCTGAGCCATGGCATAGTGGGCTAGAGCATTATGCTTTGGTTCCTTGTACTCAGGATCAATACCACCCTTGGGAGGTGCAGGTTTTAAGTCCTGAGCCATGGCATAGTGGGCTAGAGCATTATGCTTTGGTTCCTTGTACTCAGGATCAATACCACCCTTGGGAGGTGCAGATTTTAAGTCCTGAGCCATGGCATAGTGGGCTAGAGCATTATGCTTTGGTTCCTTGTACTCAGGATCAATACCACCCCTAGGAGGTGCAGATTTTAAGTCCTGAGCCATGACATAGTGGGTAGAGCATTATGCTTTGGTTCCTTGTACTTAGGATCAATACCACCCTTGGGAGGTGCAGATTTTAAGTCCTGAGCCATGACATAGTGGGCTAGAGCATTATGCTTTGGTTCCTTGTACTCAGGATCAATACCACCCTTGGGAGGTGCAGATTTTAAGTCCTGAGCCATGGCATAGTGGGCTAGGGCATTATGCTTTGGTTCCTTGTACTCAGGATCAATACCACCCCTGGGAGGTGCAGATTTTAAGTCCTGGGCCATGGCATAGTGGGCTAGAGCATTATGCTTTGGTTCCTTGTACTCAGGATCAATACCACCCTTGGGAGGTGCAGATTTTAAGTCCTGAGCCATGGCATAGTGGGCTAGAGCATTATGCTTTGGTTCCTTGTACTCAGGAACAATACCACCCCTGGGAGGTGCAGATTTTAAGTCCTGAGCCATGGCATAGTGGGCTAGAGCATTATGCTTTGGTTCCTTGTACTCAGGATCAATACCAACCTTGGGAGGTGCAGATTTTAAGTCCTGAGCCATGGCATAGTGGGCTAGAGCATTATACTTTGGTTCCTTGTACTCAGGATCAATACCACCCTTGGGAGGTGCAGATTTTAAGTCCTGAGCCATGGCATAGTGGGCTAGAGCATTATGCTTTGGTTCCTTGTACTCAGGATCAATACCACCCTTGGGAGGTGCAGATTTTAAGTCCTGGGTCATGGCATAGTGGGCTAGAGCATTATGCTTTGGTTCCTTGTACTCAGGATCAATACCATCCTAGGGAGGTGCAGATTTTAAGTGCTGAGCCATGGCATAGTGGGCTAGAGCATTATGCTTTGGTTCCTTGTACTCAGGATCAATACCACTCTTGGGAGGTGCAGATTTTAAGTCCTGGGTCATGACATAGTGGGCTAGAGCATTATGCTTTGGTTCCTTGTACTCAGGATCAATACCACCCTTGGGAGGTGCAGATTTTAAGTCCTGAGCCATGGCATAGTGGGCTAGAGCATTATGCTTTGGTTCCCTGTACTCAGGATCAATACCACCCTTGGGAGGTGCAGATTTTAAGTCCTGGGCCATGGCATAGTGGGCTAGAGCATTATGCTTTGGTTCCTTGTACTCAGGATCAATACCACCCTTGGGAGGTGCAGATTTTAAGTCCTGAGCCATGGCATAGTGGGCTAGAGCATTATGCTTTGGTTCCTTGTACTCAGGATCAATACCACCCTTGGGAGGTGCAGATTTTAAGTCCTGGGCCATGGCATAGTGGGCTAGAGCATTATGCTTTGGTTCCTTGTACTCAGGATCAATACCACCCCTGGGAGGTGCAGATTTTAAGTCCTGAGCCATGGCATAGTGGGCTAGAGCATTATGCTTTGGTTCCTTGTACTCAGGATCAATACCACCCTTTGGGAGGTGCAGATTTTAAGTCCTGGGTCATGGCATAGTGGGCTAGAGCATTATGCTTTGGTTCCTTGTACTCAGGATCAATACCACCCTTGGGAGGTGCAGATTTTAAGTCCTGGGTCATGGCATAGTGGGCTAGAGCATTATGCTTTGGTTCCTTGTACTCAGGATCAATACCACCCCTGGGAGGTGAAGATTTTAAGTCCTGAGCCATGGCATAGTGGGCTAGAGCATTATGCTTTGGTTCCTTGTACTCAGGATCAACACCAACCTTGGGAGGTGCAGATTTTAAGTCCTGAGCCATGACATAGTGGGCTAGAGCATTATGCTTTGGTTCCTTGTACTCAGGATCAATACCACCCCTGGGAGGTGCAGATTTTAAGTCCTGAGCCATGACATAGTGGGCTAGAGGATTATGCTTTGGTTCCTTGTACTCAGGATCAACACCACCCTTGGGAGGTGCAGATTTTAAGTCCTGAGCCATGACATAGTGAGCTAGAGCATTATGCTTTGGTTCCTTGTACTCAGGATCAATACCACCCCTGGGAGGTGCACATTTTAAGTCCTGAGCCATGACATAGTGGGCTAGAGCATTATGCTTTGGTTCCTTGTACTCAGGATCAACACCACCCTTGGGAGGTGCAGATTTTAAGTCCTGAGCCATGACATAGTGGGCTAGAGCATTATGCTTTGGTTCCTTGTACTCAGGATCAACACCACCCTTGGGAGGTGCAGATTTTAAGTCCTGAGCCATGACATAGTGGGCTAGAGCATTATGCTTTGGTTCCTTGTACTCAGGATCAATACCACCCCTGGGAGGTGCAGATTTTAAGTCCTGAGCCATGACATAGTGGGCTAGAGCATTATGCTTTGGTTCCTTGTACTCAGGATCAATACCACTCCTGGGAGGTGCAGATTTTAAGTCCTGAGCCATGACATAGTGGGCTAGAGCATTATGCTTTGGTTCCTTGTACTCAGGATCAACACCACCCTTGGGAGGTGCAGATTTTAAGTCCTGAGCCATGGCATAGTGGCTAGAGCATTATGCTTACCACCCCTGGGAGGTGCAGATTTTAAGTCCTGGGCCATGGCATAGTGGGCTAGAGCATTATGCTTTGGTTCCTTGTACTCAGGATCAATACCGCCCTTGGGAGGTGCAGATTTTAAGTCCTGAGCCATGGCATAGTGGGCTAGAGCATTATGCTTTGGTTCCTTGTACTCAGGATCAATACCGCCCTTGGCAGGTGCAGATTTTAAGTCCTGAGCCATGACATAGTGGGCTAGAGCATTATGCTTTGGTTCCTTGTACTCAGGATCAATACCACCCCTGGGAGGTGCAGATTTTAAGTCCTGAGCCATGGCATAGTGGGCTAGAGCATAATGCTTTGGTTCCTTGTACTCAGGATCAATACCACCCCTGGGAGGTGCAGATTTTAAGTCCTGAGCCATGGCATAATGGGCTAGAGCATTATGCTTTGGTTCCTTGTACTCAGGATCAATACCACCCTTGGGAGGTGCAGATTTTAAGTCCTGAGCCATGGCATAGTGGGCTAGAGCATTATGCTTTGGTTCCTTGTACTCAGGACCAATACCACCCTTGGGAGGTGCAGATTTTAAGTCCTGGGTCATGGCATAGTGGGCTAGAGCATTATGCTTTGGTTCCTTGTACTCAGGATCAATACCACCCTTGGGAGGTGCAGATTTTAAGTCCTGAGCCATGGCATAGTGGGCTAGAGCATTATGCTTTGGTTCCTTGTACTCAGGATCAATACCACCCTTGGGAGGTGCAGATTTTAAGTCCTGAGCCATGGCATAGTGGGCTAGAGCATTATGCTTTGGTTCCTTGTACTCAGGATCAATACCACCCTTGGGAGGTGCAGATTTTAAGTCCTGAGCCATGGCATAGTGGGCTAGAGCATTATGCTTTGGTTCCTTGTACTCAGGATCAATACCACCCTTGGGAGGTGCAGATTTTAAGTCCTGAGCCATGGCATAGTGGGCTAGAGCATTATGCTTTGGTTCCTTGTACTCAGGATCAATACCACCCTTGGGAGGTGCAGATTTTAAGTCCTGAGCCATGGCATAGTGGGCTAGAGCATTATGCTTTGGTTCCTTGTACTCAGGATCAATACCACCCCTGGAAGGTGCAGATTTTAAGTCCTGAGCCATGGCATAGTGGGCTAGAGCATTATGCTTTGGTTCCTTGTACTCAGGATCAACACCACCCTTGGGAGGTGCAGATTTTAAGTCCTGAGCCATGGCATAGTGGGCTAGAGCATTATGCTTTGGTTCCTTGTACTCAGGATCAATACCACCCTTGGGAGGTGCAGATTTTAAGTCCTGAGCCATGACATAGTGGGCTAGAGCATTATGCTTTGGTTCCTTGTACTCAGGATCAATACCACCCTTGGGAGGTGCAGATTTTAAGTCCTGAGCCATGACATAGTGGGCTAGAGCATTATGCTTTGGTTCCTTGTACTCAGGATCAACACCACCCCTGCGAGGTGCAGATTTTAAGTCCTGAGCCATGGTATAGTGGGCTAGAGCATTATGCTTTGCTCCTTGTACTCAGGATCAATACCACCCTTGGGAGGTGCAGATTTTAAGTCCTGGGCCATGGCATAGTGGGCTAGAGCATTATGCTTTGGTTCCTTGTACTCAGGATCAATACCACCCTTGGGAGGTGCAGATTTTAAGTCCTGGGCCATGGCATAGTGGGCTAGAGCATTATGCTTTGGTTCCTTGTACTCAGGATCAATACCACCCCTAGGAGGTGCAGATTTTAAGTCCTGAGCCATGGCATAGTGGGCTAGAGCATTATGCTTTGGTTCCTTGTACTCAGGATCAATACCACCCTTGGGAGGTGCAGATTTTAAGTCCTGAGCCATGGCATAGTGGGCTAGAGCATTATACTTTGGTTCCTTGTACTTAGGATCAATACCACCCTTGGGAGGTGCAGATTTTAAGTCCTGAGCCATGGCATAGTGGGCTAGAGCATTATGCTTTGGTTCCTTGTACTCAGGATCAATACCACCCTTGGGAGGTGCAGATGTTAAGTCCTGAGCCATGGCATAGTGGGCTAGAGCATTATGCTTTGGTTCCTTGTACTCAGGATCAATACCACCCTTGGGAGGTGCAGATGTTAAGTCCTGAGCCATGGCATAGTGGGCTAGAGCATTATGCTTTGGTTCCTTGTACTCAGGATCAATACCACCCTTGGGAGGTGCAGATTTTAAGTCCTGAGCCATGGCATAGTGGGCTAGAGCATTATGCTTTGGTTCCTTGTACTCAGGATCAATACCACCCTTGGGAGGTGCAGATTTTAAGTCCTGAGCCATGGCATAGTGGGCTAGAGCATTATGCTTTGGTTCCTTGTACTCAGGATCAATGCCACCCTTGGGAGGTGCAGATTTTAAGTCCTGAGCCATGGCATAGTGGGCTAGAGCATTATGCTTTGGTTCCTTGTACTCAGGATCAATACCACCCTTGGGAGGTGCAGATTTTAAGTCCTGGGCCATGGCATAGTGGGCTAGAGCATTATGCTTTGGTTCCTTGTACTCAGGATCAATACCACCCTTGGGAGGTGCAGATTTTAAGTCCTGAGCCATGGCATAGTGGGCTAGAGCATTATGCTTTGGTTCCTTGTACTCAGGATCAATACCACCCTTGGGAGGTGCAGATTTTAAGTCCTGAGCCATGGCATAGTGGGCTAGAGCATTATGCTTTGGTTCCTTGTACTCAGGATCAATACCACCCCTGGGAGGTGCAGATTTTAAGTCCTGGGCCATGGCATAGTGGGCTAGAGCATTATGCTTTGGTTCCTTGTACTCAGGATCAATACCACCCTTGGGAGGTGCAGATTATAAGTCCTGGGCCATGGCATAGTGGGCTAGAGCATTATACTTTGGTTCCTTGTACTCAGGATCAATACCACCCTTGGGAGGTGCAGATTTTAAGTCCTGGGCCATGGCATAGTGGGCTAGAGCATTATACTTTGGTTCCTTGTACTCAGGATCAATACCACCCTTGGGAGGTGCAGATTTTAAGTCCTGGGCCATGGCATAGTGGGCTAGAGCATTATACTTTGGTTCCTTGTACTCAGGATCAATACCACCCCTGGGAGGTGCAGATTTTAAGTCCTGAGCCATGGCATAGTGGGCTAGAGCATTATGCTTTGGTTCCTTGTACTCAGGATCAATACCACCCCTGGGAGGTGCAGATTTTAAGTCCTGAGCCATGGCATAGTGGGCTAGAGCATTATGCTTTGGTTCCTTGTACTCAGGATCAATACCACCCTTGGGAGGTGCAGATTTTAAGTCCTGAGCCATGGCATAGTGGGCTAGAGCATTATGCTTTGGTTCCTTGTACTCAGGATCAATACCACCCCTGGGAGGTGCAGATTTAAAGTCCTGGGCCATGGCATAGTGGGCTAGAGCATTATGCTTTGGTTCCTTGTACTCAGGATCAATACCACCCTTGGGAGGTGCAGATTTTAAGTCCTGAGCCATGGCATAGAGGGCTAGAGCATTATGCTTTGGTTCCTTGTACTCAGGATCAATACCGCCCTTGGTAGGTGCAGATTTTAAGTCCTGAGCCATGACATAGTGGGCTAGAGCATTATGCTTTGGTTCCTTGTACTCAGGATCAATACCACCCCTGGGAGGTGCAGATTTTAAGTCCTGAGCCATGGCATAGTGGGCTAGAGCATTATGCTTTGGTTCCTTGTACTCAGGATCAATACCGCCCCTGGGAGGTGCAGATTTTAAGTCCTGAGCCATGGCATAGTGGGCTAGAGCATTATGCTTTGGTTCCTTGACCTCAGGATCAATACCACCCTTGGGAGGTGCAGATTTTAAGTCCTGAGCCATGGCATAGTGGGCTAGAGCATTATGCTTTGGTTCCTTGTACTCAGGATCAATACCACCCTTGGGAGGTGCAGATTTTAAGTCCTGGGCCATGACATAGTGGTTTAGAGCATTATGCTTTGGTTCCTTGTACTCAGGATCAATACCACCCCTGGGAGGTGCAGATTTTAAGTCCTGAGCCATGGCATAGTGGGCTAGAGCATTATGCTTTGGTTCCTTGTACTCAGGATTCACACCACCCTTGGGAGGTGCAGATTTTAAGTCCTGAGCCATGGCATAGTGGGCTAGAGCATTATACTTTGGTTCCTTGTACTCAGGATCAATACCACCCTTGGGAGGTGCAGATTTTAAGTCCTGAGCCATGACATAGTGGGCTAGAGCATTATGCTTTGGTTCCTTGTACTCAGGATCAATACCACCCTTGGGAGGTGCAGATTTTAAGTCCTGGGCCATGACATAGTGGGTTAGAGCATTATGCTTTGGTTCCTTGTACTCAGGATCAATACCACCCCTGGGAGGTGCAGATTTTAAGTCCTGAGCCATGGCATAGTGGGCTAGAGCATTATGCTTTGGTTCCTTGTACTCAGGATCAATACCACCCTTGGGAGGTGCAGATTTTAAGTCCTGAGCCATGACATAGTGGGCTAGAGCATTATGCTTTGGTTCCTTGTACTCAGGATCAACACCACCCTTGGGAGGTGCAGATTTTAAGTCCTGAGCCATGGCATAGTGGGCTAGAGCATTATGCTTTGGTTCCTTGTACTCAGGATCAATACCACCCTTGGGAGGTGCAGATTTTAAGTCCTGAGCCATGGCATAGTGGGCTAGAGCATTATGCTTTGGTTCCTTGTACTCAGGATCAATACCACCCTTGGGAGGTGCAGATTTTAAGTCCTGAGCCATGGCATAGTGGGCTAGAGCATTATGCTTTGGTTCCTTGTACTCAGGATCAATACCACCCTTGGGAGGTGCAGATTTTAAGTCCTGAGCCATGGCATAGTGGGCTAGAGCATTATGCTTTGGTTCCTTGTACTCAGGATCAATACCACCCTTGGGAGGTGCAGATTTTAAGTCCTGAGCAATGGCATAGTGGGCTAGAGCATTATGCTTTGGTTCCTTGTACTCAGGATCAATACCACCCCTGGGAGGTGCAGATTTTAAGTCCTGAGCCATGGCATAGTGGGCTAGAGCATTATGCTTTGGTTCCTTGTACTCAGGATCAACACCACCCTTGGGAGGTGCAGATTTTAAGTCCTGAGCCATGGCATAGTGGGCTAGAGCATTATGCTTTGGTTCCTTGTACTCAGGATCAATACCACCCTTGGGAGGTGCAGATTTTAAGTCCTGAGCCATGACATAGTGGGCTAGAGCATTATGCTTTGGTTCCTTGTACTCAGGATCAATACCACCCTTGGGAGGTGCAGATTTTAAGTCCTGAGCCATGACATAGTGGGCTAGAGCATTATGCTTTGGTTCCTTGTACTCAGGATCAACACCACCCCTGCGAGGTGCAGATTTTAAGTCCTGAGCCATGGTATAGTGGGCTAGAGCATTATGCTTTGGTTCCTTGTACTCAGGATCAATACCACCCTTGGGAGGTGCAGATTTTAAGTCCTGGGCCATGGCATAGTGGGCTAGAGCATTATGCTTTGGTTCCTTGTACTCAGGATCAATACCACCCTTGGGAGGTGCAGATTTTAAGTCCTGGGCCATGGCATAGTGGGCTAGAGCATTATGCTTTGGTTCCTTGTACTCAGGATCAATACCACCCCTAGGAGGTGCAGATTTTAAGTCCTGAGCCATGGCATAGTGGGCTAGAGCATTATGCTTTGGTTCCTTGTACTCAGGATCAATACCACCCTTGGGAGGTGCAGATTTTAAGTCCTGAGCCATGGCATAGTGGGCTAGAGCATTATACTTTGGTTCCTTGTACTTAGGATCAATACCACCCTTGGGAGGTGCAGATTTTAAGTCCTGAGCCATGGCATAGTGGGCTAGAGCATTATGCTTTGGTTCCTTGTACTCAGGATCAATACCACCCTTGGGAGGTGCAGATGTTAAGTCCTGAGCCATGGCATAGTGGGCTAGAGCATTATGCTTTGGTTCCTTGTACTCAGGATCAATACCACCCTTGGGAGGTGCAGATGTTAAGTCCTGAGCCATGGCATAGTGGGCTAGAGCATTATGCTTTGGTTCCTTGTACTCAGGATCAATACCACCCTTGGGAGGTGCAGATTTTAAGTCCTGAGCCATGGCATAGTGGGCTAGAGCATTATGCTTTGGTTCCTTGTACTCAGGATCAATACCACCCTTGGGAGGTGCAGATTTTAAGTCCTGAGCCATGGCATAGTGGGCTAGAGCATTATGCTTTGGTTCCTTGTACTCAGGATCAATGCCACCCTTGGGAGGTGCAGATTTTATGTCCTGAGCCATGGCATAGTGGGCTAGAGCATTATGCTTTGGTTCCTTGTACTCAGGATCAATACCACCCTTGGGAGGTGCAGATTTTAAGTCCTGGGCCATGGCATAGTGGGCTAGAGCATTATGCTTTGGTTCCTTGTACTCAGGATCAATACCACCCTTGGGAGGTGCAGATTTTAAGTCCTGAGCCATGGCATAGTGGGCTAGAGCATTATGCTTTGGTTCCTTGTACTCAGGATCAATACCACCCCTGGGAGGTGCAGATTTTAAGTCCTGGGCCATGGCATAGTGGGCTAGAGCATTATGCTTTGGTTCCTTGTACTCAGGATCAATACCACCCTTGGGAGGTGCAGATTTTAAGTCCTGAGCCATGACATAGTGGGCTAGAGCATTATGCTTTGGTTCCTTGTAC
Source organism: Mantis religiosa (assembly GCA_030765055.1). Classification (NCBI taxonomy): domain Eukaryota; kingdom Metazoa; phylum Arthropoda; class Insecta; order Mantodea; family Mantidae; genus Mantis; species Mantis religiosa. The sequence goes on from CM060948.1 coordinate 11,808,258, forward strand.
TCAGGATCAACACCACCCCTGGGAGGTGCAGATTTTAAGTCCTGAGCCATGGTATAGTGGGCTAGAGCATTATGCTTTGGTTCCTTGTACTCAGGATCAATACCACCCTTGGGAGGTGCAGATTTTAAGTCCTGGGCCATGGCATAGTGGGCTAGAGCATTATGCTTTGGTTCCTTGTACTCAGGATCAATACCACCCTTGGGAGGTGCAGATTTTAAGTCCTGAGCCATGGCATAGTGGGCTAGAGCATTATGCTTTGGTTCCTTGTACTCAGGATCAATACCACCCTTGGGAGGTGCAGATTTTAAGTCCTGAGCCATGGCATAGTGGGCTAGAGCATTATGCTTTGGTTCCTTGTACTCAGGATCAATACCACCCTTGGGAGGTGCAGATTTTAAGTCCTGGGCCATGGCATAGTGGGCTAGATCATTATGCTTTGGTTCCTTGTACTCAGGATCAATACCACCCTTGGGAGGTGCAGATTTTAAGTCCTGAGCCATGGCATAGTGGGCTAGAGCATTATGCTTTGGTTCCTTGTACTCAGGATCAATACCACCCTTGGGAGGTGCAGATTTTAAGTCCTGAGCCATGGCATAGTGGGCTAGAGCATTATGCTTTGGTTCCTTGTACTCAGGATCAATACCACCCTGGGAGGTGCAGATTTTAAGTCCTGGGCCATGGCATAGTGGGCTAGAGCATTATGCTTTGGTTCCTTGTACTCAGGATCAATACCACCCTTGGGAGGTGCAGATTATAAGTCCTGGGCCATGGCATAGTGGGCTAGAGCATTATACTTTGTATCTTGTACTCAGGATCAATACCACCCTTGGGAGGTGCAGATTTTAAGTCCTGATCCATGGCATAGTGGGCTAGAGCATTATGCTTTGGTTCCTTGTACTCAGGATCAATACCACCCTTGGGAGGTGCAGATTTTAAGTCCTGAGCCATGGCATAGTGGGCTAGAGCATTATGCTTTGGTTCCTTGTACTCAGGATCAATACCACCCTGGGAGGTGCAGATTTTAAGTCCTGGGCCATGGCATAGTGGGCTAGAGCATTATGCTTTGGTTCCTTGTACTCAGGATCAATACCACCCTTGGGAGGTGCAGATTATAAGTCCTGGGCCATGGCATAGTGGGCTAGAGCATTATACTTTGTATCTTGTACTCAGGATCAATACCACCCTTGGGAGGTGCAGATTTTAAGTCCTGGGCCATGGTATAGTGGGCTAGAGCATTATGCTTTGGTTCCTTGTACTCAGGATCAATACCACCCTTGGGAGGTGCAGATTTTAAGTCCTGGGCCATGGCATAGTGGGCTAGAGCATTATGCTTTGGTTCCTTGTACTCAGGATCAATACCACCCTTGGGAGGTGCAGATTTTAAGTCCTGGGCCATGGCATAGTGGGCTAGAGCATTATGCTTTGGTTCCTTGTACTCAGGATCAATACCACCCCTAGGAGGTGCAGATTTTAAGTCCTGAGCCATGGCATAGTGGGCTAGAGCATTATGCTTTGGTTCCTTGTACTCAGGATCAATACCACCCTTGGGAGGTGCAGATTTTAAGTCCTGAGCCATGGCATAGTGGGCTAGAGCATTATACTTTGGTTCCTTGTACTTAGGATCAATACCACCCTTGGGAGGTGCAGATTTTAAGTCCTGAGCCATGGCATAGTGGGCTAGAGCATTATGCTTTGGTTCCTTGTACTCAGGATCAATACCACCCTTGGGAGGTGCAGATGTTAAGTCCTGAGCCATGGCATAGTGGGCTAGAGCATTATGCTTTGGTTCCTTGTACTCAGGATCAATACCACCCTTGGGAGGTGCAGATGTTAAGTCCTGAGCCATGGCATAGTGGGCTAGAGCATTATGCTTTGGTTCCTTGTACTCAGGATCAATACCACCCTTGGGAGGTGCAGATTTTAAGTCCTGAGCCATGGCATAGTGGGCTAGAGCATTATGCTTTGGTTCCTTGTACTCAGGATCAATACCACCCTTGGGAGGTGCAGATTTTAAGTCCTGAGCCATGGCATAGTGGGCTAGAGCATTATGCTTTGGTTCCTTGTACTCAGGATCAATGCCACCCTTGGGAGGTGCAGATTTTAAGTCCTGAGCCATGGCATAGTGGGCTAGAGCATTATGCTTTGGTTCCTTGTACTCAGGATCAATACCACCCTTGGGAGGTGCAGATTTTAAGTCCTGGGCCATGGCATAGTGGGCTAGAGCATTATGCTTTGGTTCCTTGTACTCAGGATCAATACCACCCTTGGGAGGTGCAGATTTTAAGTCCTGAGCCATGGCATAGTGGGCTAGAGCATTATGCTTTGGTTCCTTGTACTCAGGATCAATACCACCCTTGGGAGGTGCAGATTTTAAGTCCTGAGCCATGGCATAGTGGGCTAGAGCATTATGCTTTGGTTCCTTGTACTCAGGATCAATACCACCCCTGGGAGGTGCAGATTTTAAGTCCTGGGCCATGGCATAGTGGGCTAGAGCATTATGCTTTGGTTCCTTGTACTCAGGATCAATACCACCCTTGGGAGGTGCAGATTTTAAGTCCTGAGCCATGACATAGTGGGCTAGAGCATTATGCTTTGGTTCCTTGTACTCAGGATCAACACCACCCCTGGGAGGTGCAGATTTTAAGTCCTGAGCCATGGTATAGTGGGCTAGAGCATTATGCTTTGGTTCCTTGTACTCAGGATCAATACCACCCTTGGGAGGTGCAGATTTTAAGTCCTGGGCCATGGCATAGTGGGCTAGAGCATTATGCTTTGGTTCCTTGTACTCAGGATCAATACCACCCTTGGGAGGTGCAGATTTTAAGTCCTGAGCCATGGCATAGTGGGCTAGAGCATTATGCTTTGGTTCCTTGTACTCAGGATCAATACCACCCTTGGGAGGTGCAGATTTTAAGTCCTGAGCCATGGCATAGTGGGCTAGAGCATTATGCTTTGGTTCCTTGTACTCAGGATCAATACCACCCTTGGGAGGTGCAGATTTTAAGTCCTGGGCCATGGCATAGTGGGCTAGATCATTATGCTTTGGTTCCTTGTACTCAGGATCAATACCACCCTTGGGAGGTGCAGATTTTAAGTCCTGAGCCATGGCATAGTGGGCTAGAGCATTATGCTTTGGTTCCTTGTACTCAGGATCAATACCACCCTTGGGAGGTGCAGATTTTAAGTCCTGAGCCATGGCATAGTGGGCTAGAGCATTATGCTTTGGTTCCTTGTACTCAGGATCAATACCACCCTGGGAGGTGCAGATTTTAAGTCCTGGGCCATGGCATAGTGGGCTAGAGCATTATGCTTTGGTTCCTTGTACTCAGGATCAATACCACCCTTGGGAGGTGCAGATTATAAGTCCTGGGCCATGGCATAGTGGGCTAGAGCATTATACTTTGTATCTTGTACTCAGGATCAATACCACCCTTGGGAGGTGCAGATTTTAAGTCCTGGGCCATGGCATAGTGGGCTAGAGCATTATACTTTGGTTCCTTGTACTCAGGATCAATACCACCCTTGGGAGGTGCAGATTTTAAGTCCTGGGCCATGGCATAGTGGGCTAGAGCATTATACTTTGCTTCCTTGTACTCAGGATCAATACCACCCTTGGGAGGTGTAGATTTTAAGTCCTGGGCCATGGCATAGTGGGCTAGAGCATTATGCTTTGGTTCCTTGTACTCAGGATCAATACCACCCTTGGGAGGTGCAGATTTTAAGTCCTGAGTCATGGCATAGTGGGCTAGAGCATTATGCTTTGGTTCCTTGTACTCAGGATCAATACCACCCCTGGGAGGTGCAGATTTTAAGTCCTGAGCCATGGCATAGTGGGCTAGAGCATTATGCTTTGGTTCCTTGTACTCAGGATCAATACCACCCTTGGGAGGTGCAGATTTTAAGTCCTGAGCCATGGCATAGTGGGCTAGAGCATTATACTTTGGTTCCTTGTACTCAGGATCAATACCACCCCTGGGAGGTGCAGATTTTAAGTCCTGGGCCATGACATAGTGGGCTAGAGCATTATGCTTTGGTTCCTTGTACTCAGGATCAATACCACCCCTGGGAGGTGCAGATTTTAAGTCCTGGGCCATGGCATAGTGGGCTAGAGCATTATGCTTTGGTTCCTTGTACTCAGGATCAATACCACCCTTGGGAGGTGCAGATTTTAAGTCCTGAGCCATGGCTTAGTGGGCTAGAGCATTATGCTTTGGTTCCTTGTACTCAGGATCAATACCACCCTTGGGAGGTGCAGATTTTAAGTCCTGAGCCATTGCATAGTGGACTAGAGCATTATGCTTTGGTTCCTTTTACTCAGGATCAATACCACCCTTGGGAGGTGCAGATTTTAAGTCCTGGGCCATGGCATAGTGGGCTAGAGCATTATGCTTTGGTTCCTTGTACTCAGGATCAGTACCACTCCTGGGAGGTGCAGATTTTAAGTCCTGGGCCATGGCATAGTGGGCTAGAGCATTATGCTTTGGTTCCTTGTACTCAGGATCAATACCACCCTTGGGAGGTGCAGATTTTAAGTCCTGAGCCATGGCATAGTGGGCTAGAGCGTTATGCTTTGGTTCCTTGTACTCAGGATCAATACCACCCTTGGGAGGTGCAGATTTTAAGTCCTGAGCCATGGCATAGTGGGCTAGAGCGTTATGCTTTGTTCCTTGTACTCAGGATCAATACCACCCTTGGGAGGATCAGATTTTAAGTCCTGAGCCATGGCATAGTGGGCTAGAGCATTATGCTTTGGTTCCTTGTACTCAGGATCAATACCACCCTTGGGAGGTGCAGATTTTAAGTCCTGAGCCATGGCATAGTGGGCTAGAGCATTATGCTTTGGTTCCTTGTACTCAGGATCAATACCACCCTTGGGAGGTGCAGATTTTAAGTCCTGAGCCATGGCATAGTGGGCTAGAGCATTATACTTTGGTTCCTTGTACTCAGGATCAATACCACCCTTGGGAGGTGCAGATTTTAAGTCCTGAGCCATGGCATAGTGGGCTAGAGCATTATGCTTTGGTTCCTTGTACTCAGGATCAACACCACCCTTGGGAGGTGCAGATTTTAAGTCCTGAGCCATGGCATAGTGGGCTAGAGCATTATGCTTTGGTTCCTTGTACTCAGGATCAATACCACCCTTGGGAGGTGCAGATTTTAAGTCCTGGGCCATGGCATAGTGGGCTAGAGCATTATGCTTTGGTTCCTTGTACTCAGGATCAACACCACCCTTGGGAGGTGCAGATTTTAAGTCCTGAGCCATGGCATAGTGGGCTAGAGCATTATGCTTTGGTTCCTTGTACTCAGGATCAATACCACCCTTGGGTGGTGCAGATTTTAAGTCCTGAGCCATGGCATAGTGGGTAGAGCATTATGCTTTGGTTCCTTGTAATCAGGATCAATACCACCCCTGGGAGGTGCAGATTTTAAGTCCTGAGCCATGGCATAGTGGGTAGAGCATTATGCTTTGGTTCCTTGTACTCAGGATCAATACCACCCTTGGGAGGTGCAGATTTTAAGTCCTGAGCCATGGCATAGTGGGCTAGAGCATTATGCTTTGGTTCCTTGTACTCAGGATCAATACCACCCCTGGGAGGTGCAGATTTAAAGTCCTGGGCCATGGCATAGTGGGCTAGAGCATTATGCTTTGGTTCCTTGTACTCAGGATCAATACCACCCTTGGGAGGTGCAGATTTTAAGTCCTGAGCCATGGCATAGAGGGCTAGAGCATTATGCTTTGGTTCCTTGTACTCAGGATCAATACCGCCCTTGGTAGGTGCAGATTTTAAGTCCTGAGCCATGACATAGTGGGCTAGAGCATTATGCTTTGGTTCCTTGTACTCAGGATCAATACCACCCCTGGGAGGTGCAGATTTTAAGTCCTGAGCCATGGCATAGTGGGCTAGAGCATTATGCTTTGGTTCCTTGTACTCAGGATCAATACCGCCCCTGGGAGGTGCAGATTTTAAGTCCTGAGCCATGGCATAGTGGGCTAGAGCATTATGCTTTGGTTCCTTGACCTCAGGATCAATACCACCCTTGGGAGGTGCAGATTTTAAGTCCTGAGCCATGGCATAGTGGGCTAGAGCATTATGCTTTGGTTCCTTGTACTCAGGATCAATACCACCCTTGGGAGGTGCAGATTTTAAGTCCTGGGCCATGACATAGTGGTTTAGAGCATTATGCTTTGGTTCCTTGTACTCAGGATCAATACCACCCCTGGGAGGTGCAGATTTTAAGTCCTGAGCCATGGCATAGTGGGCTAGAGCATTATGCTTTGGTTCCTTGTACTCAGGATCAACACCACCCTTGGGAGGTGCAGATTTTAAGTCCTGAGCCATGGCATAGTGGGCTAGAGCATTATACTTTGGTTCCTTGTACTCAGGATCAATACCACCCTTGGGAGGTGCAGATTTTAAGTCCTGAGCCATGACATAGTGGGCTAGAGCATTATGCTTTGGTTCCTTGTACTCAGGATCAATACCACCCTTGGGAGGTGCAGATTTTAAGTCCTGGGCCATGACATAGTGGGTTAGAGCATTATGCTTTGGTTCCTTGTACTCAGGATCAATACCACCCCTGGGAGGTGCAGATTTTAAGTCCTGAGCCATGGCATAGTGGGCTAGAGCATTATGCTTTGGTTCCTTGTACTCAGGATCAATACCACCCTTGGGAGGTGCAGATTTTAAGTCCTGAGCCATGACATAGTGGGCTAGAGCATTATGCTTTGGTTCCTTGTACTCAGGATCAACACCACCCCTGGGAGGTGCAGATTTTAAGTCCTGAGCCATGGTATAGTGGGCTAGAGCATTATGCTTTGGTTCCTTGTACTCAGGATCAATACCACCCTTGGGAGGTGCAGATTTTAAGTCCTGGGCCATGGCATAGTGGGCTAGAGCATTATGCTTTGGTTCCTTGTACTCAGGATCAATACCACCCTTGGGAGGTGCAGATTTTAAGTCCTGAGCCATGGCATAGTGGGCTAGAGCATTATGCTTTGGTTCCTTGTACTCAGGATCAATACCACCCTTGGGAGGTGCAGATTTTAAGTCCTGAGCCATGGCATAGTGGGCTAGAGCATTATGCTTTGGTTCCTTGTACTCAGGATCAATACCACCCTTGGGAGGTGCAGATTTTAAGTCCTGGGCCATGGCATAGTGGGCTAGATCATTATGCTTTGGTTCCTTGTACTCAGGATCAATACCACCCTTGGGAGGTGCAGATTTTAAGTCCTGAGCCATGGCATAGTGGGCTAGAGCATTATACTTTGGTTCCTTGTACTCAGGATCAATACCACCCTTGGGAGGTGCAGATTTTAAGTCCTGAGCCATGGCATAGTGGGCTAGAGCATTATGCTTTGGTTCCTTGTACTCAGGATCAATACCACCCTGGGAGGTGCAGATTTTAAGTCCTGGGCCATGGCATAGTGGGCTAGAGCATTATGCTCTGGTTCCTTGTACTCAGGATCAATACCACCCTTGGGAGGTGCAGATTATAAGTCCTGGGCCATGGCATAGTGGGCTAGAGCATTATACTTTGTATCTTGTACTCAGGATCAATACCACCCTTGGGAGGTGCAGATTTTAAGTCCTGGGCCATGGCATAGTGGGCTAGAGCATTATACTTTGGTTCCTTGTACTCAGGATCAATACCACCCTTGGGAGGTGCAGATTTTAAGTCCTGGGCCATGGCATAGTGGGCTAGAGCATTATCTTTTGCTTCCTTGTACTCAGGATCAATACCACCCTTGGGAGGTGTAGATTTTAAGTCCTGGGCCATGGCATAGTGGGCTAGAGCATTATGCTTTGGTTCCTTGTACTCAGGATCAATACCACCCTTGGGAGGTGCAGATTTTAAGTCCTGAGTCATGGCATAGTGGGCTAGAGCATTATGCTTTGGTTCCTTGTACTCAGGATCAATACCACCCCTGGGAGGTGCAGATTTTAAGTCCTGAGCCATTGCATAGTGGGCTAGAGCATTATGCTTTGGTTCCTTGTACTCAGGATCAATACCACCCTTGGGAGGTGCAGATTTTAAGTCCTGAGCCATGGCATAGTGGGCTAGAGCATTATACTTTGGTTCCTTGTACTCAGGATCAATACCACCCCTGGGAGGTGCAGATTTTAAGTCCTGGGCCATGACATAGTGGGCTAGAGCATTATGCTTTGGTTCCTTGTACTCAGGATCAATACCACCCCTGGGAGGTGCAGATTTTAAGTCCTGGGCCATGGCATAGTGGGCTAGAGCATTATGCTTTGGTTCCTTGTACTCAGGATCAATACCACCCTTGGGAGGTGCAGATTTTAAGTCCTGAGCCATGGCTTAGTGGGCTAGAGCATTATGCTTTGGTTCCTTGTACTCAGGATCAATACCACCCTTGGGAGGTGCAGATTTTAAGTCCTGAGCCATGGCATAGTGGACTAGAGCATTATGCTTTGGTTCCTTTTACTCAGGATCAATACCACCCTTGGGAGGTGCAGATTTTAAGTCCTGGGCCATGGCATAGTGGGCTAGAGCATTATGCTTTGGTTCCTTGTACTCAGGATCAGTACCACCCCTGGGAGGTGCAGATTTTAAGTCCTGGGCCATGGCATAGTGGGCTAGAGCATTATGCTTTGGTTCCTTGTACTCAGGATCAATACCACCCTTGGGAGGTGCAGATTTTAAGTCCTGAGCCATGGCATAGTGGGCTAGAGCGTTATGCTTTGGTTCCTTGTACTCAGGATCAATACCACCCTTGGGAGGTGCAGATTTTAAGTCCTGAGCCATGGCATAGTGGGCTAGAGCATTATGCTTTGGTTCCTTGTACTCAGGATCAATACCACCCTTGGGAGGATCAGATTTTAAGTCCTGAGCCATGGCATAGTGGGCTAGAGCATTATGCTTTGGTTCCTTGTACTCAGGATCAATACCACCCTTGGGAGGTGCAGATTTTAAGTCCTGAGCCATGGCATAGTGGGCTAGAGCATTATGCTTTGGTTCCTTGTACTCAGGATCAATACCACCCTTGGGAGGTGCAGATTTTAAGTCCTGAGCCATGGCATAGTGGGCTAGAGCATTATACTTTGGTTCCTTGTACTCAGGATCAATACCACCCTTGGGAGGTGCAGATTTTAAGTCCTGAGCCATGGCATAGTGGGCTAGAGCATTATGCTTTGGTTCCTTGTACTCAGGATCAATACCACCCTTGGGAGGTGCAGATTTTAAGTCCTGAGCCATGGCATAGTGGGCTAGAGCATTATGCTTTGGTTCCCTGTACTCAGGATCAATACCATCCTTGGGAGGTGCAGATTTTAAGTCCTGGGTCATGGCATAGTGGGCTAGAGCATTATGCTTTGGTTCCTTGTACTCAGGATCAATACCACCCTTGGGAGGTGCAGATTTTAAGTTCTGAGCCATGGCATAGTGGGTACAGCATTATGCTTTGGTTCCTTGTACTCAGGATCAACACCACCCTTGGGAGGTGCAGATTTTAAGTCCTGAGCCATGGCATAGTGGGCTAGAGCATTATGCTTTGGTTCCTTGTACTCAGGATCAATACCACCCTTGGGAGGAGCAGATTTTAAGTCCTGGGCCATGGCATTGTGGGCTAGAGCATTATGCTTTGGTTCCTTGTACTCAGGATCAATACCACCCCTGGTAGGTGCAGATTTTAAGTCCTGAGCCATGGCATAGTGGGCTAGAGCATTATACTTTGGTTCCTTGTACTCAGGATCAATACCACCCCTGGGAGGAGCAGATTTTAAGTCCTGAGCCATGGCATAGTGGCTAGAGCGTTATGCCTTGGTTCCTTGTACTCAGGACCAATACCACCCTTGGGAGGAGCAGATTTTAAGTCCTGAGCCATGGCATAGTGGGCTAGAGCGTTATGCTTTGGTTCCTTGTACTCAGGATCAACACCACCCTTGGGAGGTGCAGATTTTAAGTCCTGAGCCATGGCATAGTGGGCTAGAGCATTATGCTTTGGTTCCTTGTACTCAGGATCAATACCACCCTTGGGAGGTGCAGATTTTAAGTCCTGAGCCATGGCATATTGGGCTAGAGCATTATGCTTTGGTTCCTTGTACTCAGGATCAATACCACCCTTGGGAGGTGCAGATTTTAAGTCCTGAGCCATGGCATAGTGGGCTAGAGCATTATGCTTTGGTTCCTTGTACTCAGGATCAACACCACCCTTGGGAGGTGCAGATTTTAAGTCCTGAGCCATGGCATAGTGGGCTAGAGCATTATGCTTTGGTTCCTTGTACTCAGGATCAATACCACCCTTGGGAGGTGCAGATTTTAAGTCCTGGGCCATGGCATAGTGGGCTAGAGCATTATGCTTTGGTTCCTTGTACTCAGGATCAACACCACCCTTGGGAGGTGCAGATTTTAAGTCCTGAGCCATGGCATAGTGGGCTAGAGCGTTATGCTTTGGTTCCTTGTAATCAGGATCAATACCACCCTTGGGAGGTGCAGATTTTAAGTCCTGGGCCATGGCATAGTGGGCTAGAGCATTATGCTTTGGTTCCTTGTACTTAGGATCAATACCACCCTTGGGAGGTGCAGATTTTAAGTCCTGAGCCATGGCATAGTGGGCTAGAGCATTATGCTTTGGTTCCTTGTACTCAGGATCAATACCACCCTTGGGAGGTGCAGATTTTAAGTCCTGAGCCATGGCATAGTGGGCTAGAGCATTATGCTTTGGTTCCTTGTACTCAGGATCAATACCACCCCTGGGAGGTGCAGATTTTAAGTCCTGGGCCATGGCATAGTGGGCTAGAGCATTATGCTTTGGTTCCTTGTACTCAGGATCAATACCACCCTTGGGAGGTGCAGATTTTAAGTCCTGAGCCATGACATAGTGGGCTAGAGCATTATGCTTTGGTTCCTTGTACTCAGGATCAACACCACCCCTGGGAGGTGCAGATTTTAAGTCCTGAGCCATGGTATAGTGGGCTAGAGCATTATGCTTTGGTTCCTTGTACTCAGGATCAATACCACCCTTGGGAGGTGCAGATTTTAAGTCCTGGGCCATGGCATAGTGGGCTAGAGCATTATGCTTTGGTTCCTTGTACTCAGGATCAATACCACCCTTGGGAGGTGCAGATTTTAAGTCCTGAGCCATGGCATAGTGGGCTAGAGCATTATGCTTTGGTTCCTTGTACTCAGGATCAATACCACCCTTGGGAGGTGCAGATTTTAAGTCCTGAGCCATGGCATAGTGGGCTAGAGCATTATGCTTTGGTTCCTTGTACTCAGGATCAATACCACCCTTGGGAGGTGCAGATTTTAAGTCCTGGGCCATGGCATAGTGGGCTAGATCATTATGCTTTGGTTCCTTGTACTCAGGATCAATACCACCCTTGGGAGGTGCAGATTTTAAGTCCTGAGCCATGGCATAGTGGGCTAGAGCATTATGCTTTGGTTCCTTGTACTCAGGATCAATACCACCCTTGGGAGGTGCAGATTTTAAGTCCTGAGCCATGGCATAGTGGGCTAGAGCATTATGCTTTGGTTCCTTGTACTCAGGATCAATACCACCCTGGGAGGTGCAGATTTTAAGTCCTGGGCCATGGCATAGTGGGCTAGAGCATTATGCTTTGGTTCCTTGTACTCAGGATCAATACCACCCTTGGGAGGTGCAGATTATAAGTCCTGGGCCATGGCATAGTGGGCTAGAGCATTATACTTTGTATCTTGTACTCAGGATCAATACCACCCTTGGGAGGTGCAGATTTTAAGTCCTGGGCCATGGCATAGTGGGCTAGAGCATTATACTTTGGTTCCTTGTACTCAGGATCAATACCACCCTTGGGAGGTGCAGATTTTAAGTCCTGGGCCATGGCATAGTGGGCTAGAGCATTATACTTTGCTTCCTTGTACTCAGGATCAATACCACCCTTGGGAGGTGTAGATTTTAAGTCCTGGGCCATGGCATAGTGGGCTAGAGCATTATGCTTTGGTTCCTTGTACTCAGGATCAATACCACCCTTGGGAGGTGCAGATTTTAAGTCCTGAGTCATGGCATAGTGGGCTAGAGCATTATGCTTTGGTTCCTTGTACTCAGGATCAATACCACCCCTGGGAGGTGCAGATTTTAAGTCCTGAGCCATGGCATAGTGGGCTAGAGCATTATGCTTTGGTTCCTTGTACTCAGGATCAATACCACCCTTGGGAGGTGCAGATTTTAAGTCCTGAGCCATGGCATAGTGGGCTAGAGCATTATACTTTGGTTCCTTGTACTCAGGAACAATACCACCCCTGGGAGGTGCAGATTTTAAGTCCTGGGCCATGACATAGTGGGCTAGAGCATTATGCTTTGGTTCCTTGTACTCAGGATCAATACCACCCCTGGGAGGTGCAGATTTTAAGTCCTGGGCCATGGCATAGTGGGCTAGAGCATTATGCTTTGGTTCCTTGTACTCAGGATCAATACCACCCTTGGGAGGTGCAGATTTTAAGTCCTGAGCCATGGCTTAGTGGGCTAGAGCATTATGCTTTGGTTCCTTGTACTCAGGATCAATACCACCCTTGGGAGGTGCAGATTTTAAGTCCTGAGCCATTGCATAGTGGACTAGAGCATTATGCTTTGGTTCCTTTTACTCAGGATCAATACCACCCTTGGGAGGTGCAGATTTTAAGTCCTGGGCCATGGCATAGTGGGCTAGAGCATTATGCTTTGGTTCCTTGTACTCAGGATCAGTACCACTCCTGGGAGGTGCAGATTTTAAGTCCTGGGCCATGGCATAGTGGGCTAGAGCATTATGCTTTGGTTCCTTGTACTCAGGATCAATACCACCCTTGGGAGGTGCAGATTTTAAGTCCTGAGCCATGGCATAGTGGGCTAGAGCGTTATGCTTTGGTTCCTTGTACTCAGGATCAATACCACCCTTGGGAGGTGCAGATTTTAAGTCCTGAGCCATGGCATAGTGGGCTAGAGCGTTATGCTTTGTTCCTTGTACTCAGGATCAATACCACCCTTGGGAGGATCAGATTTTAAGTCCTGAGCCATGGCATAGTGGGCTAGAGCATTATGCTTTGGTTCCTTGTACTCAGGATCAATACCACCCTTGGGAGGTGCAGATTTTAAGTCCTGAGCCATGGCATAGTGGGCTAGAGCATTATGCTTTGGTTCCTTGTACTCAGGATCAATACCACCCTTGGGAGGTGCAGATTTTAAGTCCTGAGCCATGGCATAGTGGGCTAGAGCATTATACTTTGGTTCCTTGTACTCAGGATCAATACCACCCTTGGGAGGTGCAGATTTTAAGTCCTGAGCCATGGCATAGTGGGCTAGAGCATTATGCTTTGGTTCCTTGTACTCAGGATCAATACCACCCTTGGGAGGTGCAGATTTTAAGTCCTGAGCCATGGCATAGTGGGCTAGAGCATTATGCTTTGGTTCCCTGTACTCAGGATCAATACCACCCTTGGGAGGTGCAGATTTTAAGTCCTGGGTCATGGCATAGTGGGCTAGAGCATTATGCTTTGGTTCCTTGTACTCAGGATCAATACCACCCTTGGGAGGTGCAGATTTTTAGTTCTGAGCCATGGCATAGTGGGTAGAGCATTATGCTTTGGTTCCTTGTACTCAGGATCAACACCACCCTTGGGAGGTGCAGATTTTAAGTCCTGAGCCATGGCATAGTGGGCTAGAGCATTATGCTTTGGTTCCTTGTACTCAGGATCAATACCACCCTTGGGAGGAGCAGATTTTAAGTCCTGGGCCATGGCATTGTGGGCTAGAGCATTATGCTTTGGTTCCTTGTACTCAGGATCAATACCACCCCTGGGAGGAGCAGATTTTAAGTCCTGAGCCATGGCATAGTGGCTAGAGCGTTATGCCTTGGTTCCTTGTACTCAGGACCAATACCACCCTTGGGAGGAGCAGATTTTAAGTCCTGAGCCATGGCATAGTGGGCTAGAGCGTTATGCTTTGGTTCCTTGTACTCAGGATCAACACCACCCTTGGGAGGTGCAGATTTTAAGTCCTGAGCCATGGCATAGTGGGCTAGAGCATTATGCTTTGGTTCCTTGTACTCAGGATCAATACCACCCTTGGGAGGTGCAGATTTTAAGTCCTGAGCCATGGCATATTGGGCTAGAGCATTATGCTTTGGTTCCTTGTACTCAGGATCAATACCACCCTTGGGAGGTGCAGATTTTAAGTCCTGAGCCATGGCATAGTGGGCTAGAGCATTATGCTTTGGTTCCTTGTACTCAGGATCAACACCACCCTTGGGAGGTGCAGATTTTAAGTCCTGAGCCATGGCATAGTGGGCTAGAGCATTATGCTTTGGTTCCTTGTACTCAGGATCAATACCACCCTTGGGAGGTGCAGATTTTAAGTCCTGGGCCATGGCATAGTGGGCTAGAGCATTATGCTTTGGTTCCTTGTACTCAGGATCAACACCACCCTTGGGAGGTGCAGATTTTAAGTCCTGAGCCATGGCATAGTGGGCTAGAGCATTATGCTTTGGTTCCTTGTACTCAGGATCAATACCACCCTTGGGTGGTGCAGATTTTAAGTCCTGAGCCATGGCATAGTGGGTAGAGCATTATGCTTTGGTTCCTTGTAATCAGGATCAATACCACCCCTGGGAGGTGCAGATTTTAAGTCCTGAGCCATGGCATAGTGGGTAGAGCATTATGCTTTGGTTCCTTGTACTCAGGATCAATACCACCCTTGGGAGGTGCAGATTTTAAGTCCTGAGCCATGGCATAGTGGGCTAGAGCATTATGCTTTGGTTCCTTGTACTCAGGATCAATACCACCCCTGGGAGGTGCAGATTTAAAGTCCTGGGCCATGGCATAGTGGGCTAGAGCATTATGCTTTGGTTCCTTGTACTCAGGATCAATACTACCCTTGGGAGGTGCAGATTTTAAGTCCTGAGCCATGGCATAGAGGGCTAGAGCATTATGCTTTGGTTCCTTGTACTCAGGATCAATACCGCCCTTGGTAGGTGCAGATTTTAAGTCCTGAGCCATGACATAGTGGGCTAGAGCATTATGCTTTGGTTCCTTGTACTCAGGATCAATACCACCCCTGGGAGGTGCAGATTTTAAGTCCTGAGCCATGGCATAGTGGGCTAGAGCATTATGCTTTGGTTCCTTGTACTCAGGATCAATACCGCCCCTGGGAGGTGCAGATTTTAAGTCCTGAGCCATGGCATAGTGGGCTAGAGCATTATGCTTTGGTTCCTTGACCTCAGGATCAATACCACCCTTGGGAGGTGCAGATTTTAAGTCCTGAGCCATGGCATAGTGGGCTAGAGCATTATGCTTTGGTTCCTTGTACTCAGGATCAATACCACCCTTGGGAGGTGCAGATTTTAAGTCCTGGGCCATGACATAGTGGTTTAGAGCATTATGCTTTGGTTCCTTGTACTCAGGATCAATACCACCCCTGGGAGGTGCAGATTTTAAGTCCTGAGCCATGGCATAGTGGGCTAGAGCATTATGCTTTGGTTCCTTGTACTCAGGATCAACACCACCCTTGGGAGGTGCAGATTTTAAGTCCTGAGCCATGGCATAGTGGGCTAGAGCATTATGCTTTGGTTCCTTGTACTCAGGATCAATACCACCCTTGGGAGGTGCAGATTTTAAGTCCTGAGCCATGGCATATTGGGCTAGAGCATTATGCTTTGGTTCCTTGTACTCAGGATCAATACCACCCTTGGGAGGTGCAGATTTTAAGTCCTGAGCCATGGCATAGTGGGCTAGAGCATTATGCTTTGGTTCCTTGTACTCAGGATCAACACCACCCTTGGGAGGTGCAGATTTTAAGTCCTGAGCCATGGCATAGTGGGCTAGAGCATTATGCTTTGGTTCCTTGTACTCAGGATCAATACCACCCTTGGGAGGTGCAGATTTTAAGTCCTGGGCCATGGCATAGTGGGCTAGAGCATTATGCTTTGGTTCCTTGTACTCAGGATCAACACCACCCTTGGGAGGTGCAGATTTTAAGTCCTGAGCCATGGCATAGTGGGCTAGAGCGTTATGCTTTGGTTCCTTGTACTCAGGATCAATACCACCCTTGGGAGGTGCAGATTTTAAGTCCTGGGCCATGGCATAGTGGGCTAGAGCATTATGCTTTGGTTCCTTGTACTCAGGATCAATACCACCCTTGGGAGGTGCAGATTTTAAGTCCTGAGCCATGGCATAGTGGGCTAGAGCATTATGCTTTGGTTCCTTGTACTCAGGATCAATACCACCCTTGGGAGGTGCAGATTTTAAGTCCTGAGCCATGGCATAGTGGGCTAGAGCATTATGCTTTGGTTCCTTGTACTCAGGATCAATACCACCCCTGGGAGGTGCAGATTTTAAGTCCTGGGCCATGGCATAGTGGGCTAGAGCATTATGCTTTGGTTCCTTGTACTCAGGATCAATACCACCCTTGGGAGGTGCAGATTTTAAGTCCTGAGCCATGACATAGTGGGCTAGAGCATTATGCTTTGGTTCCTTGTACTCAGGATCAACACCACCCCTGGGAGGTGCAGATTTTAAGTCCTGAGCCATGGTATAGTGGGCTAGAGCATTATGCTTTGGTTCCTTGTACTCAGGATCAATACCACCCTTGGGAGGTGCAGATTTTAAGTCCTGGGCCATGGCATAGTGGGCTAGAGCATTATGCTTTGGTTCCTTGTACTCAGGATCAATACCACCCTTGGGAGGTGCAGATTTTAAGTCCTGAGCCATGGCATAGTGGGCTAGAGCATTATGCTTTGGTTCCTTGTACTCAGGATCAATACCACCCTTGGGAGGTGCAGATTTTAAGTCCTGAGCCATGGCATAGTGGGCTAGAGCATTATGCTTTGGTTCCTTGTACTCAGGATCAATACCACCCTTGGGAGGTGCAGATTTTAAGTCCTGGGCCATGGCATAGTGGGCTAGATCATTATGCTTTGGTTCCTTGTACTCAGGATCAATACCACCCTTGGGAGGTGCAGATTTTAAGTCCTGAGCCATGGCATAGTGGGCTAGAGCATTATGCTTTGGTTCCTTGTACTCAGGATCAATACCACCCTTGGGAGGTGCAGATTTTAAGTCCTGAGCCATGGCATAGTGGGCTAGAGCATTATGCTTTGGTTCCTTGTACTCAGGATCAATACCACCCTGGGAGGTGCAGATTTTAAGTCCTGGGCCATGGCATAGTGGGCTAGAGCATTATGCTTTGGTTCCTTGTACTCAGGATCAATACCACCCTTGGGAGGTGCAGATTATAAGTCCTGGGCCATGGCATAGTGGGCTAGAGCATTATACTTTGTATCTTGTACTCAGGATCAATACCACCCTTGGGAGGTGCAGATTTTAAGTCCTGGGCCATGGCATAGTGGGCTAGAGCATTATACTTTGGTTCCTTGTACTCAGGATCAATACCACCCTTGGGAGGTGCAGATTTTAAGTCCTGGGCCATGGCATAGTGGGCTAGAGCATTATACTTTGCTTCCTTGTACTCAGGATCAATACCACCCTTGGGAGGTGTAGATTTTAAGTCCTGGGCCATGGCATAGTGGGCTAGAGCATTATGCTTTGGTTCCTTGTACTCAGGATCAATACCACCCTTGGGAGGTGCAGATTTTAAGTCCTGAGTCATGGCATAGTGGGCTAGAGCATTATGCTTTGGTTCCTTGTACTCAGGATCAATACCACCCCTGGGAGGTGCAGATTTTAAGTCCTGAGCCATGGCATAGTGGGCTAGAGCATTATGCTTTGGTTCCTTGTACTCAGGATCAATACCACCCTTGGGAGGTGCAGATTTTAAGTCCTGAGCCATGGCATAGTGGGCTAGAGCATTATACTTTGGTTCCTTGTACTCAGGATCAATACCACCCCTGGGAGGTGCAGATTTTAAGTCCTGGGCCATGACATAGTGGGCTAGAGCATTATGCTTTGGTTCCTTGTACTCAGGATCAATACCACCCCTGGGAGGTGCAGATTTTAAGTCCTGGGCCATGGCATAGTGGGCTAGAGCATTATGCTTTGGTTCCTTGTACTCAGGATCAATACCACCCTTGGGAGGTGCAGATTTTAAGTCCTGAGCCTTGGCTTAGTGGGCTAGAGCATTATGCTTTGGTTCCTTGTACTCAGGATCAATACCACCCTTGGGAGGTGCAGATTTTAAGTCCTGAGCCATTGCATAGTGGACTAGAGCATTATGCTTTGGTTCCTTTTACTCAGGATCAATACCACCCTTGGGAGGTGCAGATTTTAAGTCCTGGGCCATGGCATAGTGGGCTAGAGCATTATGCTTTGGTTCCTTGTACTCAGGATCAGTACCACTCCTGGGAGGTGCAGATTTTAAGTCCTGGGCCATGGCATAGTGGGCTAGAGCATTATGCTTTGGTTCCTTGTACTCAGGATCAATACCACCCTTGGGAGGTGCAGATTTTAAGTCCTGAGCCATGGCATAGTGGGCTAGAGCGTTATGCTTTGGTTCCTTGTACTCAGGATCAATACCACCCTTGGGAGGTGCAGATTTTAAGTCCTGAGCCATGGCATAGTGGGCTAGAGCGTTATGCTTTGTTCCTTGTACTCAGGATCAATACCACCCTTGGGAGGATCAGATTTTAAGTCCTGAGCCATGGCATAGTGGGCTAGAGCATTATGCTTTGGTTCCTTGTACTCAGGATCAATACCACCCTTGGGAGGTGCAGATTTTAAGTCCTGAGCCATGGCATAGTGGGCTAGAGCATTATGCTTTGGTTCCTTGTACTCAGGATCAATACCACCCTTGGGAGGTGCAGATTTTAAGTCCTGAGCCATGGCATAGTGGGCTAGAGCATTATACTTTGGTTCCTTGTACTCAGGATCAATACCACCCTTGGGAGGTGCAGATTTTAAGTCCTGAGCCATGGCATAGTGGGCTAGAGCATTATGCTTTGGTTCCTTGTACTCAGGATCAATACCACCCTTGGGAGGTGCAGATTTTAAGTCCTGAGCCATGGCATAGTGGGCTAGAGCATTATGCTTTGGTTCCCTGTACTCAGGATCAATACCACCCTTGGGAGGTGCAGATTTTAAGTCCTGGGTCATGGCATAGTGGGCTAGAGCATTATGCTTTGGTTCCTTGTACTCAGGATCAATACCACCCTTGGGAGGTGCAGATTTTAAGTTCTGAGCCATGGCATAGTGGGTAGAGCATTATGCTTTGGTTCCTTGTACTCAGGATCAACACCACCCTTGGGAGGTGCAGATTTTAAGTCCTGAGCCATGGCATAGTGGGCTAGAGCATTATGCTTTGGTTCCTTGTACTCAGGATCAATACCACCCTTGGGAGGAGCAGATTTTAAGTCCTGGGCCATGGCATTGTGGGCTAGAGCATTATGCTTTGGTTCCTTGTACTCAGGATCAATACCACCCCTGGTAGGTGCAGGTTTTAAGTCCTGAGCCATGGCATAGTGGGCTAGAGCATTATACTTTGGTTCCTTGTACTCAGGATCAATACCACCCCTGGGAGGAGCAGATTTTAAGTCCTGAGCCATGGCATAGTGGCTAGAGCGTTATGCCTTGGTTCCTTGTACTCAGGACCAATACCACCCTTGGGAGGAGCAGATTTTAAGTCCTGAGCCATGGCATAGTGGGCTAGAGCGTTATGCTTTGGTTCCTTGTACTCAGGATCAACACCACCCTTGGGAGGTGCAGATTTTAAGTCCTGAGCCATGGCATAGTGGGCTAGAGCATTATGCTTTGGTTCCTTGTACTCAGGATCAATACCACCCTTGGGAGGTGCAGATTTTAAGTCCTGAGCCATGGCATATTGGGCTAGAGCATTATGCTTTGGTTCCTTGTACTCAGGATCAATACCACCCTTGGGAGGTGCAGATTTTAAGTCCTGAGCCATGGCATAGTGGGCTAGAGCATTATGCTTTGGTTCCTTGTACTCAGGATCAACACCACCCTTGGGAGGTGCAGATTTTAAGTCCTGAGCCATGGCATAGTGGGCTAGAGCATTATGCTTTGGTTCCTTGTACTCAGGATCAATACCACCCTTGGGAGGTGCAGATTTTAAGTCCTGGGCCATGGCATAGTGGGCTAGAGCATTATGCTTTGGTTCCTTGTACTCAGGATCAACACCACCCTTGGGAGGTGCAGATTTTAAGTCCTGAGCCATGGCATAGTGGGCTAGAGCATTATGCTTTGGTTCCTTGTACTCAGGATCAATACCACCCTTGGGTGGTGCAGATTTTAAGTCCTGAGCCATGGCATAGTGGGTAGAGCATTATGCTTTGGTTCCTTGTAATCAGGATCAATACCACCCCTGGGAGGTGCAGATTTTAAGTCCTGAGCCATGGCATAGTGGGCTAGAGCATTATGCTTTGGTTCCTTGTACTCAGGATCAATACCACCCTTGGGAGGTGCAGATTTTAAGTCCTGAGCCATGGCATAGTGGGCTAGAGCATTATGCTTTGGTTCCTTGTACTCAGGATCAATACCACCCCTGGGAGGTGCAGATTTAAAGTCCTGGGCCATGGCATAGTGGGCTAGAGCATTATGCTTTGGTTCCTTGTACTCAGGATCAATACTACCCTTGGGACGTGCAGATTTTAAGTCCTGAGCCATGGCATAGAGGGCTAGAGCATTATGCTTTGGTTCCTTGTACTCAGGATCAATACCGCCCTTGGTAGGTGCAGATTTTAAGTCCTGAGCCATGACATAGTGGGCTAGAGCATTATGCTTTGGTTCCTTGTACTCAGGATCAATACCACCCCTGGGAGGTGCAGATTTTAAGTCCTGAGCCATGGCATAGTGGGCTAGAGCATTATGCTTTGGTTCCTTGTACTCAGGATCAATACCGCCCCTGGGAGGTGCAGATTTTAAGTCCTGAGCCATGGCATAGTGGGCTAGAGCATTATGCTTTGGTTCCTTGACCTCAGGATCAATACCACCCTTGGGAGGTGCAGATTTTAAGTCCTGAGCCATGGCATAGTGGGCTAGAGCATTATGCTTTGGTTCCTTGTACTCAGGATCAATACCACCCTTGGGAGGTGCAGATTTTAAGTCCTGGGCCATGACATAGTGGTTTAGAGCATTATGCTTTGGTTCCTTGTACTCAGGATCAATACCACCCCTGGGAGGTGCAGATTTTAAGTCCTGAGCCATGGCATAGTGGGCTAGAGCATTATGCTTTGGTTCCTTGTACTCAGGATCAACACCACCCTTGGGAGGTGCAGATTTTAAGTCCTGAGCCATGGCATAGTGGGCTAGAGCATTATACTTTGGTTCCTTGTACTCAGGATCAATACCACCCTTGGGAGGTGCAGATTTTAAGTCCTGAGCCATGACATAGTGGGCTAGAGCATTATGCTTTGGTTCCTTGTACTCAGGATCAATACCACCCTTGGGAGGTGCAGATTTTAAGTCCTGGGCCATGACATAGTGGGTTAGAGCATTATGCTTTGGTTCCTTGTACTCAGGATCAATACCACCCCTGGGAGGTGCAGATTTTAAGTCCTGAGCCATGGCATAGTGGGCTAGAGCATTATGCTTTGGTTCCTTGTACTCAGGATCAATACCACCCTTGGGAGGTGCAGATTTTAAGTCCTGAGCCATGACATAGTGGGCTAGAGCATTATGCTTTGGTTCCTTGTACTCAGGATCAACACCACCCCTGGGAGGTGCAGATTTTAAGTCCTGAGCCATGGTATAGTGGGCTAGAGCATTATGCTTTGGTTCCTTGTACTCAGGATCAATACCACCCTTGGGAGGTGCAGATTTTAAGTCCTGGGCCATGGCATAGTGGGCTAGAGCATTATGCTTTGGTTCCTTGTACTCAGGATCAATACCACCCTTGGGAGGTGCAGATTTTAAGTCCTGAGCCATGGCATAGTGGGCTAGAGCATTATGCTTTGGTTCCTTGTACTCAGGATCAATACCACCCTTGGGAGGTGCAGATTTTAAGTCCTGAGCCATGGCATAGTGGGCTAGAGCATTATGCTTTGGTTCCTTGTACTCAGGATCAATACCACCCTTGGGAGGTGCAGATTTTAAGTCCTGGGCCATGGCATAGTGGGCTAGATCATTATGCTTTGGTTCCTTGTACTCAGGATCAATACCACCCTTGGGAGGTGCAGATTTTAAGTCCTGAGCCATGGCATAGTGGGCTAGAGCATTATACTTTGGTTCCTTGTACTCAGGATCAATACCACCCTTGGGAGGTGCAGATTTTAAGTCCTGAGCCATGGCATAGTGGGCTAGAGCATTATGCTTTGGTTCCTTGTACTCAGGATCAATACCACCCTGGGAGGTGCAGATTTTAAGTCCTGGGCCATGGCATAGTGGGCTAGAGCATTATGCTTTGGTTCCTTGTACTCAGGATCAATACCACCCTTGGGAGGTGCAGATTATAAGTCCTGGGCCATGGCATAGTGGGCTAGAGCATTATACTTTGTATCTTGTACTCAGGATCAATACCACCCTTGGGAGGTGCAGATTTTAAGTCCTGGGCCATGGCATAGTGGGCTAGAGCATTATACTTTGGTTCCTTGTACTCAGGATCAATACCACCCTTGGGAGGTGCAGATTTTAAGTCCTGGGCCATGGAATAGTGGGCTAGAGCATTATCTTTTGCTTCCTTGTACTCAGGATCAATACCACCCTTGGGAGGTGTAGATTTTAAGTCCTGGGCCATGGCATAGTGGGCTAGAGCATTATGCTTTGGTTCCTTGTACTCAGGATCAATACCACCCTTGGGAGGTGCAGATTTTAAGTCCTGAGTCATGGCATAGTGGGCTAGAGCATTATGCTTTGGTTCCTTGTACTCAGGATCAATACCACCCCTGGGAGGTGCAGATTTTAAGTCCTGAGCCATTGCATAGTGGGCTAGAGCATTATGCTTTGGTTCCTTGTACTCAGGATCAATACCACCCTTGGGAGGTGCAGATTTTAAGTCCTGAGCCATGGCATAGTGGGCTAGAGCATTATACTTTGGTTCCTTGTACTCAGGATCAATACCACCCCTGGGAGGTGCAGATTTTAAGTCCTGGGCCATGACATAGTGGGCTAGAGCATTATGCTTTGGTTCCTTGTACTCAGGATCAATACCACCCCTGGGAGGTGCAGATTTTAAGTCCTGGGCCATGGCATAGTGGGCTAGAGCATTATGCTTTGGTTCCTTGTACTCAGGATCAATACCACCCTTGGGAGGTGCAGATTTTAAGTCCTGAGCCATGGCTTAGTGGGCTAGAGCATTATGCTTTGGTTCCTTGTACTCAGGATCAATACCACCCTTGGGAGGTGCAGATTTTAAGTCCTGAGCCATGGCATAGTGGACTAGAGCATTATGCTTTGGTTCCTTTTACTCAGGATCAATACCACCCTTGGGAGGTGCAGATTTTAAGTCCTGGGCCATGGCATAGTGGGCTAGAGCATTATGCTTTGGTTCCTTGTACTCAGGATCAGTACCACCCCTGGGAGGTGCAGATTTTAAGTCCTGGGCCATGGCATAGTGGGCTAGAGCATTATGCTTTGGTTCCTTGTACTCAGGATCAATACCACCCTTGGGAGGTGCAGATTTTAAGTCCTGAGCCATGGCATAGTGGGCTAGAGCGTTATGCTTTGGTTCCTTGTACTCAGGATCAATACCACCCTTGGGAGGTGCAGATTTTAAATCCTGAGCCATGGCATAGTGGGCTAGAGCGTTATGCTTTGGTTCCTTGTACTCAGGATCAATACCACCCTTGGGAGGATCAGATTTTAAGTCCTGAGCCATGGCATAGTGGGCTAGAGCATTATGCTTTGGTTCCTTGTACTCAGGATCAATACCACCCTTGGGAGGTGCAGATTTTAAGTCCTGAGCCATGGCATAGTGGGCTAGAGCATTATGCTTTGGTTCCTTGTACTCAGGATCAATACCACCCTTGGGAGGTGCAGATTTTAAGTCTTGAGCCATGGCATAGTGGGCTAGAGCATTATACTTTGGTTCCTTGTACTCAGGATCAATACCACCCTTGGGAGGTGCAGATTTTAAGTCCTGAGCCATGGCATAGTGGGCTAGAGCATTATGCTTTGGTTCCTTGTACTCAGGATCAATACCACCCTTGGGAGGTGCAGATTTTAAGTCCTGAGCCATGGCATAGTGGGCTAGAGCATTATGCTTTGGTTCCCTGTACTCAGGATCAATACCACCCTTGGGAGGTGCAGATTTTAAGTCCTGGGTCATGGCATAGTGGGCTAGAGCATTATGCTTTGGTTCCTTGTACTCAGGATCAATACCACCCTTGGGAGGTGCAGATTTTAAGTTCTGAGCCATGGCATAGTGGGTAGAGCATTATGCTTTGGTTCCTTGTACTCAGGATCAACACCACCCTTGGGAGGTGCAGATTTTAAGTCCTGAGCCATGGCATAGTGGGCTAGAGCATTATGCTTTGGTTCCTTGTACTCAGGATCAATACCACCCTTGGGAGGAGCAGATTTTAAGTCCTGGGCCATGGCATTGTGGGCTAGAGCATTATGCTTTGGTTCCTTGTACTCAGGATCAATACCACCCCTGGTAGGTGCAGATTTTAAGTCCTGAGCCATGGCATAGTGGGCTAGAGCATTATACTTTGGTTCCTTGTACTCAGGATCAATACCACCCCTGGGAGGAGCAGATTTTAAGTCCTGAGCCATGGCATAGTGGCTAGAGCGTTATGCCTTGGTTCCTTGTACTCAGGACCAATACCACCCTTGGGAGGAGCAGATTTTAAGTCCTGAGCCATGGCATAGTGGGCTAGAGTGTTATGCTTTGGTTCCTTGTACTCAGGATCAACACCACCCTTGGGAGGTGCAGATTTTAAGTCCTGAGCCATGGCATAGTGGGCTAGAGCATTATGCTTTGGTTCCTTGTACTCAGGATCAATACCACCCTTGGGAGGTGCAGATTTTAAGTCCTGAGCCATGGCATATTGGGCTAGAGCATTATGCTTTGGTTCCTTGTACTCAGGATCAATACCACCCTTGGGAGGTGCAGATTTTAAGTCCTGAGCCATGGCATAGTGGGCTAGAGCATTATGCTTTGGTTCCTTGTACTCAGGATCAACACCACCCTTGGGAGGTGCAGATTTTAAGTCCTGAGCCATGGCATAGTGGGCTAGAGCATTATGCTTTGGTTCCTTGTACTCAGGATCAATACCACCCTTGGGAGGTGCAGATTTTAAGTCCTGGGCCATGGCATAGTGGGCTAGAGCATTATGCTTTGGTTCCTTGTACTCAGGATCAACACCACCCTTGGGAGGTGCAGATTTTAAGTCCTGAGCCATGGCATAGTGGGCTAGAGCATTATGCTTTGGTTCCTTGTACTCAGGATCAATACCACCCTTGGGTGGTGCAGATTTTAAGTCCTGAGCCATGGCATAGTGGGTAGAGCATTATGCTTTGGTTCCTTGTAATCAGGATCAATACCACCCCTGGGAGGTGCAGATTTTAAGTCCTGAGCCATGGCATAGTGGGTAGAGCATTATGCTTTGGTTCCTTGTACTCAGGATCAATACCACCCTTGGGAGGTGCAGATTTTAAGTCCTGAGCCATGGCATAGTGGGCTAGAGCATTATGCTTTGGTTCCTTGTACTCAGGATCAATACCACCCTTGGGAGGTGCAGATTTTAAGTCCTGAGCCATGGCATAGTGGGCTAGAGCATTATGCTTTGGTTCCTTGTACTCAGGATCAATACC
This sequence comes from Mantis religiosa, assembly GCA_030765055.1. Classification (NCBI taxonomy): domain Eukaryota; kingdom Metazoa; phylum Arthropoda; class Insecta; order Mantodea; family Mantidae; genus Mantis; species Mantis religiosa. Next base: position 11,833,890 of record CM060948.1, read on the forward strand.
ACCCTTGGGAGGTGCAGATTTTAAGTCCTGAGCCATGGCATAGTGGGCTAGAGCATTATGCTTTGGTTCCTTGTACTCAGGATCAATACCACCCTTGGGAGGTGCAGATTTTAAGTCCTGAGCCATGGCATAGTGGGCTAGAGCATTATGCTTTGGTTCCTTGTACTCAGGATCAATACCACCCTTGGGAGGTGCAGATTTTAAGTCCTGAGCCATGGCATAGTGGGCTAGAGCATTATGCTTTGGTTCCTTGTACTCAGGATCAATACCACCCCTGGGAGGTGCAGATTTTAAGTCCTGAGCCATGGCATAGTGGGCTAGAGCATTATGCTTTGGTTCCTTGTACTCAGGATCAACACCACCCTTGGGAGGTGCAGATTTTAAGTCCTGAGCCATGGCATAGTGGGCTAGGGCATTATGCTTTGGTTCCTTGTACTCAGGATCAATACCACCCTTGGGAGGTGCAGATTTTAAGTCCTGAGCCATGACATAGTGGGCTAGAGCATTATGCTTTGGTTCCTTGTACTCAGGATCAATACCACCCTTGGGAGGTGCAGATTTTAAGTCCTGAGCCATGACATAGTGGGCTAGAGCATTATGCTTTGGTTCCTTGTACTCAGGATCAACACCACCCCTGCGAGGTGCAGATTTTATGTCCTGAGCCATGGTATAGTGGGCTAGAGCATTATGCTTTGGTTCCTTGTACTCAGGATCAATACCACCCTTGGGAGGTGCAGATTTTAAGTCCTGGGCCATGGCATAGTGGGCTAGAGCATTATGCTTTGGTTCCTTGTACTCAGGATCAATACCACCCTTGGGAGGTGCAGATTTTAAGTCCTGGGCCATGGCATAGTGGGCTAGAGCATTATGCTTTGGTTCCTTGTACTCAGGATCAATACCACCCCTAGGAGGTGCAGATTTTAAGTCCTGAGCCATGGCATAGTGGGCTAGAGCATTATGCTTTGGTTCCTTGTACTCAGGATCAATACCACCCTTGGGAGGTGCAGATTTTAAGTCCTGAGCCATGGCATAGTGGGCTAGAGCATTATACTTTGGTTCCTTGTACTTAGGATCAATACCACCCTTGGGAGGTGCAGATTTTAAGTCCTGAGCCATGGCATAGTGGGCTAGAGCATTATGCTTTGGTTCCTTGTACTCAGGATCAATACCACCCTTGGGAGGTGCAGATGTTAAGTCCTGAGCCATGGCATAGTGGGCTAGAGCATTATGCTTTGGTTCCTTGTACTCAGGATCAATACCACCCTTGGGAGGTGCAGATGTTAAGTCCTGAGCCATGGCATAGTGGGCTAGAGCATTATGCTTTGGTTCCTTGTACTCAGGATCAATACCACCCTTGGGAGGTGCAGATTTTAAGTCCTGAGCCATGGCATAGTGGGCTAGAGCATTATGCTTTGGTTCCTTGTACTCAGGATCAATACCACCCTTGGGAGGTGCAGATTTTAAGTCCTGAGCCATGGCATAGTGGGCTAGAGCATTATGCTTTGGTTCCTTGTACTCAGGATCAATACCACCCTTGGGAGGTGCAGATTTTAAGTCCTGAGCCATGGCATAGTGGGCTAGAGCATTATGCTTTGGTTCCTTGTACTCAGGATCAATACCACCCTTGGGAGGTGCAGATTTTAAGTCCTGGGCCATGGCATAGTTTGCTAGAGCATTATGCTTTGGTTCCTTGTACTCAGGATCAATACCACCCTTGGGAGGTGCAGATTTTAAGTCCTGAGCCATGGCATAGTGGTCTAGAGCATTATGCTTTGGTTCCTTGTACTCAGGATCAATACCACCCTTGGGAGGTGCAGATTTTAAGTCCTGAGCCATGGCATAGTGGGCTAGAGCATTATGCTTTGGTTCCTTGTACTCAGGATCAATACCACCCCTGGGAGGTGCAGATTTTAAGTCCTGGGCCATGGCATAGTGGGCTAGAGCATTATGCTTTGGTTCCTTGTACTCAGGATCAATACCACCCTTGGGAGGTGCAGATTATAAGTCCTGGGCCATGGCATAGTGGGCTAGAGCATTATACTTTGGTTCCTTGTACTCAGGATCAATACCACCCTTGGGAGCTGCAGATTTTAAGTCCTGGGCCATGGCATAGTGGGCTAGAGCATTATACTTTGGTTCCTTGTACTCAGGATCAATACCACCCTTGGGAGGTGCAGATTTTAAGTCCTGGGCCATGGCATAGTGGGCTAGAGCATTATACTTTGGTTCCTTGTACTCAGGATCAATACCACCCCTGGGAGGTGCAGATTTTAAGTCCTGAGCCATGGCATAGTGGGCTAGAGCATTATGCTTTGGTTCCTTGTACTCAGGATCAATACCACCCCTGGGAGGTGCAGATTTTAAGTCCTGAGCCATGGCATAGTGGGCTAGAGCATTATGCTTTGGTTCCTTGTACTCAGGATCAATACCACACTTGGGAGGTGCAGATTTTAAGTCCTGAGCCATGGCATAGTGGGCTAGAGCATTATGCTTTGGTTCCTTGTACTCAGGATCAATACCACCCCTGGGAGGTGCAGATTTTAAGTCCTGGGCCATGGCATAGTGGGCTAGAGCATTATGCTTTGGTTCCTTGTACTCAGGATCAATACCACCCTTGGGAGGTGCAGATTTTAAGTCCTGAGCCATGGCATAGAGGGCTAGAGCATTATGCTTTGGTTCCTTGTACTCAGGATCAATACCGCCCTTGGTAGGTGCAGATTTTAAGTCCTGAGCCATGACATAGTGGGCTAGAGCATTATGCTTTGGTTCCTTGTACTCAGGATCAATACCACCCCTGGGAGGTGCAGATTTTAAGTCCTGAGCCATGGCATAGTGGGCTAGAGCATTATGCTTTGGTTCCTTGTACTCAGGATCAATACCGCCCCTGGGAGGTGCAGATTTTAAGGCCTGAGCCATGGCATAGTGGGCTAGAGCATTATGCTTTGGTTCCTTGACCTCAGGATCAATACCACCCTTGGGAGGTGCAGATTTTAAGTCCTGAGCCATGGCATAGTGGGCTAGAGCATTATGCTTTGGTTCCTTGTACTCAGGATCAATACCACCCTTGGGAGGTGCAGATTTTAAGTCCTGGGCCATGACATAGTGGTTTAGAGCATTATGCTTTGGTTCCTTGTACTCAGGATCAATACCACCCCTGGGAGGTGCAGATTTTAAGTCCTGAGCCATGGCATAGTGGGCTAGAGCATTATGCTTTGGTTCCTTGTACTCAGGATCAACACCACCCTTGGGAGGTGCAGATTTTAAGTCCTGAGCCATGGCATAGTGGGCTAGAGCATTATACTTTGGTTCCTTGTACTCAGGATCAATACCACCCTTGGGAGGTGCAGATTTTAAGTCCTGGGCCATGACATAGTGGGTTAGAGCATTATGCTTTGGTTCCTTGTACTCAGGATCAATACCACCCCTGGGAGGTGCAGATTTTAAGTCCTGAGCCATGGCATAGTGGGCTAGAGCATTATGCTTTGGTTCCTTGTACTCAGGATCAATACCACCCTTGGGAGGTGCAGATTTTAAGTCCTGAGCCATGACATAGTGGGCTAGAGCATTATGCTTTGGTTCCTTGTACTCAGGATCAACACCACCCCTGGGAGGTGCAGATTTTAAGTCCTGAGCCATGGTATAGTGGGCTAGAGCATTATGCTTTGGTTCCTTGTACTCAGGATCAATACCACCCTTGGGAGGTGCAGATTTTAAGTCCTGGGCCATGGCATAGTGGGCTAGAGCATTATGCTTTGGTTCCTTGTACTCAGGATCAATACCACCCTTGGGAGGTGCAGATTTTAAGTCCTGGGCCATGGCATAGTTGGCTAGAGCATTATGCTTTGGTTCCTTGTACTCAGGATCAATACCACCCCTAGGAGGTGCAGATTTTAAGTCCTGAGCCATGGCATAGTGGGCTAGCATTATGCTTTGGTTCCTTGTACTCAGGATCAATACCACCCTTGGGAGGTGCAGATTTTAAGTCCTGAGCCATGGCATAGTGGGCTAGAGCATTATACTTTGGTTCCTTATACTTAGGATCAATACCACCCTTGGGAGGTGCAGATTTTAAGTCCTGAGCCATGGCATAGTGGGCTAGAGCATTATGCTTTGGTTCCTTGTACTCAGGATCAATACCACCCTTGGGAGGTGCAGATTTTAAGTCCTGAGCCATGGCATAGTGGGCTAGAGCATAATGCTTTGGTTCCTTGTACTCAGGATCAATACCACCCTTGGGAGGTGCAGATTTTAAGTCCTGAGCCATGGCATAGTGGGCTAGAGCATTATGCTTTGGTTCCTTGTACTCAGGATCAATACCACCCTTGGGAGGTGCAGATTTTAAGTCCTGGGCCATGGCATAGTGGGCTAGATCATTATGCTTTGGTTCCTTGTACTCAGGATCAATACCACCCCTAGGAGGTGCAGATTTTAAGTCCTGAGCCATGGCATAGTGGGCTAGAGCATTATGCTTTGGTTCCTTGTACTCAGGATCAATACCACCCTTGGGAGGTGCAGATTTTAAGTCCTGAGCCATGGCATAGTGGGCTAGAGCATTATGCTTTGGTTCCTTGTACTCAGGATCAATACCACCCTGGGAGGTGCAGATTTTAAGTCCTGGGCCATGGCATAGTGGGCTAGAGCATTATGCTTTGGTTCCTTGTACTCAGGATCAATACCACCCTTGGGAGGTGCAGATTATAAGTCCTGGGCCATGGCATAGTGGGCTAGAGCATTATACTTTGTTCCTTGTACTCAGGATCAATACCACCCTTGGGAGGTGCAGATTTTAAGTCCTGGGCCATGGCATAGTGGGCTAGAGCATTATACTTTGGTTCCTTGTACTCAGGATCAATACCACCCTTGGGAGGTGCAGATTTTAAGTCCTGGGCCATGGCATAGTGGGCTAGAGCATTATACTTTGGTTCCTTGTACTCAGGATCAATACCACCCTTGGGAGGTGTAGATTTTAAGTCCTGGGCCATGGCATAGTGGGCTAGAGCATTATGCTTTGGTTCCTTGTACTCAGGATCAATACCACCCTTGGGAGGTGCAGATTTTAAGTCCTGAGTCATGGCATAGTGGGCTAGAGCATTATGCTTTGGTTCCTTGTACTCAGGATCAATACCACCCCTGGGAGGTGCAGATTTTAAGTCCTGAGCCATGGCATAGTGGGCTAGAGCATTATGCTTTGGTTCCTTGTACTCAGGATCAATACCACCCTTGGGAGGTGCAGATTTTAAGTCCTGAGCCATGGCATAGTGGGCTAGAGCATTATACTTTGGTTCCTTGTACTCAGGATCAGTACCACCCCTGGGAGGTGCAGATTTTAAGTCCTGGGCCATGACATAGTGGGCTAGAGCATTATGCTTTGGTTCCTTGTACTCAGGATCAATACCACCCTTGGGAGGTGCAGATTTTAAGTCCTGAGCCATGGCATAGTGGACTAGAGCATTATGCTTTGGTTCCTTTTACTCAGGATCAATACCACCCTTGGGAGGTGCAGATTGTAAGTCCTGGGCCATGGCATAGTGGGCTAGAGCATTATGCTTTGGTTCCTTGTACTCAGGATCAGTACCACCCCTGGGAGGTGCAGATTTTAAGTCCTGGGCCATGGCATAGTGGGCTAGAGCATTATGCTTTGGTTCCTTGTACTCAGGATCAATACCACCCTTGGGAGGTGCAGATTTTAAGTCCTGAGCCATGGCATAGTGGGCTAGAGCGTTATGTCTTGGTTCCTTGTACTCAGGATCAATACCACCCTTGGGAGGTGCAGATTTTAAGTCCTGAGCCATGGCATAGTGGGCTAGAGCGTTATGCTTTGGTTCCTTGTACTCAGGATCAATACCACCCTTGGGAGGATCAGATTTTAAGTCCTGAGCCATGGCATAGTGGGCTAGAGCATTATGCTTTGGTTCCTTGTACTCAGGATCAATACCACCCTTGGGAGGTGCAGATTTTAAGTCCTGAGCCATGGCATAGTGGGCTAGAGCATTATGCTTTGGTTCCTTGTACTCAGGATCAATACCACCCTTGGGAGGTGCAGATTTTAAGTCCTGAGCCATGGCATAGTGGGCTAGAGCATTATACTTTGGTTCCTTGTACTCAGGATCAATACCACCCTTGGGAGGTGCAGATTTTAAGTCCTGAGCCATGGCATAGTGGGCTAGAGCATTATGCTTTGGTTCCTTGTACTCAGGATCAATACCACCCTTGGGAGGTGCAGATTTTAAGTCCTGAGCCATGGCATAGTGGGCTAGAGCATTATGCTTTGGTTCCCTGTACTCAGGATCAATACCACCCTTGGGAGGTGCAGATTTTAAGTCCTGGGTCATGGCATAGTGGGCTAGAGCATTATGCTTTGGTTCCTTGTACTCAGGATCAATACCACCCTTGGGAGGTGCAGATTTTAAGTTCTGAGCCATGGCATAGTGGGTAGAGCATTATGCTTTGGTTCCTTGTACTCAGGATCAACACCACCCTTGGGAGGTGCAGATTTTAAGTCCTGAGCCATGGCATAGTGGGCTAGAGCATTATGCTTTGGTTCCTTGTACTCAGGATCAATACCACCCTTGGGAGGAGCAGATTTTAAGTCTTGGGCCATGGCATTGTGGGCTAGAGCATTATGCTTTGGTTCCTTGTACTCAGGATCAATACCACCCCTGGTAGGTGCAGATTTTAAGTCCTGAGCCATGGCATAGTGGGCTAGAGCATTATACTTTGGTTCCTTGTACTCAGGATCAATACCACCCCTGGGAGGAGCAGATTTTAAGTCCTGAGCCATGGCATAGTGGCTAGAGCGTTATGCCTTGGTTCCTTGTACTCAGGACCAACACCACCCTTGGGAGGTGCAGATTTTAAGTCCTGAGCCATGGCATAGTGGGCTAGAGCATTATGCTTTGGTTCCTTGTACTCAGGATCAATACCACCCTTGGGAGGTGCAGATTTTAAGTCCTGAGCCATGGCATATTGGGCTAGAGCATTATGCTTTGGTTCCTTGTACTCAGGATCAATACCACCCTTGGGAGGTGCAGATTTTAAGTCCTGAGCCATGGCATAGTGGGCTAGAGCATTATGCTTTGGTTCCTTGTACTCAGGATCAACACCACCCTTGGGAGGTGCAGATTTTAAGTCCTGAGCCATGGCATAGTGGGCTAGAGCATTATGCTTTGGTTCCTTGTACTCAGGATCAATACCACCCTTGGGAGGTGCAGATTTTAAGTCCTGGGCCATGGCATAGTGGGCTAGAGCATTATGCTTTGGTTCCTTGTACTCAGGATCAACACCACCCTTGGGTGGTGCAGATTTTAAGTCCTGAGCCATGGCATAGTGGGTAGAGCATTATGCTTTGGTTCCTTGTAATCAGGATCAATACCACCCCTGGGAGGTGCAGATTTTAAGTCCTGAGCCATGGCATAGTGGGTAGAGCATTATGCTTTGGTTCCTTGTACTCAGGATCAATACCACCCTTGGGAGGTGCAGATTTTAAGTCCTGAGCCATGGCATAGTGGGCTAGAGCATTATGCTTTGGTTCCTTGTACTCAGGATCAATACCACCCTTGGGAGGTGCAGATTTTAAGTCCTGAGCCATGGCATAGTGGGTAGAGCATTATGCTTTGGTTCCTTGTACTCAGGATCAATACCACCCCTGGGAGGTGCAGATTTTAAGTCCTGAGCCATGGCATAGTGGGTAGAGCATTATGCTTTGGTTCCTTGTACTCAGGATCAATACCACCCTTGGGAGGTGCAGATTTTAAGTCCTGAGCCATGGCATAGTGGGCTAGAGCATTATGCTTTGGTTCCTTGTACTCAGGATCAACACCACCCTTGGGAGGTGCAGATTTTAAGTCCTGAGCCATGGCATAGTGGGCTAGAGCGTTATGATTTGGTTCCTTGTACTCAGGATCAATACCACCCCTGGGAGGTGCAGATTTTAGGTCTTGAGCCATGGCATAGTGGGCTAGAGCATTATACTTTGGTTCCTTGTACTCAGGATCAATACCACCCTTGGGAGGTGCAGATTTTAAGTCCTGGGCCATGGCATAGTGGGCTAGAGCATTATGCTTTGGTTCCTTGTACTCAGGATCAATACCACCCTTGGGAGGTGCAGATTTTAAGTCCTGAGTCATGGCATAGTGGGTAGAGCATTATGCTTTGGTTCCTTGTACTCAGGATCAATACCACCCTTGGGAGGTGCAGATTTTAAGTCCTGAGCCATGGCATAGTGGGCTAGAGCATTATGCTTTGGTTCCTTGTACTCAGGATCAATACCACCCTTGGGAGGAGCAGATTTTAAGTCCTGGGCCATGGCATAGTGGGCTAGAGCATTGTGCTTTGGTTCCTTGTACTCAGGATCAATACCACCCTTGGGAGGTGCAGATTTTAAGTCCTGAGTCATGGCATAGTGGGCTAGAGCATTATGCTTTGGTTCCTTGTACTCAGGATCAACACCACCCTTGGGTGGTGCAGATTTTAAGTCCTGAGCCATGGCATAGTGGGTAGAGCATTATGCTTTGGTTCCTTGTAATCAGGATCAATACCACCCCTGGGAGGTGCAGATTTTAAGTCCTGAGCCATGGCATAGTGGGTAGAGCATTATGCTTTGGTTCCTTGTACTCAGGATCAATACCACCCTTGGGAGGTGCAGATTTTAAGTCCTGAGCCATGGCATAGTGGGCTAGAGCATTATGCTTTGGTTCCTTGTACTCAGGATCAATACCACCCTTGGGAGGTGCAGATTTTAAGTCCTGAGCCATGGCATAGTGGGTAGAGCATTATGCTTTGGTTCCTTGTACTCAGGATCAATACCACCCCTGGGAGGTGCAGATTTTAAGTCCTGAGCCATGGCATAGTGGGTAGAGCATTATGCTTTGGTTCCTTGTACTCAGGATCAATACCACCCTTGGGAGGTGCAGATTTTAAGTCCTGAGCCATGGCATAGTGGGCTAGAGCATTATGCTTTGGTTCCTTGTACTCAGGATCAACACCACCCTTGGGAGGTGCAGATTTTAAGTCCTGAGCCATGGCATAGTGGGCTAGAGCGTTATGATTTGGTTCCTTGTACTCAGGATCAATACCACCCCTGGGAGGTGCAGATTTTAGGTCTTGAGCCATGGCATAGTGGGCTAGAGCATTATACTTTGGTTCCTTGTACTCAGGATCAATACCACCCTTGGGAGGTGCAGATTTTAAGTCCTGGGCCATGGCATAGTGGGCTAGAGCATTATGCTTTGGTTCCTTGTACTCAGGATCAATACCACCCTTGGGAGGTGCAGATTTTAAGTCCTGAGTCATGGCATAGTGGGTAGAGCATTATGCTTTGGTTCCTTGTACTCAGGATCAATACCACCCTTGGGAGGTGCAGATTTTAAGTCCTGAGCCATGGCATAGTGGGCTAGAGCATTATGCTGTGGTTCCTTGTACTCAGGATCAATACCACCCTTGGGAGGAGCAGATTTTAAGTCCTGGGCCATGGCATAGTGGGCTAGAGCATTGTGCTTTGGTTCCTTGTACTCAGGATCAATACCACCCTTGGGAGGTGCAGATTTTAAGTCCTGAGTCATGGCATAGTGGGCTAGAGCATTATGCTTTGGTTCCTTGTACTCAGGATCAATACCACCCCTGGGAGGTGCAGATTTTAAGTCCTGAGCCATGGCATAGTGGGCTAGAGCATTATGCTTTGGTTCCTTGTACTCAGGATCAATACCACCCTTGGGAGGTGCAGATTTTAAGTCCTGAGCCATGGCATAGTGGGCTAGAGCATTATACTTTGGTTCCTTGTACTCAGGATCAATACCACCCCTGGGAGGTGCAGATTTTAAGTCCTGGGCCATGACATAGTGGGCTAGAGCATTATGCTTTGGTTCCTTGTACTCAGGATCAATACCACCCTTGGGAGGTGCAGATTTTAAGTCCTGAGCCATGGCATAGTGGACTAGAGCATTATGCTTTGGTTCCTTTTACTCAGGATCAATACCACCCTTGGGAGGTGCAGATTGTAAGTCCTGGGCCATGGCATAGTGGGCTAGAGCATTATGCTTTGGTTCCTTGTACTCAGGATCAGTACCACCCCTGGGAGGTGCAGATTTTAAGTCCTGGGCCATGGCATAGTGGGCTAGAGCATTATGCTTTGGTTCCTTGTACTCAGGATCAATACCACCCTTGGGAGGTGCAGATTTTAAGTCCTGAGCCATGGCATAGTGGGCTAGAGCGTTATGTCTTGGTTCCTTGTACTCAGGATCAATACCACCCTTGGGAGGTGCAGATTTTAAGTCCTGAGCCATGGCATAGTGGGCTAGAGCGTTATGCTTTGGTTCCTTGTACTCAGGATCAATACCACCCTTGGGAGGATCAGATTTTAAGTCCTGAGCCATGGCATAGTGGGCTAGAGCATTATGCTTTGGTTCCTTGTACTCAGGATCAATACCACCCTTGGGAGGTGCAGATTTTAAGTCCTGAGCCATGGCATAGTGGGCTAGAGCATTATGCTTTGGTTCCTTGTACTCAGGATCAATACCACCCTTGGGAGGTGCAGATTTTAAGTCCTGAGCCATGGCATAGTGGGCTAGAGCATTATACTTTGGTTCCTTGTACTCAGGATCAATACCACCCTTGGGAGGTGCAGATTTTAAGTCCTGAGCCATGGCATAGTGGGCTAGAGCATTATGCTTTGGTTCCTTGTACTCAGGATCAATACCACCCTTGGGAGGTGCAGATTTTAAGTCCTGAGCCATGGCATAGTGGGCTAGAGCATTATGCTTTGGTTCCCTGTACTCAGGATCAATACCACCCTTGGGAGGTGCAGATTTTAAGTCCTGGGTCATGGCATAGTGGGCTAGAGCATTATGCTTTGGTTCCTTGTACTCAGGATCAATACCACCCTTGGGAGGTGCAGATTTTAAGTTCTGAGCCATGGCATAGTGGGTAGAGCATTATGCTTTGGTTCCTTGTACTCAGGATCAACACCACCCTTGGGAGGTGCAGATTTTAAGTCCTGAGCCATGGCATAGTGGGCTAGAGCATTATGCTTTGGTTCCTTGTACTCAGGATCAATACCACCCTTGGGAGGAGCAGATTTTAAGTCTTGGGCCATGGCATTGTGGGCTAGAGCATTATGCTTTGGTTCCTTGTACTCAGGATCAATACCACCCCTGGTAGGTGCAGATTTTAAGTCCTGAGCCATGGCATAGTGGGCTAGAGCATTATACTTTGGTTCCTTGTACTCAGGATCAATACCACCCCTGGGAGGAGCAGATTTTAAGTCCTGAGCCATGGCATAGTGGCTAGAGCGTTATGCCTTGGTTCCTTGTACTCAGGACCAATACCACCCTTGGGAGGAGCAGATTTTAAGTCCTGAGCCATGGCATAGTGGGCTAGAGCGTTATGCTTTGGTTCCTTGTACTCAGGATCAACACCACCCTTGGGAGGTGCAGATTTTAAGTCCTGAGCCATGGCATAGTGGGCTAGAGCATTATGCTTTGGTTCCTTGTACTCAGGATCAATACCACCCTTGGGAGGTGCAGATTTTAAGTCCTGAGCCATGGCATATTGGGCTAGAGCATTATGCTTTGGTTCCTTGTACTCAGGATCAATACCACCCTTGGGAGGTGCAGATTTTAAGTCCTGAGCCATGGCATAGTGGGCTAGAGCATTATGCTTTGGTTCCTTGTACTCAGGATCAACACCACCCTTGGGAGGTGCAGATTTTAAGTCCTGAGCCATGGCATAGTGGGCTAGAGCATTATGCTTTGGTTCCTTGTACTCAGGATCAATACCACCCTTGGGAGGTGCAGATTTTAAGTCCTGGGCCATGGCATAGTGGGCTAGAGCATTATGCTTTGGTTCCTTGTACTCAGGATCAACACCACCCTTGGGTGGTGCAGATTTTAAGTCCTGAGCCATGGCATAGTGGGTAGAGCATTATGCTTTGGTTCCTTGTAATCAGGATCAATACCACCCCTGGGAGGTGCAGATTTTAAGTCCTGAGCCATGGCATAGTGGGTAGAGCATTATGCTTTGGTTCCTTGTACTCAGGATCAATACCACCCTTGGGAGGTGCAGATTTTAAGTCCTGAGCCATGGCATAGTGGGCTAGAGCATTATGCTTTGGTTCCTTGTACTCAGGATCAATACCACCCTTGGGAGGTGCAGATTTTAAGTCCTGAGCCATGGCATAGTGGGTAGAGCATTATGCTTTGGTTCCTTGTACTCAGGATCAATACCACCCCTGGGAGGTGCAGATTTTAAGTCCTGAGCCATGGCATAGTGGGTAGAGCATTATGCTTTGGTTCCTTGTACTCAGGATCAATACCACCCTTGGGAGGTGCAGATTTTAAGTCCTGAGCCATGGCATAGTGGGCTAGAGCATTATGCTTTGGTTCCTTGTACTCAGGATCAATACCACCCCTGGGAGGTGCAGATTTTAAGTCCTGGGTCATGGCATAGTGGGCTAGAGCATTATGCTTTGGTTCCTTGTACTCAGGATCAACACCACCCTTGGGAGGTGCAGATTTTAAGTCCTGAGCCATGGCATAGTGGGCTAGAGCGTTATGATTTGGTTCCTTGTACTCAGGATCAATACCACCCCTGGGAGGTGCAGATTTTAGGTCTTGAGCCATGGCATAGTGGGCTAGAGCATTATACTTTGGTTCCTTGTACTCAGGATCAATACCACCCTTGGGAGGTGCAGATTTTAAGTCCTGGGCCATGGCATAGTGGGCTAGAGCATTATGCTTTGGTTCCTTGTACTCAGGATCAATACCACCCTTGGGAGGTGCAGATTTTAAGTCCTGAGTCATGGCATAGTGGGTAGAGCATTATGCTTTGGTTCCTTGTACTCAGGATCAATACCATCCTTGGGAGGTGCAGATTTTAAGTCCTGAGTCATGGCATAGTGGGCTAGAGCATTATGCTTTGGTTCCTTGTACTCAGGATCAATACCACCCTTGGGAGGTGCAGATTTTAAGTCCTGAGTCATGGCATAGTGGGTAGAGCATTATGCTTTGGTTCCTTGTACTCAGGATCAATACCATCCTTGGGAGGTGCAGATTTTAAGTCCTGAGTCATGGCATAGTGGGCTAGAGCATTATGCTTTGGTTCCTTGTACTCAGGATCAATACCACCCTTGGGAGGTGCAGATTTTAAGTTCTGAGCCATGGCATAGTGGGTAGAGCATTATGCTTTGGTTCCTTGTACTCAGGATCAACACCACCCTTGGGAGGTGCAGATTTTAAGTCCTGAGCCATGGCATAGTGGGCTAGAGCATTATGCTTTGGTTCCTTGTACTCAGGATCAATACCACCCTTGGGAGGAGCAGATTTTAAGTCTTGGGCCATGGCATTGTGGGCTAGAGCATTATGCTTTGGTTCCTTGTACTCAGGATCAATACCACCCCTGGTAGGTGCAGATTTTAAGTCCTGAGCCATGGCATAGTGGGCTAGAGCATTATACTTTGGTTCCTTGTACTCAGGATCAATACCACCCCTGGGAGGAGCAGATTTTAAGTCCTGAGCCATGGCATAGTGGCTAGAGCGTTATGCCTTGGTTCCTTGTACTCAGGACCAATACCACCCTTGGGAGGAGCAGATTTTAAGTCCTGAGCCATGGCATAGTGGGCTAGAGCGTTATGCTTTGGTTCCTTGTACTCAGGATCAACACCACCCTTGGGAGGTGCAGATTTTAAGTCCTGAGCCATGGCATAGTGGGCTAGAGCATTATGCTTTGGTTCCTTGTACTCAGGATCAATACCACCCTTGGGAGGTGCAGATTTTAAGTCCTGAGCCATGGCATATTGGGCTAGAGCATTATGCTTTGGTTCCTTGTACTCAGGATCAATACCACCCTTGGGAGGTGCAGATTTTAAGTCCTGAGCCATGGCATAGTGGGCTAGAGCATTATGCTTTGGTTCCTTGTACTCAGGATCAACACCACCCTTGGGAGGTGCAGATTTTAAGTCCTGAGCCATGGCATAGTGGGCTAGAGCATTATGCTTTGGTTCCTTGTACTCAGGATCAATACCACCCTTGGGAGGTGCAGATTTTAAGTCCTGGGCCATGGCATAGTGGGCTAGAGCATTATGCTTTGGTTCCTTGTACTCAGGATCAACACCACCCTTGGGTGGTGCAGATTTTAAGTCCTGAGCCATGGCATAGTGGGTAGAGCATTATGCTTTGGTTCCTTGTAATCAGGATCAATACCACCCCTGGGAGGTGCAGATTTTAAGTCCTGAGCCATGGCATAGTGGGTAGAGCATTATGCTTTGGTTCCTTGTACTCAGGATCAATACCACCCTTGGGAGGTGCAGATTTTAAGTCCTGAGCCATGGCATAGTGGGCTAGAGCATTATGCTTTGGTTCCTTGTACTCAGGATCAATACCACCCTTGGGAGGTGCAGATTTTAAGTCCTGAGCCATGGCATAGTGGGTAGAGCATTATGCTTTGGTTCCTTGTACTCAGGATCAATACCACCCCTGGGAGGTGCAGATTTTAAGTCCTGAGCCATGGCATAGTGGGTAGAGCATTATGCTTTGGTTCCTTGTACTCAGGATCAATACCACCCTTGGGAGGTGCAGATTTTAAGTCCTGAGCCATGGCATAGTGGGCTAGAGCATTATGCTTTGGTTCCTTGTACTCAGGATCAATACCACCCCTGGGAGGTGCAGATTTTAAGTCCTGGGTCATGGCATAGTGGGCTAGAGCATTATGCTTTGGTTCCTTGTACTCAGGATCAACACCACCCTTGGGAGGTGCAGATTTTAAGTCCTGAGCCATGGCATAGTGGGCTAGAGCGTTATGATTTGGTTCCTTGTACTCAGGATCAATACCACCCCTGGGAGGTGCAGATTTTAGGTCTTGAGCCATGGCATAGTGGGCTAGAGCATTATACTTTGGTTCCTTGTACTCAGGATCAATACCACCCTTGGGAGGTGCAGATTTTAAGTCCTGGGCCATGGCATAGTGGGCTAGAGCATTATGCTTTGGTTCCTTGTACTCAGGATCAATACCACCCTTGGGAGGTGCAGATTTTAAGTCCTGAGTCATGGCATAGTGGGTAGAGCATTATGCTTTGGTTCCTTGTACTCAGGATCAATACCATCCTTGGGAGGTGCAGATTTTAAGTCCTGAGTCATGGCATAGTGGGCTAGAGCATTATGCTCTGGTTCCTTGTACTCAGGATCAATACCACCCTTGGGAGGTGCAGATTTTAAGTCCTGAGGCATGGCATAGTGGGTAGAGCATTATGCTTTGGTTCCTTGTACTCAGGATCAATACCACCCTTGGGAGGTGCAGATTTTAAGTCCTGAGCCATGGCATAGTGGGCTAGAGCATTATGCTTTGGTTCCTTGTACTCAGGATCAATACCACCCTTGGGAGGAGCAGATTTTAAGTCCTGGGCCATGGCATAGTGGGCTAGAGCATTGTGCTTTGGTTCCTTGTACTCAGGATCAATACCACCCTTGGGAGGTGCAGATTTTAAGTCCTGAGCCATGGCATAGTGGGTTAGAGCATTGTGCTTTGGTTCCTTGTACTCAGGATCAATACCACCCTTGGGAGGTGCAGATTTTAAGTCCTGAGCCATGGCATAGTGGGCTAGAGCATTATGCTTTGGTTCCTTGTACTCAGGATCAATACCACCCTTGGGAGGTGCAGATTTTAAGTCCTGAGCCATGGCATAGTGGGCTAGAGCATTATGCTTTGGTTCCTTGTACTCAGTATCAATACCACCCTTGGGAGGTGCAGATTTTATGTCCTGAGCCATGGCATAGTGGGCTAGAGCATTATGCTTTGGTTCCTTGTACTCAGGATCAATACCACCCTTGGGAGGAGCAGATTTTAAGTCCTGGGCCATGGCATAGTGGGCTAGAGCATTATGCTTTGGTTCCTTGTACTCAGGATCAATACCACCCTTGGGAGGTGCAGATTTTAAGTCCTGAGCCATGGCATAGTGGGTTAGAGCATTATGCTTTGGTTACTTGTACTCAGGATCAATACCACCCTTGGGAGGTGCAGATTTTAAGTCCTGAGCCATGGCATAGTGGGCTAGAGCATTATGCTTTGGTTCCTTGTACTCAGGATCAATACCACCCTTGGGAGGTGCAGATTTTAAGTCCTGAGCCATGGCATAGTGGGCTAGAGCATTATGCTTAGGTTCCTTGTACTCAGGATCAATACCACCCTTGGGAGGTGCAGATTTTAAGACCTGGGCTATGGCATAGTGAGCTAGAGCATTATGCTTTGGTTCCTTGTACTCAGGATCAATACCACCCTTGGGAGGTGCAGATTTTAAGTCCTGGGCCATGGCATAGTGGGCTAGAGCATTATGCTTTGGTTCCTTGTACTCAGGTTCAATACAACCCCTGGGAGGTGCAGATTTTAAGTCCTGAGCCATGGCATAGTGGGCTAGAGCATTATGCTTTGGTTCCTTGTACTCAGGATCAATACCATCCTTGGGAGGTGCAGATTTTAAGTCCTGAGCCATGGCATAGTGGGCATTATGCTTTGGTTCCTTGTACTCAGGATCAATACCACCCTTGGGAGGTGCAGATTTTAAGTCCTGAGCCATGGCATAGTGGGCTAGAGCATTATGCTTTGGTTCCTTGTACTCAGGATCAATACCACCCTTGGGAGGTTCAGATTTTAAGTCCTGGGCCATGGCATAGTGGGCTAGAGCATTATGCTTTGGTTCCTTGTACTCAGGATCAATACCACCCTTGGGAGGTGCAGATTTTAAGTCCTGGGCCATGGCATAGTGGGCTAGAGCATTATACTTTGGTTCCTTGTACTCAGGATCAATACCACCCTTGGGAGGTGCAGATTTTAAGTCCTGAGCCATGGCATAGTGGGCTAGAGCATTATGCTTTGGTTCCTTGTACTCAGGATCAATACCACCCTTGGGAGGTGCAGATTTTAAGTCCTGGGCGATGACATAGTGGGTTAGAGCATTATGCTTTGGTTCCTTGTACTCAGGATCAATACCACCCTTGGGAGGTGCAGATTTTAAGTCCTGAGGCATGACATAGTGGGTTAGAGCATTATGCTTTGGTTCCTTGTACTCAGGATCAATACCACCCTTGGGAGGTGCAGATTTTAAGTCCTGGGCCATGACATAGTGGTTTAGAGCATTATGCTTTGGTTCCTTGTACTCAGGATCAATACCACCCTTGGGAGGAGCAGATTTTAAGTCCTGGGCCATGACATAGTGGGTTAGAGCATTATACTTTGGTTCCTTGTACTCAGGATCAATACCACCCTTGGGAGGTGCAGATTTTAAGTCCTGGGCCATGGCATAGTGGGCTAGAGCATTATGCTTTGGTTCCTTGTACTCAGGATCAATACCACCCTTGGGAGGAGCAGATTTTAAGTCCTGAGCCATGGCATAGTGGGCTAGAGCATTATGCTTTGGTTCCTTGTACTCAGGATCAATACCACCCCTGGGAGGTGCAGATTTTAAGTGCTGAGCCATGGCATAGTGGGCTAGAGCGTTATACTTTGGTTCCTTGTACTCAGGTTCAATACCACCCTTGGGAGGTGCAGATTTTAAGTCCTGGGCCATGGCATAGTGGGCTAGAGCATTATGCTTTGGTTCCTTGTACTCAGGATCAACACCACCATTGGGAGGTGCAGATTTTAAGTCCTGAGCCATGGCATAGTGGGCTAGAGCATTATGCTTTGGTTCCTTGTACTCAGGTTCAATACCACCCTTGGGAGGTGCAGATTTTAAGTCCTGAGCCATGGCATAGTGGGCTAGAGCATTATGCTTTGGTTCCTTGTACTCAGGATCAATACCACCCCTGGGAGGTGCAGATTTTAAGTCCTGAGCCATGGCATAGTGGGCTAGAGCATTATGCTTTGGTTCCTTGTACTCAGGATCAATACCACCCTTGGGAGGTGCAGATTTTAAGTCCTGAGCCATGGCATAGTGGGCTAGAGCATTATGCTTTGGTTCCTTGTACTCAGGATCAACACCACCCTTGGAAGGAGCAGATTTTAAGTCCTGGGCCATGGCATAGTGGGCTAGAGCATTATGCTTTGGTTCCTTGTACTCAGGATCAATACCACCCTTGGGAGGTGCAGATTTTAAGTCCTGAGCCATGGCATAGTGGGCTAGAGCATTATGCTTTGGTTCCTTGTACTCAGGATCAATACCACCCTTGGGAGGTGCAGATTTTAAGTCCTGAGCCATGACATAGTGGGCTAGAGCATTATGCTTTGGTTCCTTGTACTCAGGATCAATACCACCCTTGGGAGGAGCAGATTTTAAGTCCTGGGCCATGGCATAGTGGGCTAGAGCATTATGGTTTGGTTCCTTGTCCTCAGGATCAATACCATCCTTGGGAGGAGCAGATTTTAAGTCCTGGGCCATGGCATAGTGGGCTAGAGCATTATGCTTTGGTTCCTTGTACTCAGGATCAATACCACCCTTGGGAGGTGCAGATTTTAAGTCCTGAGCCATGGCATAGTGGGCTAGAGCATTATGCTTTGGTTCCTTGTACTCAGGATCAATACCACCCTTGGGAGGTGCAGATTTTAAGTCCTGAGCCATGGCATAGTGGGTAGAGCATTATGTTTTGGTTCCTTGTACTCAGGATCAATACCACCCCTGGGAGGTGCAGATTTTAAGTCCTGAGCCATGGCATAGTGGGCTAGAGCATTATGCTTTGGTTCCTTGTACTCAGGATCAATACCACCCTTGGTAGGTGCAGATTTTAAGTCCTGGGCCATGGCATAGTGGGCTAGAGCATTATGCTTTGGTTCCTTGTACTCAGGATCAATACCACCCCTGGGAGGTGCAGATTTTAAGTCCTGAGCCATGGCATAGTGGGCTAGAGCATTATGCTTTGGTTCCTTGTACTCAGGATCAATACCACCCCTGGGAGGTGCAGATTTTAAGTCCTGAGCCATGGCATAGTGGGCTAGAGCATTATGCTTTGGTTCCTTGTACTCAGGATCAATACCACCCTTGGGAGGTGCAGATTTTAAGTCCTGAGCCATGGCATAGTGGGCTAGAGCATTATGCTTTGGTTCCTTGTACTCAGGATCAATACCACCCCTGGGAGGTGCAGATTTTAAGTCCTGAGCCATGGCATAGTGGGCTAGAGCATTATGCTCTGGTTCCTTGTACTCAGGTTCAATACCACCCTTGGGAGGTGCAGATTTTAAGTCCTGGGCCATGGCATAGTGGGCTAGAGCATTATGCTTTGGTTCCTTGTACTCAGTTTCAATACCACCCCTGGGAGGTGCAGATTTTAAGTCCTGGGCCATGGCATAGTGGGCTAGAGCATTATGCTTTGGTTCCTTGTACTCAGGATCAATACCACCCCTGGGAGGTGGAGATTTTAAGTCCTGGGCCATGGCATAGTGGGCTAGAGCATTATGCTTTGGTTCCTTGTACTCAGGATCAATACCACCCTTGGGAGGTGCAGATTTTAAGTCCTGAGCCATGGCATAGTGGGCTAGAGCATTATGCTTTGGTTCCTTGTACTCAGGATCAATACCACCCTTGGGAGGTGCAGATTTTAAGTCCTGAGCCATGGCATAGTGGGTAGAGCATTATGTTTTGGTTCCTTGTACTCAGGATCAATACCACCCCTGGGAGGTGCAGATTTTAAGTCCTGAGGCATGGCATAGTGGGCTTGAGCATTATGCTTTGGTTCCTTGTACTCAGGATCAATACCACCCTTGGGAGGTGCAGATTTTAAGTCCTGAGCCATGGCATAGTGGGCTAGAGCATTATGCTTTGGTTCCTTGTACTCAGGATCAATACCACCCTTGGGAGGTGCAGATTTTAAGTCCTGAGCCATGACATAGTGGGCTAGAGCATTATGCTTTGGTTCCTTGTACTCAGGATCAATACCACCCCTGGTAGGTGCAGATTTTAAGTCCTGAGCCATGGCATAGTGGGTAGAGCATTATGCTTTGGTTCCTTGTACTCAGGATCAATACCACCCTTGGGAGGTGCAGATTTTAAGTCCTGAGCCATGGCATAGTGGGCTAGAGCATTATGCTTTGGTTCCTTGTACTCAGGATCAATACCACCCCTGGGAGGTGGAGATTTTAAGTCCTGGGCCATGGCATAGTGGGCTAGAGCATTATCCTTTGGTTCCTTGTACTCAGGATCAACACCACCCCTGGGAGGTGCAGATTTTAAGTCCTGAGCCATGACATAGTGGGCTAGAGCATTATGCTTTGGTTCCTTGTACTCAGGATCAATACCACCCTTGGGAGGTGCACATTTTAAGTCCTGAGCCATGGCATAGTGGGCTAGAGCATTATGCTTTGGTTCCTTGTACTCAGGATGAATACCACCCCTGGGAGGTGCAGATTTTAAGTCCTGGGCCATGGCATAGTGGGCTAGAGCATTATGCTTTGGTTCCTTGTACTCAGGATCAATACCACCCTTGGGAGGTGCAGATTTTAAGTCCTGAGCCATGGCATAGTGGGCTAGAGCATTATGCTTTGGTTCCTTGTACTCAGGATCAATACCACCCCTGGGAGGTGCAGATTTTAAGTCCAGAGCCATGGCATAGTGGGCTAGAGCATTATGCTTTGGTTCCCTGTACTCAGGATCAATACCACCCTTGGGAGGTGCAGATTTTAAGTCCTGAGCCATGGCATAGTGGGCTAGAGCATTATGCTTTGGTTCCTTGTACTCAGGATCAATACCAGCCTTTGGAGGTGCAGATTTTAAGTCCTGAGCCATGGCATAGTGGGCTAGAGCATTATGCTTTGGATCCTTGTACTCAGGATCAATACCACCCTTGGGAGGTGCAGATTTTAAGTCCTGGGTCATGGCATAGTGGGCTAGAGCATTATGCTTTGGTTCCTTGTACTCAGGATCAATACCACCCTTGGGAGGTGCAGATTTTAAGTCCTGGGCCATGGCATAGTGGGCTAGAGCATTATACTTTGGTTCCTTGTACTCAGGATCAATACCACCCTTGGTAGGAGCATATTTTAAGTCCTGGGCCATGGCATAGTGGGTAGAGCATTATGCTTTGGTTCCTTGTACTCAGGATCAATACCACCCCTGGGAGGTGCAGATTTTAAGTCCTGAGCCATGGCATAGTGGGCTAGAGCATTATGCTTTGGTTCCTTGTACTCAGGATCAATACCACCCTTGGGAGGTGCAGATTTTAAGTCCTGAGCCATGGCATAGTGGGCTAGAGCATTATGCTTTGGTTCCTTGTACTCAGGATCAATACCACCCTTGGGAGGTGCAGATTTTAAGTCCTGAGCCATGGCATAGTGGGCTAGAGCATTATGCTTTGGTTCCTTGTACTCAGGATCAATACCACCCCTGGGAGGTGCAGATTTTAAGTCCTGAGCCATGACATAGTGGGCTAGAGCATTATGCTTTGGTTCCTTGTACTCAGGTTCAATACCACCCTTGGGAGGTGCAGATTTTAAGTCCTGAGCCATGACATAGTGGGCTAGAGCATTATGCTTTGGTTCCTTGTACTCAGGATCAATACCACCCTTGGGAGGTGCAGATTTTAAGTCCTGAGCCATGGCATAGTGGGCTAGAGCATTATGCTTTGGTTCCTTGTACTCAGGATCAATACCACCCTTGGGAGGTGCAGATTTTATGTCCTGAGCCATGGCATAGTGGGCTAGAGCATTATGCTTTGGTTCCTTGTACTCAGGTTCAATACCACCCTTGGGAGGTGCAGATTTTAAGTCCTGAGCCATGGCATAGTGGGCTAGAGCATTATGCTTTGGTTCCTTGTACTCAGTATCAATACCACCCTTGGGAGGTGCAGATTTTAAGTCCTGAGCCATGACATAGTGGGTTAGAGCATTATGCTTTGGTTCCTTGTACTCAGGATCAATACCACCCTTGG
Organism: Mantis religiosa; assembly: GCA_030765055.1. Lineage (NCBI taxonomy): Eukaryota > Metazoa > Arthropoda > Insecta > Mantodea > Mantidae > Mantis > Mantis religiosa. The sequence continues at coordinate 11,855,726 of CM060948.1, forward strand.
GAGGTGCAGATTTTAAGTCCTGAGCCATGGCATAGTGGGCTAGAGCATTATGCTTTGGTTCCTTGTACTCAGGATCAATACCACCCCTGGGAGGTGCAGATTTTAAGTCCTGAGCCATGACATAGTGGGCTAGAGCATTATGCTTTGGTTCCTTGTACTCAGGATCAATACCACCCTTGGGAGGTGCAGATTTTAAGTCCTGAGCCATGGCATAGTGGGCTAGAGCATTATGCTTTGGTTCCTTGTACTCAGGATCAATACCACCCCTAGGAGGTGCAGATTTTAAGTCCTGAGCCATGACATAGTGGGCTAGAGCATTATGCTTTGGTTCCTTGTACTCAGGATCAATACCACCCCTAGGAGGTGCAGATTTTAAGTCCTGGGCCATGGCATAGTGGGCCTGAGCATTATACTTTGGTTCCTTGTACTCAGGATCAATACCACCCCTGGGAGGTGCAGATTTTAAGTCCTGAGCCATGGCATAGTGGGCTAGAGCATTATGCTTTGGTTCCTTGTACTCAGGATCAATACCACCCCTGGGAGGTGCAGATTTTAAGTCCTGGGTCATGGCATAGTGGGTAGAGCATTATGCTTTGGTTCCTTGTACTCAGGATCAATACCACCCTTGGGAGGTGCAGATTTTAAGTCCTGAGCCATGGCATAGTGGGCTAGAGCATTATACTTTGGTTCCTTGTACTCAGGATCAACACCACCCCTAGGAGGTGCAAGTTTTAAGTCCTGGGCCATGGCATAGTGGGCTAGAGCATTATGCTTTGGTTCCTTGTACTCAGGATCAACACCACCCCTGGGAGGTGCAGATTTTAAGTCCTGGGCCATGGCATAGTGGGCTAGAGCATTATGCTTTGGTTCCTTGTACTCAGGATCAACACCACCCCTGGGAGGTGCAGATTTTAAGTCCTGGGCCATGGCATAGTGGGCTAGAGCATTATACTTTGGTTCCTTGTACTCAGGATCAACACCACCCTTGGGAGGTGCACATTTTAAGTCCTGAGCCATGGCATAGTGGGCTAGAGCATTATGCTTTGGTTCCTTGTACTCAGGATCAATACCACCCTTGGGAGGTGCAGATTTTAAGTCCTGAGCCATGGCATAGTGGGCTAGAGCATTATGCTTTGGTTCCTTGTACTCAGGATCAATACCACCCTTGGGAGGTGCAGATTTTAAGTCCTGAGCCATGGCATAGTGGGCTAGAGTATTATGCTTTGGTTCCTTGTACTCAGGATCAATACCACCCTTGGGAGGTGCAGATTTTAAGTCCTGAGCCATGGCATAGTGGGCTAGAGCATTATGCTTTGGTTCCTTGTACTCAGGATCAATACCAGCCTTGGGAGGTGCAGATTTTAAGTCCTGAGCCATGGCATAGTGGGCTAGAGCATTATGCTTTGGTTCCTTGTACTCAGGATCAATACCACCCTTGGGAGGTGCAGATTTTAAGTCCTGGGTCATGGCATAGTGGGCTAGAGCATTATGCTTTGGTTCCTTGTACTCAGGATCAATACCACCCTTGGGAGGTGCAGATTTTAAGTCCTGGGCCATGGCATAGTGGGCTAGAGCATTATACTTTGGTTCCTTGTACTCAGGATCAATACCACCCTTGGTAGGAGCAGATTGTAAGTCCTGGGCCATGGCATAGTGGGTAGAGCATTATGCTTTGGTTCCTTGTACTCAGGATCAATACCACCCCTGGGAGGTGCAGATTTTAAGTCCTGAGCCATGGCATAGTGGGCTAGAGCATTATGCTTTGGTTCCTTGTACTCAGGATCAATACCACCCTTGGGAGGTGCAGATTTTAAGTCCTGAGCCATGGCATAGTGGGCTAGAGCATTATGCTTTGGTTCCTTGTACTCAGGATCAATACCACCCCTGGGAGGTGCAGATTTTAAGTCCTGAGCCATGGCATAGTGGGCTAGAGCATTATGCTTTGGTTCCTTGTACTCAGGATCAATACCACCCCTGGGAGGTGCAGATTTTAAGTCCTGAGCCATGACATAGTGGGCTAGAGCATTATGCTTTGGTTCCTTGTACTAAGGTTCAATACCACCCCTGGGAGGTGCAGATTTTAAGTCCTGAGCCATGGCATAGTGGGCTAGAGCATTATGCTTTGGTTCCTTGTACTCAGGATCAATACCACCCCTAGGAGGTGCAGATTTTAAGTCCTGAGCCATGACATAGTGGGCTAGAGCATTATGCTTTGGTTCCTTGTACTCAGGATCAATACCACCCTTGGGAGGTGCAGATTTTAAGTCCTGAGCCATGACATAGTGGGCTAGAGCATTATGCTTTGGTTCCTTGTACTCAGGATCAATACCACCCCTGGTAGGTGCAGATTTTAAGTCCTGAGCCATGGCATAGTGGGTAGAGCATTATGCTTTGGTTCCTTGTACTCAGGATCAATACCACCCTTGGGAGGTGCAGATTTTAAGTCCTGAGCCATGGCATAGTGGGCTAGAGCATTATGCTTTGGTTCCTTGTACTCAGGATCAATACCGCCCTTGGGAGGTGGAGATTTTAAGTCCTGGGCCATGGCATAGTGGGCTAGAGCATTATGCTTTGGTTCCTTGTACTCAGGATGAATACCACCCCTGGGAGGTGCAGATTTTGAGTCCTGGGCCATGGCATAGTGGGCTAGAGCATTATGCTTTGGTTCCTTGTACTCAGGATCAATACCACCCCTGGGAGGTGCAGATTTTAAGTCCTGAGCCATGGCATAGTGGGCTAGAGCATTATGCTTTGGTTCCTTGTACTCAGGATCAATACCACCCTTGGGAGGTGCAGATTTTAAGTCCTGAGCCATGGCATAGTGGGCTAGAGCATTATGCTTTGGTTCCTTGTACTCAGGATCAATACCACCCTTGGGAGGTGCAGATTTTAGGTCCTGAGCCATGGCATAGTGGGTTAGAGCATTATGCTTTGGTTCCTTGTACTCAGGATCAATACCACCCTTGGGAGGTGCAGATTTTAGGTCCTGAGCCTTGGCATAGTGGGCTAGAGCATTATGCTTTGGTTCCTTGTACTCAGGATCAATACCATTCTTGGGAGGTGCAGATTTTAAGTCCTGAGCCATGGCATAGTGGGCTAGAGCATTATGCTTTGGTTCCTTGTACTCAGGATCAATACCACCCCTGGGAGGTGCAGATTTTAAGTCCTGAGCCATGGCATAGTGGGCTAGAGCATTATGCTTTGGTTCCTTGTACTTAAGATCAATACCACCCTTGGGAGGTGCAGATTTTAAGTCCTGAGCCATGGCATAGTGGGCTAGAGCGTTATACTTTGGTTCCTTGTACTCAGGTTCAATACCACCCTTGGGAGGTGCAGATTTTAAGTCCTGGGCCATGGCATAGTGGGCTAGAGCATTATGCTTTGGTTCCTTGTACTCAGGATCAACACCACCATTGGGAGGTGCAGATTTTAAGTCCTGAGCCATGGCATAGTGGGCTAGAGCATTATGCTTTGGTTCCTTGTACTCAGGTTCAATACCACCCTTGGGAGGTGCAGATTTTAAGTCCTGAGCCATGGCATAGTGGGCTAGAGCATTATGCTTTGGTTCCTTGTACTCAGGATCAATACCACCCCTGGGAGGTGCAGATTTTAAGTCCTGAGCCATGGCATAGTGGGCTAGAGCATTATGCTTTGGTTCCTTGTACTCAGGATCAATACCACCCTTGGGAGGTGCAGATTTTAAGTCCTGAGCCATGGCATAGTGGGCTAGAGCATTATGCTTTGGTTCCTTGTACTCAGGATCAACACCACCCTTGGAAGGAGCAGATTTTAAGTCCTGGGCCATGGCATAGTGGGCTAGAGCATTATGCTTTGGTTCCTTGTACTCAGGATCAATACCACCCTTGGGAGGTGCAGATTTTAAGTCCTGAGCCATGGCATAGTGGGCTAGAGCATTATGCTTTGGTTCCTTGTACTCAGGATCAATACCACCCTTGGGAGGTGCAGATTTTAAGTCCTGAGCCATGACATAGTGGGCTAGAGCATTATGCTTTGGTTCCTTGTACTCAGGATCAATACCACCCTTGGGAGGAGCAGATTTTAAGTCCTGGGCCATGGCATAGTGGGCTAGAGCATTATGGTTTGGTTCCTTGTCCTCAGGATCAATACCATCCTTGGGAGGAGCAGATTTTAAGTCCTGGGCCATGGCATAGTGGGCTAGAGCATTATGCTTTGGTTCCTTGTACTCAGGATCAATACCACCCTTGGGAGGTGCAGATTTTAAGTCCTGAGCCATGGCATAGTGGGCTAGAGCATTATGCTTTGGTTCCTTGTACTCAGGATCAATACCACCCTTGGGAGGTGCAGATTTTAAGTCCTGAGCCATGGCATAGTGGGTAGAGCATTATGTTTTGGTTCCTTGTACTCAGGATCAATACCACCCCTGGGAGGTGCAGATTTTAAGTCCTGAGCCATGGCATAGTGGGCTAGAGCATTATGCTTTGGTTCCTTGTACTCAGGATCAATACCACCCTTGGTAGGTGCAGATTTTAAGTCCTGGGCCATGGCATAGTGGGCTAGAGCATTATGCTTTGGTTCCTTGTACTCAGGATCAATACCACCCCTGGGAGGTGCAGATTTTAAGTCCTGAGCCATGGCATAGTGGGCTAGAGCATTATGCTTTGGTTCCTTGTACTCAGGATCAATACCACCCCTGGGAGGTGCAGATTTTAAGTCCTGAGCCATGGCATAGTGGGCTAGAGCATTATGCTTTGGTTCCTTGTACTCAGGATCAATACCACCCTTGGGAGGTGCAGATTTTAAGTCCTGAGCCATGGCATAGTGGGCTAGAGCATTATGCTTTGGTTCCTTGTACTCAGGATCAATACCACCCCTGGGAGGTGCAGATTTTAAGTCCTGAGCCATGGCATAGTGGGCTAGAGCATTATGCTCTGGTTCCTTGTACTCAGGTTCAATACCACCCTTGGGAGGTGCAGATTTTAAGTCCTGGGCCATGGCATAGTGGGCTAGAGCATTATGCTTTGGTTCCTTGTACTCAGTTTCAATACCACCCCTGGGAGGTGCAGATTTTAAGTCCTGGGCCATGGCATAGTGGGCTAGAGCATTATGCTTTGGTTCCTTGTACTCAGGATCAATACCACCCCTGGGAGGTGGAGATTTTAAGTCCTGGGCCATGGCATAGTGGGCTAGAGCATTATGCTTTGGTTCCTTGTACTCAGGATCAATACCACCCTTGGGAGGTGCAGATTTTAAGTCCTGAGCCATGGCATAGTGGGCTAGAGCATTATGCTTTGGTTCCTTGTACTCAGGATCAATACCACCCTTGGGAGGTGCAGATTTTAAGTCCTGAGCCATGGCATAGTGGGTAGAGCATTATGTTTTGGTTCCTTGTACTCAGGATCAATACCACCCCTGGGAGGTGCAGATTTTAAGTCCTGAGGCATGGCATAGTGGGCTTGAGCATTATGCTTTGGTTCCTTGTACTCAGGATCAATACCACCCTTGGGAGGTGCAGATTTTAAGTCCTGAGCCATGGCATAGTGGGCTAGAGCATTATGCTTTGGTTCCTTGTACTCAGGATCAATACCACCCTTGGGAGGTGCAGATTTTAAGTCCTGAGCCATGACATAGTGGGCTAGAGCATTATGCTTTGGTTCCTTGTACTCAGGATCAATACCACCCCTGGTAGGTGCAGATTTTAAGTCCTGAGCCATGGCATAGTGGGTAGAGCATTATGCTTTGGTTCCTTGTACTCAGGATCAATACCACCCTTGGGAGGTGCAGATTTTAAGTCCTGAGCCATGGCATAGTGGGCTAGAGCATTATGCTTTGGTTCCTTGTACTCAGGATCAATACCACCCCTGGGAGGTGGAGATTTTAAGTCCTGGGCCATGGCATAGTGGGCTAGAGCATTATCCTTTGGTTCCTTGTACTCAGGATCAACACCACCCCTGGGAGGTGCAGATTTTAAGTCCTGAGCCATGACATAGTGGGCTAGAGCATTATGCTTTGGTTCCTTGTACTCAGGATCAATACCACCCTTGGGAGGTGCACATTTTAAGTCCTGAGCCATGGCATAGTGGGCTAGAGCATTATGCTTTGGTTCCTTGTACTCAGGATGAATACCACCCCTGGGAGGTGCAGATTTTAAGTCCTGGGCCATGGCATAGTGGGCTAGAGCATTATGCTTTGGTTCCTTGTACTCAGGATCAATACCACCCTTGGGAGGTGCAGATTTTAAGTCCTGAGCCATGGCATAGTGGGCTAGAGCATTATGCTTTGGTTCCTTGTACTCAGGATCAATACCACCCCTGGGAGGTGCAGATTTTAAGTCCAGAGCCATGGCATAGTGGGCTAGAGCATTATGCTTTGGTTCCCTGTACTCAGGATCAATACCACCCTTGGGAGGTGCAGATTTTAAGTCCTGAGCCATGGCATAGTGGGCTAGAGCATTATGCTTTGGTTCCTTGTACTCAGGATCAATACCAGCCTTTGGAGGTGCAGATTTTAAGTCCTGAGCCATGGCATAGTGGGCTAGAGCATTATGCTTTGGATCCTTGTACTCAGGATCAATACCACCCTTGGGAGGTGCAGATTTTAAGTCCTGGGTCATGGCATAGTGGGCTAGAGCATTATGCTTTGGTTCCTTGTACTCAGGATCAATACCACCCTTGGGAGGTGCAGATTTTAAGTCCTGGGCCATGGCATAGTGGGCTAGAGCATTATACTTTGGTTCCTTGTACTCAGGATCAATACCACCCTTGGTAGGAGCATATTTTAAGTCCTGGGCCATGGCATAGTGGGTAGAGCATTATGCTTTGGTTCCTTGTACTCAGGATCAATACCACCCCTGGGAGGTGCAGATTTTAAGTCCTGAGCCATGGCATAGTGGGCTAGAGCATTATGCTTTGGTTCCTTGTACTCAGGATCAATACCACCCTTGGGAGGTGCAGATTTTAAGTCCTGAGCCATGGCATAGTGGGCTAGAGCATTATGCTTTGGTTCCTTGTACTCAGGATCAATACCACCCTTGGGAGGTGCAGATTTTAAGTCCTGAGCCATGGCATAGTGGGCTAGAGCATTATGCTTTGGTTCCTTGTACTCAGGATCAATACCACCCCTGGGAGGTGCAGATTTTAAGTCCTGAGCCATGACATAGTGGGCTAGAGCATTATGCTTTGGTTCCTTGTACTCAGGTTCAATACCACCCTTGGGAGGTGCAGATTTTAAGTCCTGAGCCATGACATAGTGGGCTAGAGCATTATGCTTTGGTTCCTTGTACTCAGGATCAATACCACCCTTGGGAGGTGCAGATTTTAAGTCCTGAGCCATGGCATAGTGGGCTAGAGCATTATGCTTTGGTTCCTTGTACTCAGGATCAATACCACCCTTGGGAGGTGCAGATTTTATGTCCTGAGCCATGGCATAGTGGGCTAGAGCATTATGCTTTGGTTCCTTGTACTCAGGTTCAATACCACCCTTGGGAGGTGCAGATTTTAAGTCCTGAGCCATGGCATAGTGGGCTAGAGCATTATGCTTTGGTTCCTTGTACTCAGTATCAATACCACCCTTGGGAGGTGCAGATTTTAAGTCCTGAGCCATGACATAGTGGGTTAGAGCATTATGCTTTGGTTCCTTGTACTCAGGATCAATACCACCCTTGGGAGGTGCAGATTTTAAGTCCTGAGCCATGGCATAGTGGGCTAGAGCATTATGCTTTGGTTCCTTGTACTCAGGATCAATACCACCCCTGGGAGGTGCAGATTTTAAGTCCTGAGCCATGACATAGTGGGCTAGAGCATTATGCTTTGGTTCCTTGTACTCAGGATCAATACCACCCTTGGGAGGTGCAGATTTTAAGTCCTGAGCCATGGCATAGTGGGCTAGAGCATTATGCTTTGGTTCCTTGTACTCAGGATCAATACCACCCCTAGGAGGTGCAGATTTTAAGTCCTGAGCCATGACATAGTGGGCTAGAGCATTATGCTTTGGTTCCTTGTACTCAGGATCAATACCACCCTTGGGAGGTGCAGATTTTAAGTCCTGAGCCATGGCATAGTGGGCTAGAGCATTATGCTTTGGTTCCTTGTACTCAGGATCAATACCACCCCTGGGAGGTGCAGATTTTAAGTCCTGAGCCATGGCATAGTGGGCTAGAGCATTATGCTTTGGTTCCTTGTACTCAGGATCAATACCACCCCTGGGAGGTGCAGATTTTAAGTCCTGAGCCATGACATAGTGGGCTAGAGCATTATGCTTTGGTTCCTTGTACTAAGGTTCAATACCACCCCTGGGAGGTGCAGATTTTAAGTCCTGAGCCATGGCATAGTGGGCTAGAGCATTATGCTTTGGTTCCTTGTACTCAGGATCAATACCACCCCTAGGAGGTGCAGATTTTAAGTCCTGAGCCATGACATAGTGGGCTAGAGCATTATGCTTTGGTTCCTTGTACTCAGGATCAATACCACCCTTGGGAGGTGCAGATTTTAAGTCCTGAGCCATGACATAGTGGGCTAGAGCATTATGCTTTGGTTCCTTGTACTCAGGATCAATACCACCCCTGGTAGGTGCAGATTTTAAGTCCTGAGCCATGGCATAGTGGGTAGAGCATTATGCTTTGGTTCCTTGTACTCAGGATCAATACCACCCTTGGGAGGTGCAGATTTTAAGTCCTGAGCCATGGCATAGTGGGCTAGAGCATTATGCTTTGGTTCCTTGTACTCAGGATCAATACCGCCCTTGGGAGGTGGAGATTTTAAGTCCTGGGCCATGGCATAGTGGGCTAGAGCATTATGCTTTGGTTCCTTGTACTCAGGATGAATACCACCCCTGGGAGGTGCAGATTTTAAGTCCTGGGCCATGGCATAGTGGGCTAGAGCATTATGCTTTGGTTCCTTGTACTCAGGATCAATACCACCCCTGGGAGGTGCAGATTTTAAGTCCTGAGCCATGGCATAGTGGGCTAGAGCATTATGCTTTGGTTCCTTGTACTCAGGATCAATACCACCCTTGGGAGGTGCAGATTTTAAGTCCTGAGCCATGGCATAGTGGGCTAGAGCATTATGCTTTGGTTCCTTGTACTCAGGATCAATACCACCCTTGGGAGGTGCAGATTTTAGGTCCTGAGCCATGGCATAGTGGGTTAGAGCATTATGCTTTGGTTCCTTGTACTCAGGATCAATACCACCCTTGGGAGGTGCAGATTTTAGGTCCTGAGCCTTGGCATAGTGGGCTAGAGCATTATGCTTTGGTTCCTTGTACTCAGGATCAATACCATTCTTGGGAGGTGCAGATTTTAAGTCCTGAGCCATGGCATAGTGGGCTAGAGCATTATGCTTTGGTTCCTTGTACTCAGGATCAATACCACCCCTGGGAGGTGCAGATTTTAAGTCCTGAGCCATGGCATAGTGGGCTAGAGCATTATGCTTTGGTTCCTTGTACTTAAGATCAATACCACCCTTGGGAGGTGCAGATTTTAAGTCCTGAGCCATGGCATAGTGGGCTAGAGCATTATGCTTTGGTTCCTTGTACTCAGGATCAATACCACCCCTGGGAGGTGCAGATTTTAAGTCCTGGGCCATGACATAGTGGGCTAGAGCATTATGCTTTGGTTCCTTGTACTCAGGATCAATACCACCCTTGGGAGGTGCAGATTTTAAGTCCTGAGCCATGGCATAGTGGGCTAGAGCATTATGCTTTGGTTCCTTGTACTCAGGATCAATACCACCCTTGGGAGTTGCAGATTTTAAGTCCTGAGCCATGGCATAGTGGGCTAGAGCATTATGCTTTGGTTCCTTGTACTCAGGATCAATACCACCCCTGGGAGGTGCAGATTTTAAGTCCTGAGCCATGGCATAGTGGGCTAGAGCATTATGCTTTGGTTCCCTGTACTCAGGATCAATACCACCCTTGGGAGGTGCAGATTTTAAGTCCTGAGCCATGGCATAGTGGGCTAGAGCATTATGCTTTGGTTCCTTGTACTCAGGATCAATACCAGCCTTTGGAGGTGCAGATTTTAAGTCCTGAGCCATGGCATAGTGGGCTAGAGCATTATGCTTTGGTTCCTTGTACTCAGGATCAATACCACCCTTGGGAGGTGCAGATTTTAAGTCCTGGGTCATGGCATAGTGGGCTAGAGCATTATGCTTTGGTTCCTTGTACTCAGGATCAATACCACCCTTGGGAGGTGCAGATTTTAAGTCCTGGGCCATGGCATAGTGGGCTAGAGCATTATACTTTGGTTCCTTGTACTCAGGATCAATACCACCCTTGGTAGGAGCAGATTTTAAGTCCTGGGCCATGGCATAGTGGGTAGAGCATTATGCTTTGGTTCCTTGTACTCAGGATCAATACCACCCCTGGGAGGTGCAGATTTTAAGTCCTGAGCCATGGCATAGTGGGCTAGAGCATTATGCTTTGGTTCCTTGTACTCAGGATCAATACCACCCTTGGGAGGTGCAGATTTTAAGTCCTGAGCCATGGCATAGTGGGCTAGAGCATTATGCTTTGGTTCCTTGTACTCAGGATCAATACCACCCTTGGGAGGTGCAGATTTTAAGTCCTGAGCCATGGCATAGTGGGCTAGAGCATTATGCTTTGGTTCCTTGTACTCAGGATCAATACCACCCCTGGGAGGTGCAGATTTTAAGTCCTGAGCCATGACATAGTGGGCTAGAGCATTATGCTTTGGTTCGTTGTACTCAGGTTCAATACCACCCTTGGGAGGTGCAGATTTTAAGTCCTGAGCCATGACATAGTGGGCTAGAGCATTATACTTTGGTTCCTTGTACTCAGGATCAATACCACCCTTGGGAGGTGCAGATTTTAAGTCCTGAGCCATGGCATAGTGGGCTAGAGCATTATGCTTTGGTTCCTTGTACTCAGGATCAATACCACCCTTGGGAGGTGCAGATTTTAAGTCCTGAGCCATGGCATAGTGGGCTAGAGCATTATGCTTTGGTTCCTTGTACTCAGGTTCAATACCACCCTTGGGAGGTGCAGATTTTAAGTCCTGAGCCATGGCATAGTGGGCTAGAGCATTATGCTTTGGTTCCTTGTACTCAGTATCAATACCACCCTTGGGAGGTGCAGATTTTAAGTCCTGAGCCATGACATAGTGGGCTAGAGCATTATGCTTTGGTTCCTTGTACTCAGGATAAATACCACCCCTAGGAGGTGCAGATTTTAAGTCCTGAGCCTTGGCATAGTGGGCTAGAGCATTATGCTTTGGTTCCTTGTACTCAGGATAAATACCACCCCTAGGAGGTGCAGATTTTAAGTCCTGGGCCATGGCATAGTGGGCCTGAGCATTATACTTTGGTTCCTTGTACTCAGGATCAATACCACCCCTGGGAGGTGCAGATTTTAAGTCCTGAGCCATGGCATAGTGGGCCTGAGCATTATACTTTGGTTCCTTGTACTCAGGATCAACACCACCCCTGGGAGGTGCAGATTTTAAGTCCTGAGCCATGACATAGTGGGCTAGAGCATTATGCTTTGGTTCCTTGTACTCAGGATCAATACCACCCTTGGGAGGTGCACATTTTAAGTCCTGAGCCATGGCATAGTGGGCTAGAGCATTATGCTTTGGTTCCTTGTACTCAGGATCAATACCACCCTTGGGAGGTGTAGATTTTAAGTCCTGAGCCATGGCATAGTGGGCTAGAGCATTATGCTTTGGTTCCTTGTACTCAGGATCAATACCACCCTTGGGAGGTGCAGATTTTAAGTCCTGAGCCATGGCATAGTGGGCTAGAGTATTATGCTTTGGTTCCTTGTACTCAGGATCAATACCACCCTTGGGAGGTGCAGATTTTAAGTCCTGAGCCATGGCATAGTGGGCTAGAGCATTATGCTTTGGTTCCTTGTACTCAGGATCAATACCAGCCTTGGGAGGTGCAGATTTTAAGTCCTGAGCCATGGCATAGTGGGCTAGAGCATTATGCTTTGGTTCCTTGTACTCAGGATCAATACCACCCTTGGGAGGTGCAGATTTTAAGTCCTGGGTCATGGCATAGTGGGCTAGAGCATTATGCTTTGGTTCCTTGTACTCAGGATCAATACCACCCTTGGAAGGTGCAGATTTTAAGTCCTGGGCCATGGCATAGTGGGCTAGAGCATTATACTTTGGTTCCTTGTACTCATGATCAATACCACCCTTGGTAGGAGCAGATTTTAAGTCCTGGGCCATGGCATAGTGGGTAGAGCATTATGCTTTGGTTCCTTGTACTCAGGATCAATACCACCCCTGGGAGGTGCAGATTTTAAGTCCTGAGCCATGGCATAGTGGGCTAGAGCATTATGCTTTGGTTCCTTGTACTCAGGATCAATACCACCCTTGGGAGGTGCAGATTTTAAGTCCTGAGCCATGGCATAGTGGGCTAGAGCATTATGCTTTGGTTCCTTGTACTCAGGATCAATACCACCCCTGGGAGGTGCAGATTTTAAGTCCTGAGCCATGGCATAGTGGGCTAGAGCATTATGCTTTGGTTCCTTGTACTCAGGATCAATACCACCCCTGGGAGGTGCAGATTTTAAGTCCTGAGCCATGACATAGTGGGCTAGAGCATTATGCTTTGGTTCCTTGTACTAAGGTTCAATACCACCCCTGGGAGGTGCAGATTTTAAGTCCTGAGCCATGGCATAGTGGGCTAGAGCATTATGCTTTGGTTCCTTGTACTCAGGATCAATACCACCCCTAGGAGGTGCAGATTTTAAGTCCTGAGCCATGACATAGTGGGCTAGAGCATTATGCTTTGGTTCCTTGTACTCAGGATCAATACCACCCTTGGGAGGTGCAGATTTTAAGTCCTGAGCCTTGGCATAGTGGGCTAGAGCATTATGCTTTGGTTCCTTGTACTCAGGATCAATACCACCCCTAGGAGGTGCAGATTTTAAGTCCTGGGCCATGGCATAGTGGGCCTGAGCATTATACTTTGGTTCCTTGTACTCAGGATCAATACCACCCCTGGGAGGTGCAGATTTTAAGTCCTGAGCCATGGCATAGTGGGCTAGAGCATTATGCTTTGGCTCCTTGTACTCAGGATCAATACCACCCCTGGGAGGTGCAGATTTTAAGTCCTGGGTCATGGCATAGTGGGTAGAGCATTATGCTTTGGTTCCTTGTACTCAGGATCAATACCACCCTTGGGAGGTGCAGATTTTAAGTCCTGAGCCAATGCATAGTGGGCTAGAGCATTATACTTTGGTTCCTTGTACTCAGGATCAACACCACCCCTAGGAGGTGCAAATTTTAAGTCCTGGGCCATGGCATAGTGGGCTAGAGCATTATGCTTTGGTTCCTTGTACTCAGGATCAACACCACCCCTGGGAGGTGCAGATTTTAAGTCCTGAGCCATGACATAGTGGGCTAGAGCATTATGCTTTGGTTCCTTGTACTAAGGTTCAATACCACCCCTGGGAGGTGCAGATTTTAAGTCCTGAGCCATGACATAGTGGGCTAGAGCATTATGCTTTGGTTCCTTGTACTAAGGTTCAATACCACCCCTGGGAGGTGCAGATTTTAAGTCCTGAGCCATGGCATAGTGGGCTAGAGCATTATGCTTTGGTTCCTTGTACTCAGGATCAATACCACCCTTGGGAGGTGCAGATTTTAAGTCCTGAGCCATGGCATAGTGGGCTAGAGCATTATGCTTTGGTTCCTTGTACTCAGGATCAATACCACCCCTGGGAGGTGCAGATTTTAAGTCCTGGGCCATGACATAGTGGGCTAGAGCATTATGCTTTGGTTCCTTGTACTCAGGATCAATACCACCCTTGGGAGGTGCAGATTTTAAGTCCTGAGCCATGGCATAGTGCTCTAGAGCATTATGCTTTGGTTCCTTGTACTCAGGATCAATACCACCCTTGGGAGTTGCAGATTTTAAGTCCTGAGCCATGGCATAGTGGGCTAGAGCATTATGCTTTGGTTCCTTGTACTCAGGATCAATACCACCCCTGGGAGGTGCAGATTTTAAGTCCTGAGCCATGGCATAGTGGGCTAGAGCATTATGCTTTGGTTCCCTGTACTCAGGATCAATACCACCCTTGGGAGGTGCAGATTTTAAGTCCTGAGCCATGGCATAGTGGGCTAGAGCATTATGCTTTGGTTCCTTGTACTCAGGATCAATACCAGCCTTTGGAGGTGCAGATTTTAAGTCCTGAGCCATGGCATAGTGGGCTAGAGCATTATGCTTTGGTTCCTTGTACTCAGGATCAATACAACCCTTGGGAGGTGCAGATTTTAAGTCCTGGGTCATGGCATAGTGGGCTAGAGCATTATGCTTTGGTTCCTTGTAATCAGGATCAATACCACCCTTGGGAGGTGCAGATTTTAAGTCCTGGGCCATGGCATAGTGGGCTAGAGCATTATACTTTGGTTCCTTGTACTCAGGATCAATACCACCCTTGGTAGGAGCAGATTTTAAGTCCTGGGCCATGGCATAGTGGGTAGAGCATTATGCTTTGGTTCCTTGTACTCAGGATCAATACCACCCCTGGGAGGTGCAGATTTTAAGTCCTGAGCCATGGCATAGTGGGCTAGAGCATTATGCTTTGGTTCCTTGTACTCAGGATCAATACCACCCTTGGGAGGTGCAGATTTTAAGTCCTGAGCCATGGCATAGTGGGCTAGAGCATTATGCTTTGGTTCCTTGTACTCAGGATCAATACCACCCTTGGGAGGTGCAGATTTTAAGTCCTGAGCCATGGCATAGTGGGCTAGAGCATTATGCTTTGGTTCCTTGTACTCAGGATCAATACCACCCCTGGGAGGTGCAGATTTTAAGTCCTGAGCCATGACATAGTGGGCTAGAGCATTATGCTTTGGTTCATTGTACTCAGGTTCAATACCACCCTTGGGAGGTGCAGATTTTAAGTCCTGAGCCATGACATAGTGGGCTAGAGCATTATACTTTGGTTCCTTGTACTCAGGATCAATACCACCCTTGGGAGGTGCAGATTTTAAGTCCTGAGCCATGGCATAGTGGGCTAGAGCATTATGCTTTGGTTCCTTGTACTCAGGATCAATACCACCCTTGGGAGGTGCAGATTTTAAGTCCTGAGCCATGGCATAGTGGGCTAGAGCATTATGCTTTGGTTCCTTGTACTCAGGTTCAATACCACCCTTGGGAGGTGCAGATTTTAAGTCCTGAGCCATGGCATAGTGGGCTAGAGCATTATGCTTTGGTTCCTTGTACTCAGTATCAATACCACCCTTGGGAGGTGCAGATTTTAAGTCCTGAGCCATGACATAGTGGGCTAGAGCATTATGCTTTGGTTCCTTGTACTCAGGATAAATACCACCCCTAGGAGGTGCAGATTTTAAGTCCTGAGCCTTGGCATAGTGGGCTAGAGCATTATGCTTTGGTTCCTTGTACTCAGGATAAATACCACCCCTAGGAGGTGCAGATTTTAAGTCCTGGGCCATGGCATAGTGGGCCTGAGCATTATACTTTGGTTCCTTGTACTCAGGATCAATACCACCCCTGGGAGGTGCAGATTTTAAGTCCTGAGCCATGGCATAGTGGGCCTGAGCATTATACTTTGGTTCCTTGTACTCAGGATCAACACCACCCCTGGGAGGTGCAGATTTTAAGTCCTGAGCCATGACATAGTGGGCTAGAGCATTATGCTTTGGTTCCTTGTACTCAGGATCAATACCACCCTTGGGAGGTGCACATTTTAAGTCCTGAGCCATGGCATAGTGGGCTAGAGCATTATGCTTTGGTTCCTTGTACTCAGGATCAATACCACCCTTGGGAGGTGTAGATTTTAAGTCCTGAGCCATGGCATAGTGGGCTAGAGCATTATGCTTTGGTTCCTTGTACTCAGGATCAATACCACCCTTGGGAGGTGCAGATTTTAAGTCCTGAGCCATGGCATAGTGGGCTAGAGTATTATGCTTTGGTTCCTTGTACTCAGGATCAATACCACCCTTGGGAGGTGCAGATTTTAAGTCCTGAGCCATGGCATAGTGGGCTAGAGCATTATGCTTTGGTTCCTTGTACTCAGGATCAATACCAGCCTTGGGAGGTGCAGATTTTAAGTCCTGAGCCATGGCATAGTGGGCTAGAGCATTATGCTTTGGTTCCTTGTACTCAGGATCAATACCACCCTTGGGAGGTGCAGATTTTAAGTCCTGGGTCATGGCATAGTGGGCTAGAGCATTATGCTTTGGTTCCTTGTACTCAGGATCAATACCACCCTTGGAAGGTGCAGATTTTAAGTCCTGGGCCATGGCATAGTGGGCTAGAGCATTATACTTTGGTTCCTTGTACTCATGATCAATACCACCCTTGGTAGGAGCAGATTTTAAGTCCTGGGCCATGGCATAGTGGGTAGAGCATTATGCTTTGGTTCCTTGTACTCAGGATCAATACCACCCCTGGGAGGTGCAGATTTTAAGTCCTGAGCCATGGCATAGTGAGCTAGAGCATTATGCTTTGGTTCCTTGTACTCAGGATCAATACCACCCTTGGGAGGTGCAGATTTTAAGTCCTGAGCCATGGCATAGTGGGCTAGAGCATTATGCTTTGGTTCCTTGTACTCAGGATCAATACCACCCCTGGGAGGTGCAGATTTTAAGTCCTGAGCCATGGCATAGTGGGCTAGAGCATTATGCTTTGGTTCCTTGTACTCAGGATCAATACCACCCCTGGGAGGTGCAGATTTTAAGTCCTGAGCCATGACATAGTGGGCTAGAGCATTATGCTTTGGTTCCTTGTACTAAGGTTCAATACCACCCCTGGGAGGTGCAGATTTTAAGTCCTGAGCCATGGCATAGTGGGCTAGAGCATTATGCTTTGGTTCCTTGTACTCAGGATCAATACCACCCCTAGGAGGTGCAGATTTTAAGTCCTGAGCCATGACATAGTGGGCTAGAGCATTATGCTTTGGTTCCTTGTACTCAGGATCAATACCACCCTTGGGAGGTGCAGATTTTAAGTCCTGAGCCTTGGCATAGTGGGCTAGAGCATTATGCTTTGGTTCCTTGTACTCAGGATCAATACCACCCCTAGGAGGTGCAGATTTTAAGTCCTGGGCCATGGCATAGTGGGCCTGGGCATTATACTTTGGTTCCTTGTACTCAGGATCAATACCACCCCTGGGAGGTGCAGATTTTAAGTCCTGAGCCATGGCATAGTGGGCTAGAGCATTATGCTTTGGCTCCTTGTACTCAGGATCAATACCACCCCTGGGAGGTGCAGATTTTAAGTCCTGGGTCATGGCATAGTGGGTAGAGCATTATGCTTTGGTTCCTTGTACTCAGGATCAATACCACCCTTGGGAGGTGCAGATTTTAAGTCCTGAGCCAATGCATAGTGGGCTAGAGCATTATACTTTGGTTCCTTGTACTCAGGATCAACACCACCCCTAGGAGGTGCAAATTTTAAGTCCTGGGCCATGGCATAGTGGGCTAGAGCATTATGCTTTGGTTCCTTGTACTCAGGATCAACACCACCCCTGGGAGGTGCAGATTTTAAGTCCTGAGCCATGACATAGTGGGCTAGAGCATTATGCTTTGGTTCCTTGTACTAAGGTTCAATACCACCCCTGGGAGGTGCAGATTTTAAGTCCTGAGCCATGGCATAGTGGGCTAGAGCATTATGCTTTGGTTCCTTGTACTCAGGATCAATACCACCCCTAGGAGGTGCAGATTTTAAGTCCTGAGCCATGACATAGTGGGCTAGAGCATTATGCTTTGGTTCCTTGTACTCAGGATCAATACCACCCTTGGGAGTTGCAGATTTTAAGTCCTGAGCCTTGGCATAGTGGGCTAGAGCATTATGCTTTGGTTCCTTGTACTCAGGATCAATACCACCCCTAGGAGGTGCAGATTTTAAGTCCTGGGCCATGGCATAGTGGGCCTGAGCATTATACTTTGGTTCCTTGTACTCAGGATCAATACCACCCCTGGGAGGTGCAGATTTTAAGTCCTGAGCCATGGCATAGTGGGCTAGAGCATTATGCTTTGGTTCCTTGTACTCAGGATCAATACCACCCCTGGGAGGTGCAGATTTTAAGTCCTGGGTCATGGCATAGTGGGCTAGAGCATTATACTTTGGTTCCTTGTACTCAGGATCAACACCACCCCTGGGAGGTGCAGATTTTAAGTCCTGAGCCATGACATAGTGGGCTAGAGCATTATACTTTGGTTCCCTGTACTCAGGATCAATACCACCCCTAGAGGTGCAGATTTTAAGTCCTGAGCCATGGCATAGTGGGCTAGAGCATTATGCTTTGGTTCCTTGTACTCAGGATCAATACCACCCTTGGGAGGTGCAGATTTTAAGTCCTGAGCCATGGCATAGTGGGCTAGAGTATTATGCTTTGGTTCCTTGTACTCAGGATCAATACCACCCTTGGGAGGTGCAGATTTTAAGTCCTGAGCCATGGCATAGTGGGCTAGAGCATTATGCTTTGGTTCCTTGTACTCAGGATCAATACCAGCCTTGGGAGGTGCAGATTTTAAGTCCTGAGCCATGGCATAGTGGGCTAGAGCATTATGCTTTGGTTCCTTGTACTCAGGATCAATACCACCCTTGGGAGGTAGAGATTTTAAGTCCTGGGTCATGGCATAGTGGGCTAGAGCATTATGCTTTGGTTCCTTGTACTCAGGATCAATACCACCCTTGGAAGGTGCAGATTTTAAGTCCTGGGCCATGGCATAGTGGGCTAGAGCATTATACTTTGGTTCCTTGCACTCATGATCAATACCACCCTTGGTAGGAGCAGATTTTAAGTCCTGGGCCATGGCATAGTGGGTAGAGCATTATGCTTTGGTTCCTTGTACTCAGGATCAATACCACCCCTGGGAGGTGCAGATTTTAAGTCCTGAGCCATGGCATAGTGGGCTAGAGCATTATGCTTTGGTTCCTTGTACTCAGGATCAATACCACCCTTGGGAGGTGCAGATTTTAAGTCCTGAGCCATGGCATAGTGGGCTAGAGCATTATGCTTTGGTTCCTTGTACTCAGGATCAATACCACCCCTGGGAGGTGCAGATTTTAAGTCCTGAGCCATGGCATAGTGGGCTAGAGCATTATGCTTTGGTTCC
Source organism: Mantis religiosa (assembly GCA_030765055.1). NCBI lineage: Eukaryota > Metazoa > Arthropoda > Insecta > Mantodea > Mantidae > Mantis > Mantis religiosa. The sequence continues at coordinate 11,874,762 of CM060948.1, forward strand.
TTGTACTCAGGATCAATACCACCCCTGGGAGGTGCAGATTTTAAGTCCTGAGCCATGACATAGTGGGCTAGAGCATTATGCTTTGGTTCCTTGTACTAAGGTTCAATACCACCCCTGGGAGGTGCAGATTTTAAGTCCTGAGCCATGGCATAGTGGGCTAGAGCATTATGCTTTGGTTCCTTGTACTCAGGATCAATACCACCCCTAGGAGGTGCAGATTTTAAGTCCTGAGCCATGACATAGTGGGCTAGAGCATGATGCTTTGGTTCCTTGTACTCAGGATCAATACCACCCTTGGGAGGTGCAGATTTTAAGTCCTGAGCCTTGGCATAGTGGGCTAGAGCATTATGCTTTGGTTCCTTGTACTCAGGATCAATACCACCCCTAGGAGGTGCAGATTTTAAGTCCTGGGCCATGGCATAGTGGGCCTGAGCATTATACTTTGGTTCCTTGTACTCAGGATCAATACCACCCCTGGGAGGTGCAGATTTTAAGTCCTGAGCCATGGCATAGTGGGCTAGAGCATTATGCTTTGGTTCCTTGTACTCAGGATCAATACCACCCCTGGGAGGTGCAGATTTTAAGTCCTGGGTCATGGCATAGTGGGTAGAGCATTATGCTTTGGTTCCTTGTACTCAGGATCAATACCACCCTTGGGAGGTGCAGATTTTAAGTCCTGAGCCAATGCATAGTGGGCTAGAGCATTATACTTTGGTTCCTTGTACTCAGGATCAACACCACCCCTAGGAGGTGCAAATTTTAAGTCCTGGGCCATGGCATAGTGGGCTAGAGCATTATGCTTTGGTTCCTTGTACTCAGGATCAACACCACCCCTGGGAGGTGCAGATTTTAAGTCCTGAGCCATGACATAGTGGGCTAGAGCATTATGCTTTGGTTCCTTGTACTAAGGTTCAATACCACCCCTGGGAGGTGCAGATTTTAAGTCCTGAGCCATGGCATAGTGGGCTAGAGCATTATGCTTTGGTTCCTTGTACTCAGGATCAATACCACCCCTAGGAGGTGCAGATTTTAAGTCCTGAGCCATGACATAGTGGGCTAGAGCATTATGCTTTGGTTCCTTGTACTCAGGATCAATACCACCCTTGGGAGGTGCAGATTTTAAGTCCTGAGCCTTGGCATAGTGGGCTAGAGCATTATGCTTTGGTTCCTTGTACTCAGGATCAATACCACCCCTAGGAGGTGCAGATTTTAAGTCCTGGGCCATGGCATAGTGGGCCTGAGCATTATACTTTGGTTCCTTGTACTCAGGATCAATACCACCCCTGGGAGGTGCAGATTTTAAGTCCTGAGCCATGGCATAGTGGGCTAGAGCATTATGCTTTGGTTCCTTGTACTCAGGATCAATACCACCCCTGGGAGGTGCAGATTTTAAGTCCTGGGTCATGGCATAGTGGGCTAGAGCATTATACTTTGGTTCCTTGTACTCAGGATCAACACCACCCCTGGGAGGTGCAGATTTTAAGTCCTGAGCCATGACATAGTGGGCTAGAGCATTATACTTTGGTTCCCTGTACTCAGGATCAATACCACCCCTGGGAGGTGCAGATTTTAAGTCCTGAGCCATGACATAGTGGGCTAGAGCATTATGCTTTGGTTCCTTGTACTCAGGATCAATACCACCCCTAGGAGGTGCAGATTTTAAGTCCTGGGCCATGGCATAGTGGGCCTGAGCATTATACTTTGGTTCCTTGTACTCAGGATCAATACCACCCCTGGGAGGTGCAGATTTTAAGTCCTGAGCCATGGCATAGTGGGCTAGAGCATTATGCTTTGGTTCCTTGTACTCAGGATCAATACCACCCCTGGGAGGTGCAGATTTTAAGTCCTGGGTCATGGCATAGTGGGTAGAGCATTATGCTTTGGTTCCTTGTACTCAGGATCAATACCACCCTTGGGAGGTGCAGATTTTAAGTCCTGAGCCAATGCATAGTGGGCTAGAGCATTATGCTTTGGTTCCTTGTACTCAGGATCAATACCACCCTTGGGAGGTGCAGATTTTAAGTCCTGGGTCATGGCATAGTGGGCTAGAGCATTATGCTTTGGTTCCTTGTACTCAGGATCAATACCACCCCTGGGAGGTGCAGATTTTAAGTCCTGAGCCATGACATAGTGGGCTAGAGCATTATACTTTGGTTCCTTGTACTCAGGATCAACACCACCCCTCGGAGGTGCAAATTTTAAGTCCTGGGCCATGGCATAGTGGGCTAGAGCATTATGCTTTGGTTCCTTGTACTCAGGATCAACACCACCCCTGGGAGGTGCAGATTTTATGTCCTGAGCCATGACATAGTGGGCTAGAGCATTATGCTTTGGTTCCTTGTACTAAGGTTCAATACCACCCCTGGGAGGTGCAGATTTTAAGTCCTGAGCCATGGCATAGTGGGCTAGAGCATTATGCTTTGGTTCCTTGTACTCAGGATCAATACCACCCCTAGGAGGTGCAGATTTTAAGTCCTGAGCCATGACATAGTGGGCTAGAGCATTATGCTTTGGTTCCTTGTACTCAGGATCAATACCACCCTTGGGAGGTGCAGATTTTAAGTCCTGAGCCTTGGCATAGTGGGCTAGAGCATTATGCTTTGGTTCCTTGTACTCAGGATCAATACCACCCCTAGGAGGTGCAGATTTTAAGTCCTGGGCCATGGCATAGTGGGCCTGAGCATTATACTTTGGTTCCTTGTACTCAGGATCAATACCACCCCTGGGAGGTGCAGATTTTAAGTCCTGAGCCATGGCATAGTGGGCTAGAGCATTATGCTTTGGTTCCTTGTACTCAGGATCAATACCACCCCTGGGAGGTGCAGATTTTAAGTCCTGGGTCATGGCATAGTGGGTAGAGCATTATGCTTTGGTTCCTTGTACTCAGGATCAATACCACCCTTGGGAGGTGCAGATTTTAAGTCCTGAGCCAATGCATAGTGGGCTAGAGCATTATACTTTGGTTCCTTGTACTCAGGATCAACACCACCCCTGGGAGGTGCAGATTTTAAGTCCTGAGCCATGACATAGGGGGCTAGAGCATTATACTTTGGTTCCCTGTACTCAGGATCAATAGCACCCCTGGGAGGTGCAGATTTTAAGTCCTGAGCCATGACATAGTGGGCTAGAGCATTATGCTTTGGTTCCTTGTACTCAGGATCAATACCACCCTTGGGAGGTGCAGATTTTAAGTCCTGAGCCATGGCATAGTGGGCTAGAGCATTATGCTTTGGTTCCTTGTACTCAGGATCAATACCACCCTTGGGAGGTGCAGATTTTAAGTCCTGAGCGATGGCATAGTGGGCTAGAGCATTATGCTTTGGTTCCTTGTACTCAGGATCAATACCACCCTTGGGAGGAGCAGATTTTAAGTCCTGAGCCATGGCATAGTGGGCTAGAGCATTATGCTTTGGTTCCTTGTACTCAGGATCAATACCACCCTTGGGAGGTGCACATTTTAAGTCCTGAGCCATGGCATAGTGGGCTAGAGCATTATGCTTTGGTTCCTTGTACTCAGGATCAATACCACCCTTTGGAGGTACAGATTTTAAGTCCTGAGCCATGGCATAGTGGGCTAGAGCATTATGCTTTGGTTCCTTGTACTCAGGATCAATACCACCCTTGGGAGGTGCAGATTTTAAGTCCTGAGCCATGGCATAGTGGCCTAGAGCATTATGCTTTGGTTCCTTGTACTCAGGATCAATACCACCCTTGGGAGGTGCAGATTTTAAGTCCTGAGCCATGGCATAGTGGGCTAGAGCATTATGCTTTGGTTCCTTGTACTCAGGATCAATACCAGCCTTGGGAGGTGCAGATTTTAAGTCCTGAGCCATGGCATAGTGGGCTAGAGCATTATGCTTTGGTTCCTTGTACTCAGGATCAATACCACCCTTGGGAGGTGCAGATTTTAAGTCCTGGGTCATGGCATAGTGGGCTAGAGCATTATGCTTTGGTTCCTTGTACTCAGGATCAATACCACCCTTGGGAGGTGCAGATTTTAAGTCCTGGGCCATGGCATAGTGGGCTAGAGCATTATACTTTGGTTCCTTGTACTCAGGATCAATACCACCCTTGGTAGGAGCAGATTTTAAGTCCTGGGCCATGGCATAGTGGGTAGAGCATTATGCTTTGCTTCCTTGTACTCAGGATCAATACCACCCCTGGGAGGTGCAGATATTAAGTCCTGAGCCATGGCATAGTGGGCTAGAGCATTATGCTTTGGTTCCTTGTACTCAGGATCAATACCACCCTTGGGAGGTGCAGATTTTAAGTCCTGAGCCATGGCATAGTGGGCTAGAGCATTATGCTTTGGTTCCTTGTACTCAGGATCAATACCACCCTTGGGAGGTGCAGATTTTAAGTCCTGAGCCATGGCATAGTGGGCTAGAGCATTATGCTTTGGTTCCTTGTACTCAGGATCAATACCACCCTTGGGAGGTGCAGATTTTAAGTCCTGGGTCATGGCATAGTGGGCTAGAGCATTATGCTTTGGTTCCTTGTACTCAGGATCAATACCACCCCTGGGAGGTGCAGATTTTAAGTCCTGAGCCATGGCATAGTGGGCTAGAGCATTATGCTTTGGTTCCTTGTACTCAGGATCAATACCACCCTTGGGAGGTGCAGATTTTAAGTCCTGAGCCATGGCATAGTGGGCTAGAGCATTATGCTTTGGTTCCTTGTACTCAGGATCAATACCACCCTTGGGAGGTGCAGATTTTAAGTCCTGAGCCATGGCATAGTGGGCTAGAGCATTATGCTTTGGTTCCTTGTACTCAGGATCAATACCACCCTTGGGAGGTTCAGATTTTAAGTCCTGGGCCATGGCATAGTGGGCTAGAGCATTATACTTTGGTTCCTTGTACTCAGGATCAATACCACCCTTGGTAGGAGCAGATTTTAAGTCCTGGGCCATGGCATAGTGGGTAGAGCATTATGCTTTGGTTCCTTGTACTCAGGATCAATACCACCCCTGGGAGGTGCAGATTTTAAGTCCTGAGCCATGGCATAGTGGGCTAGAGCATTATGCTTTGGTTCCTTGTACTAAGGTTCAATACCACCCCTGGGAGGTGCAGATTTTAAGTCCTGAGCCATGGCATAGTGGGCTAGAGCATTATGCTTTGGTTCCTTGTACTCAGGTTCAATACCACCCCTGGGAGGTGCAGATTTTAAGTCCTGAGCCATGGCATTGTGGGCTAGAGCATTGCAGATTTTAAGTCCCAGGTGTAGTACCGGTGACCACTCAACATCACAAAGAAATTGAGGAGCTACGTTAGGTAGCGATCTCTGGTCTAGAAAGCCAACATTCCAGCTGGGCATGCCGAGATGCTGACTACATCTCCTCTCTGTATCAGTTTGATGATCGCCCACCTCTGCCTTGCGTATGTGGGCGTGAGGCTCACTTTGGGCTGTTACGCCATGGGTTATGTTATGGGTTATGGCACCAAAAAACAATTACAACATTAAAAACCTACTTCACAGTAATAATACTGATAAGATAAAACCAGAGGAAAAGTCAGGCATTTACAAGATTAAGTGTAAAGACTGTGAAAAAATTTACATAGGGAGGACAAAAAGAAACATAGGCACTAGAAAGAAAGAACACTTCAGGCACTTAAGATACAAAAATATTGATAAGTCCGCAATAGCAGCTCATTTCTGGTCTGAAGATCATGAAATTGAAGATAGCACAGAATTACTAAAATACGTACAAAAACATATTGAACTCGTCATATGGGAGAGGATATACATAGAAAAACATAAAAACCAACTAATGAACTTTGAAATCCCGCTAGAAGAGAATCCCACATTTAAGTTCATCACTAAATCAACAGATGGCAGCAACAACCCCAGAATTACCCACACCGCTGGATCTAGCTTCAGTCGCATAAGAGCCGTAGATGCAAACGATGATTTGCGAAACATGTCCTCAAAATAGGTACGAAAGTGAAGCAGATGTGTAAAAAATACGACTCATCTAAAATTTAATAAAACTACAAATAGTTTTTCCAAATAACTGAAGCAGTATTTGTCTGCCTCACAATGTTGCTCCAGTTTGTAGCCATTTGTGTCTACCTCAATCTTGAGCAGAGACCTATCTCAGGGTATGTGTGTGTGTCTTTTATCAAAGTAAGGATGACACCAGAATCTGAGTTGGAAACATTTTAATAAATTGTATTCACTCTGAGAAGTTGCTGACCAATGGAAACTAATATGTAAGTATCCGGAGTTCATGTACTTGAATCCTACATCACGTGGTTCTATACTTGAGACAAGAATGACGCTACGTCTTTTTCCACCAGTGATCTGAGCAGAAGTGTCCAAGATTATGCCCAGAATGTCCTACAAACTTCAATGTTCTCCTAATCACCTCCCCTCTTGCTAATGGCTCTAAGACTCCTACTACTAGCTTCTAATATGATGTTGCCGCTTCGTTTCTACATTTCTGAAATCTGCTTCTTTCCAACCTAAAATCTCTCTATAAATTTCTAAGAAATAATCTCACATATTCCAGGAATTCCAAGCTAACCTGCCATACTACCAAACTACTACTACGAATTGGTGTGAGAATTAGCCCTCACTAAGTACCATACCTAATGTCATCTTAGCCCGAGCCAAACAGTACTCGTTATCTATTGCCAAAGATACAGTGTCTGAACATTTAACACAAATGCACTCATATTTAATTTTATTGAAAGTATTAATTTATTTAACTGATCTATAATTTCTATATCAGAACTTAGAGCTGTTTTGGAAACTCCCAAGTAAAGAGGCAGTCAAACATGTTTGCAGCCACAAGTCATCTGGGAAGTACCTAGTGTAACTGCGTAATTACGTATCTATGAACAATGAACAGCTAGAACACATTCCACAATATGATTGATGAAAATAGCAAAAAGTGTGATGATAAGTACGATAGATAATCCATTCTGCAAATATAAGCAGAATAGCGGTAAAACAGAATCTACTCATATCAGAAAATGAGCTCCAGAACAAGGAGAGGAAAATGAGTTGCCAAAAATACGTTCTCTCTGGCAGACATCCATTTCTCGAGGTTAAAAACAAAACTGCCACCTTCTCAGAAATGCATCCATGGGACTAAGGGGCCAACCATTAAGGTAGTAACGAAAACTGCACCCAAAGTTTGACGGCAGTATCTGGCATTGAAGCCACCATGTCAACTGCGTTCCACCTTCTTGTAGATGCAACTTCTGAGGAAGATTGCGTTCCTTTCCATATTTTAGTACTGGGAGGATAGCCTGGCACCAACCTCATGGAAACTTAGTAGTTGATCTTTGCAACAAACAGAAACACCAGGTATACTTTCGGCAAATACAAACGCAGCTAATTGAGTGCAAAATTAACCCGGAGAAGAGCTGTGCGATTCTCCTGGCGAAAGTCCGAACCAACCGGTTACAGCTGAACTTGTTTTACGGCGCCGTCGAATCCCATGGGTTAAAACGGCGGAGTATCTCGGAGTGACATTGGACCAGAAATTAACTTACGTTCCACACGTCAAGGGCAAGGTGCAGCATGGGCACGCCGCACTCCTGAAACTATACCCTTTATTCCACTCCACTGTCATGCCCCTCCATCTAATCGTTCGGCCCCTGGTTCTGTAAGGCTGTGAGACCTGGGGAACAGTGGCAAATTACACTTACATCAGATCCAGACGCTGCAAACCAGGGCACTCAGAATCATCTATGATACAGACTGAATATTCCCCACCCATATCCTACACGAACACGCGAACATCTCGTACATTGTCCATGTCATTAGAGAGAGGGCACGATCAATGTATAACTAAACCCAAACCCATCACAATCCTTTGGTGAATGCTCTGGACAGATACGACCAGAGGGAGCCAAGATGCTTGCCATCTTTCAAGCTCCCGAGAGATGTCATGGGACCCCTTGGTTAAACTGAGCACCCAAATGACAGACTCGAAGAGAAACAAACGTCCGATGCTGTACACATCACTCTGCCCCTCATGGTTCAAGCTATAGGCAACCCGTAATGAAACGGAGTGAAACATACCAACCACTCTCCCCAAACGAGACAACGCTCTACAGCAACATCCAAACACACAAAAAACTTACAATTTACTCCAGCAGAACATAAATCCGCCATATATATCGCAGGTTAAGCCGCAAAGTGACTAAGTACTACGGAAATGACAGGGAAAACTCTGTTACCTCTGGGCTGTAAGGGAAAGAGCTTATCCACGGAGAGCAGGCGCTGTGGCTTTAAAATGTCAACACCATCTGACCCAGGGACTGAGGGCCTGTTTCACTCCCTGCACTGTATACGTGAAAACAGTTCTACCATCAGATGGGAGATGAAATGGAAGGACAGGAAATTTGGGGGATGTAATTAACCTACCCAGCATTCGCCTGGGACCCGGGAAATACCCCTAAAAAACTCCTGGGTCAAGTAGATCGGTCACGGGAATCGAACCCGGACCTCTCGAATGTGGGCTACAAAGGAATCCACCTTAGCCATCTCGCTTGGTTAACGATTTTATTCATTGCGAACTGAGATTGTTATTGGGCCTCTGGTATTTTATTTGTTTTCCATTACACTGAGGTTGATACAGCGTTGTGTGTGGAAGTATGATCAAATTATTGAACAATTGTTATACAAAGCGGTTGCGTGACAGTAATACACTGATACAATAAAAAATAATTGTGAAATGTGGACGCCTTTTCGTTGTTTTGCTTAAAAGCAAATATAGTGGTTTGTGGTAGGCGAAGATTATGGAGTCTCTTTGTTCAAGTTACTGCTGGAACTTTTTTATAGAAACAATTCTCGCTCGTAGGTAATCAAAACATTCTACCACTGACTCAAATTCAGCGAGAAAATGCAATCAGACTCCAAATTTTCATTTTCCAATTGCTGGAGCACAAAAGCAATAGCAAAATCTGATGTGTCTGTGCACATTTAATAACTTCGTGTTAGGGCATTTCCGGAACGTTTTCTTTGTTTCCTCAGTCCACTGAATTTATCTGTTGTGTTTCTTTTTTGAAGATAGTCATACAAAATAGCAGGGGCGGCTTCTCAATGGGGTAGCATGTTTGCGCTACAACCAAAATGCTGGGTCTCCCTTTAATGCAAGGGCATGTTCCATTTGGCGTTCAGTTCGACCTTGTCTAGCGCAGTGGCCCTCAGCGCGCTGTATTGTTTGCAGGTGCCAAGTAGTTCACTCTGAGTTGCAAACCACTGGTATACAATGGGGAGGTATAGGGCAGGATGAACCTAGGGCGTGCCGAGGCAAGTAGGGGGGAAGGGCGGGGCTTATGGCTGCATAAGGTTGGTTAACCTAGCAGCCAGAGAATAGTGAATGCCAAGCCTTCTCCTTCTGTTTTCAGCGCCACCTATTATTCTCATATTAAATGTCCGCATCGGTCAAATATTACCACAGATTACTATTACCTACCAGAGCATAGCCACATGTTTTGTGCCGTGTTTTGTTAGCTGTGTCGTGCTTTGAGTAGTGAATAAGAGAGATTTATTTAAATACAAGTATGACTTTAAAGAGAGTCGATTAAAGACACTAGACAACACTTACTTTTAAATTTTTCCGGAACATGTTTCTGAGGCTTTGCCTCTATCATCGAGAGCCGGCCGATGATAGAGGCAAAGCCTCAGAAACATGTTCCGGAAAAATTTAAAAGTAAGTGTTGTCTAGTGTCTTTAATCGACTCTCTTTAAAGTTAATTTAGCATAACAACACTGTTTTCAACACTTCCAAGAAAGGAATTACAAGTATATTGTGTTATATAAGGAGAAACAATGAATTCCATAAAGGGTCTATTAGCACATCCTTTTTAAAAATGAGCTTAAAAGAAAAAACCGAAAATAAGCGACTTGGAAGTCCCACGCCGAATATAAAAATCACATAGGTAGTCAAAACAAAAACAAGATATTTGAACAGGAACTTTAACAACAATGTTTATGAGAAATATAATTTGATGTGTGGTTGTAATATTAAAAATAGCCTGTTTTGCTTTCCTTGCGTTCTCTTTGGCGGTGAAGATCCGTGGACAAAACATGGCGTGAATGCTTTGCAGCATCTTCATGATCGCGCTAAAAACACGTAACTTAAAAACTGCACATGAAAAACACAGTTTTGCTATGCTTGGCAATGTAAATATAGCAAAGCAGATGAAATGTGTAGTGTTTAACACCCGCTTTTACTACATACGGCACCGCAGGCGATGGCACTGATGATACATGAGATGAAGATGAAGCACCGGTGGAATGAGATGGCAGGGGAAACCGGAGATCCTGGAGAAAACCCGTCCCAGCGCCGTGTTGTCCACCACAAATCTCACTTTGCAAAGCAGATGGACAGTGCATATCGGAGAAAAATTGAAGAACACAGCCAGAAAGTGGCTCAAAATAGGTATGTTTTAAACATTATTGTTAACTACATTAGGTTTTGTGGAACCTTTGAGTTAGCTCAATGATTCAGCTACGTCAAGCAATCCTGGTATTTTTCGAGGACTGATAAACTTCAGTGCAGAGCTAGACTGTGTTCTGAAAAACCTATCTGGAGAATGGTACAGTGCTTAAGGGGACCTCCAAGACAATCCAGAACGAAATCTTGCAATGTACACTTGAAGTCTGCCATGAAGAGATATCAAGTCCATTTTTAGCTGCCTAAATAGAAGAGTGTTATGCTCTAGAGTGTTTCTGAAATACGTATGTTGTTTTATACGCTGTGAATTACCGTTAACTTGTGTATACAGCAGTCTATAGTGGTAGGCTTAAACAACCGTTTGTTACTTTAAAAAAAAAATTAAATTGCATGGATAAATTTGTGAACCACCGATTTTCAGAGCCACCAGCCGCCCCTGCAAATAGCCTGGGTTTGCAGCGACAAGAAATATACGGAGCTCTTGGAGCTTGTCAGGTAAGTGATGTTACCCAGCACTTCAGGAATCCTAATTCAGTTACTCCACAGATTGGTTTTTATATGTTTATTCGAACTCCGTAGCTAGATAATTGTTCAAGTAGGTACTAGCTGGATGTGGGTTTGGATAAAAGATTAGGATCAGGAAATCTAGAACAAACATAACCTTATTAGTGAACTTGGAATGTTGAAAGTGCATTTCTGCTGTCTTGTGCTTATCTTCTTCAGCAATGGATATTTGATAATAAGCTTTAAAGAGGTTAAGAAATGTTCTTGTATTGTAGAATGCATTGGAAATGTTCTATTCTAGGCACAAGATAAGGGTCGGGCACTACATCTTTCTTGGGTACCATGTGAAGATGACTAGTCATTGAGATTTAAATGGCTTAATGAAGCCATTTTCTAGCATAAATTTAAATTGTTGTGTTGCCTAGGGTTGCCAGAATGACTTCGAGGCAGACCAGAGTCGAGCCAAGGAATTAAAAAAAAAAAAACACGGACATAGTTTGTGTAATTTGGGACAAATAGCCTAAGAGAATTTTTTGTATTATTACGGTAACAATGTTTACTCAGATAATATAAATTTACTGCTAATGCTCTCATTACCACGAACCGAACCTATACTGTATTAAATAAAAATAATAGTAAAGTATTACTGTTGGCTATAAAACATTAACCTCACTCATAAACAACAAACTTTAAAAGCACACAGAAAACATAATTGGGGAATATCAAGTGGGCTTCTGGTCCGGAAGGTCAATCATCGACCAGATACTCACAGTTAAAAACTTATTAGAAAAGGCATGGGAAATGAAATGTGTAGCGTTTAACGCCCGCTTTTACTACATATGGCACCACAGGCGGTGACACTGATGGTATATGAGATGAAGATGGAGCACCGGTGGAATGAGATGGCAGGGGAAACCGGAGGTCCTGGAGAAAACCTGCCCCAGCGCCGTGTTGTCCACCACAAAAAGACATGGGAGCATAATATTGAAATATATAAAATATTTATAGATTTTCAAGTATACGGCAGTATCAAAAGAGGAAAATTACTTGCAATAATGAAAATGTTTGGTAGAACTGATTAGATTAGGAGAAATAGCAAACAATGCCAGAGTCCAAATATCACATAAAAGTAGGGACCAGTATAACAGATGGATTTGAAACACCCCCCTCCCCTTTAATACAGCACTGGAATACCTACGTAATTAGACAAACAGAAATACTCAACAATTGTCTAGAAGGCATTACAATTAATAGGCTATGCTGATGATATTAATGTGAAGGGAAGAACGAGGACACCAATATCTTGAAATGAACACATCCAAAACAAAGGCAGTGATACAAAACAAATAACATCTAGTAAGGAACTTCAAATACCTGCTAACAATAATGATGAAGTGGAAGAAATAAAAAACAAGAGTGTTAATTGCCAATAAAGTCTGTCATTCACTCTATGCAATATTTAGATCTAAACAATTTTATAGAAACAACAAAATTAGGTTATATAAAACACTGATAGAAACCAGTCCTCTGCTATGGAAGCTGAAACATAGACACTGACAGAGAATTTGGAAGACGCTTTAACAACTTTGGAAAGAAAGATCCCAATAGAGGAAGGAGACGCTGGCGCATAACGGAATGAAGAACTATATAGTTTACATAAAAATATAAATGTTGCCCATGACATTAAAATTAAAAGTATAAGATGGGCAGGCCATATAGTAAGAATATCAAAAAAGAGTTCTTAATGGCAAATTTTATAACACAAGAGCAGTAGGAAGACCGAGAATGAGATGGGAGGGTGCCATACAGAGAGATGCTCAACAAATACTGGGAATACGAGGATGAAGAAGGAGAGTTGGAGAAAAAGAGGAATGGAGGACTCAAAGAAGAAGTATTACTGTACCTTAACGAGGTACCTTAAGCGTACTTTATTATTCGTCCTATTTTTTTCAGGATCTCATTGCATTCAGAAGACTCTTGTTTTTAAGAAGCACATTGTAGAAGTCTTCACGCTGCATTTCTAAATTCATCTGAACACAAGTTCCCTTCACATCTCACCATAAACACTCGTTCAAAGTTCACAGGAATTTCGAGGACATGCTGCAATATTATGAAAAAAAATTGGTGCTTCTCGTTTTTTGAAAAACTCACTCCACGCTTTACAATAATTATTATTGTTCCTTTCTATCAAGATTTGGTACTAGCGATCGAAAAACAGAAAACTCATGATATAGTCAGTGGCTGCTCGTGGCCGAAATGTTTGGGCAGCGCGGAAACGGAATTGACAACAATAAATTATTACACCCATGAATTTTAAGAACCATTTTTTCCAGAATTTTCCAAATTCTACCCCTATAACCCAGGGAAATAGTGGTTCTTACCTCAGAAGTCCAAAGCTGCATGTAACCTCACCAGTGTCATACACAGTAATACTTGTATTTGCTCAGTTTATCATGAATTACACTTCTGGCCTATTTATATACAAAATCAAGTCTTCCATTCTTTAATTTAATGAAATTTTCCATTACTCTTTCGTCAAAATCCTGCATGTTACTTATAAGGTACTTATTTATGACAACATTGCTAAAGCATTGAGTCTGTCGCTTATCACTGTATTTCTTAAAGAGTTTTTATCTTTTTCAGAGCAGAACAGCAGTGTTCAGGTTCCGCAGTCGTCGGCGTTGTTATGACAATTTCTCAAAGTTTTCTTTCTTACTTTACTGAAAAATGACGAAAGATTACTTTCATATATGAACTGGAAAGGTTTCAATGCTTCTTGAATGTTCAAGCCAATTCTATGTGCAGTTTTCCTTGCTGTAGAAAAGGATAGTATTGCATCACTCGTGTGAAAATTTATTACGGAAAACGTTCACAGAAATCCTTAAATAAATCGTTACAAAGCAAAGATGCAGCTCCTAGATGTCCATTATCAATAAATCTATCTGTAACAGTAGTTGTGATGACGTCACACACCTCTTTGGCATCTCCAAACCCTTGCATATTCCATACTTTTTCTTTTCACCATTTATTGCCATTCTTCTGGCAAGAATTTAAAAAGACATTGATTTTTCTTTTGTGTGATAATATTCTTTGTGACTGTAAATGCTTATTCATGGCCTTCACGCTATCACACACATACACTCATCACTATCAACATTCTTCACGATATCGTCTCTTTATTTCACTGTTATTACTCACACATGATGTCACGTAACTTGTCGGCCGATTTTAGACGCAACAATGAAAAGTTGTCGAATAAGAATACAAACGCAGCGTTTTGTTGCAGTAAGATATTAACAATTGGATATAATTAAAGAGTAAGGTAATATTGAAGCCCGTATATCCAAACTCGGGCACGTGCTCTGGGTGTAACTGTCGTCAGTGTTGTTTAATTTCTCTGAGTAAAAAGTTAAGTACCAGTTTATGTAAATTACAATTGCTACTTACACTTGTATTTAAAAGCCCAACATAAAACAAAAAATAAAATTTTCTATGCACACGCGCACACACACGCACGCACACACGCTTTAGAGACTTCACATGACAAAGTCTGTCAAGTGCCTCCTAACTACCAAAGAGCTGCGATTGCTTCCGGAAACTTACGAAATATGGTATTCAAGATTACGAATGCGTAAATACACAAATGCTCAGTAATGAATGAGCTTGCGAAACCGGTGACTCAGGCTTAAGCAGCTGCCAAATTGTCCACAGTCGCGAATGTTGGACAATAAATGTTGAAAATACATCCAGAGAAAATAAAATATTTGACACGATTTTTTTGTTTTTCTTCTTTTTCTCGCAAAATTCTTGGAGAAGCGGCGCTTCCAGTGCTTCATTGCACGTCTCGTTACTGCTTGAGACTCAGCATTGTCTTTTGAGTTGGAAGTGTCAGCCCCACTGTGGACCGTTCCTATTTTGGTTTTGCGACTACTGACTTGAGCGTTTCCCTTCTACATGAGTGTGTGTTTCTCACATTTGCTTGCTCTTTAGTTTACACTGCTTTTCATGTGAACTTTTAGCAGATACATTGATAACAAATGCAATGCGGTAACTTATATTTTGTTACACTTGAAGTGGAGATTCATATCTATTAAATATTAAAAAAATAAGCAACAGAATATTCACTTGGGTTATTTTCAAATAGGTAAAATAAGATAAAACATAATTAGTAGTAGGCGCTAGCGATTTGCTGCCTGATCTTCCAAATTCATGTTTTTCCGTACAACATTCTGTGACAAAGACGAAAGTTCGCCTCAAACTATCTTTTATTTGTCAACAAAATCGTTACTGCAATGCTAGCGTACTCAAACACACGACCTTTTAATGCTTCTTTATTACTCTTTAGCTCTGACATACACAACAGTTCAACTGCACGCCGATTCTGAACACAACTTCGATATTCATTCGTTAACTGCTTCACTGTCTGTTCCACAGCCTGCAGACTCCTAATCACAGAGCTTGGAAGGTATCACACTGACCTAATTCGTGAATTACTTGACTACGCCGACTGCTCACCACGGAGCCGCGATCGAACTTGCAACACTAAGCACTCTCTGCCAAGCCTAGCAAAGGCTGCCGAGCGTGGGAAATCATTCAAGAAGTTAAATGTTCTCGACTTACATTTGCGAACAGTATTTACGCAGTCATAATACGGTTCGACTCTAGTTTCCAGTGGCGGATCGCAGGTCTAAATCCTTCGGAGACCAGGAAATTGATTTTGGGAAATCTCCAGTCCTTTACTTTAATGTAAACAAACTATGGTTTTCTACGTGCTACTGTTGTCTCTGCCGCTACCACATCAATTAAAATGTTCATTATTTCTCTATTCACCTCTTCTTCACTTTTCTGTCTCATTTTCATCAGTTATCATAGATGTACAGTATATCCAGGAGTCTAGCAAGAAGAGCAAGGTAGCACATGCATAGTGCTCCATGATGGAAAAGTTTACAGAATGGGAGATAAATTAAATGTGTACTAGTCCAGAATTGAGCAGAAAATGGATAAAAGGTACACAAGTGATAAAAGAGTTATCTGTTACTTTTAGCAGCATTGGCTATAATGACTGGAGGGGTAGAACTGTGTTAGGTAATGGCAAAGCAGAAAATATCAGAAGATATATGCAATCAATCTGAGAAATGTAGAAAAAAGAATAAGAATAAACAAAATATACAGGATTTTAACAAAAAGATATGTCAAAACTTTGGTAAACACTTCTTGCATATAGACGTTAAAAAAATTGTTATATGAGCATGGGTTTGGAAATTGTTTATTTCCTACAACTCTACTTATACGGTGAGATGTGTAATATGTAGCTGTACTGTGGTTTAATTGTACAGTAGTAAACATTTGCTTTTACATGTGGAGATGATGCATTTCATCGTATTCATTGTACTAGGGTACACTTGTTAGGCACTGGTAGTCAGTTCATGCATTATCAACCTACTTCTCTGTCAGTAGATGTATACGAAGAGCTGGACCAATTCCATGGCCTACATGCTCGCCTGATTTAAACCCACAGGTTTTATATGAGGGGGCATTTGAAAGTCCTTGTTTATTCAACACTAGTTCCACATGTAGAGTCTCTTAATGTTCATATTGTGGTAGGCTGCCAGACAATACAAAATCCTCCAAACCTAACTCAGTACATTAGGGAGTCCATGAGCCAGCGGACTGATAGATACTGTGACTTTGTGGGTTCGTGAAATAATAAAACGAGGTTACGAAACACTAAAACTACACTTTATTCTCCTCGAAATACACTGTTCAACATTACAAAATTGCTAGAACCTCAAAACTGTTTATTTTCACCAAAACTACTCTCAACTGTCTGTCGCTACCGGTAACGATTGGTTCCGAAGTTTTCCGAATCTCCACCGGCTTCGGCTTCGGCTTCACGAGCCTACCGCCAGGGCGACACTGCTCCCTCCTCAAGGCTGGTCGTCCCGAACAGCGCCTTCGTAGCGGGCCAGGCGATCCAGGTGTACCACCAACATCTTTCCCCGGGGCACCTTCTGGATGCGGTAGACCACGTCGTTAATCCTCTTTACCACACGGTACGGTCCTTGCCATGACTGCTGAAGCTTCGGGTCGGGCGGTACAACCAGACCAGGTCACCTTGCTGGAACCCTTGGCTGTTGGCTTGCCTGTCGTATCGGGTTTTCATGCGGTCGCTCGCCTTCTGGATGTTCTGGCGAGCCATCTCGTGCATGTCGTGGAAGTGGTCCACCAGGTTCTCCACATCCCTCAAGAGTGGCCCCTAGTCTGCGTCCGCCAGCTGCTCCCTCCTCAGGCCTGCGCTATCCCAGCCATCCGCAGGCACTGCCGTGACTACTCGAACTGCTGCGGCACGCTCCTTCTCCTCCACTCTTGTGCATTGGCCGCAATCTTCTGGACAGGGTCTTCGGGACATAGCGTCCGCGTTACCGTGACTCTTCCCTCTGCGATGTTCCGAGGTGAAGTCGTACTCCTGCTGCCTCTGGACCCCACCTGCTGTCTGGCCTTCCGGTCGCGCCGTCACTATCACTTCGCTCCTCGCGGGGACAACCACATCTTCGCTCAAGACGACCCTGCCAATTCCAAGGCGCTCTTCTAGTTGACGGAGTATAACCTCTTCTCCGTTGAGCCTCAGGACCTTCCTGCCGACGTCGACCGTCGCCTCGTGGCTCCTGAGGGCATCCAGTCTCAGAATCACCTCCTCAGCCACCTTCGCGACGAACACCCACAGACGCACGGCACTCCGTCCCAAGTTCAGCTCCAGCAGGGCCTCCTCCACAGGCAAGGTGTCGCCCGATGCCGTGACAAGCTAGTATGGTCGGCTCGGCTTCCTTGTCGGCAAACCCTTCGCTACGTCAGGTCTGATGATGGTCACGGCCGCCCCGGTGTCCACCAGCACGCGACACGGCTTTCCTCTTACCCAGCCGTCCGCAATGAGGTCATCCATTCGCCGGCTGACGGCGCGGATTGTCACTCGAGGGGATGGTGGTAATGGCGCCGACGTGCCCCTCACCACGACGGCCCTTACTCGTTTTCCGGCTGCTCTTCCTGGTGTGGGCAGTCTCTCCGCAGGTGTCTGGGCTGTCCACACCCCCAACACAGGCCACTAGGTGTTCGCCGGCGTCCCTCAGCTGGTCTTCTGTCTCCAGCGTAGCGGACACTCCTCGTTCTCGACGTCGGGATAGATGCTACCTTGGCCGCCTCCATCCTTAATGCCGCTGTCAGCGCCTCGTGGATGGTTTTATATTCGCCGAGCATTAGCCGCTGACGAATCTCCATGTCCCATACCCCGTCGACAAAATTGTAGGCGGCTTCCCGGGATACGAACTCCAGTGGCACGTCAACCAAGGCCTTGGTAGCCAGCTGCTCGATCGCTATGGCGAACTCCTGCAACGTCTCCCCCGGCTGCTGCGACCTTGCCTTTAGCTGGCTGCGGTATGCTGCGGCTAAGCGGTGGTTCCCGAAGCGATTCTCCAGGGCCTCCCAGATGTCCTTGGGCGCCGCCGTTGTCTGCACCGCGTTTAGGATTTCCGCGGCCCGTCCCTGGAGGCTGGCTATTAGCTGTGTGGCCTCCTCCTCCGGTGACCATCTGTTGTGCTTGGCCACTGTGTCGAACTGGTGGCGGAAGACCTCGAATGTTGACGCGCCGTCATATTTCGGAGGTTTGACGCGCGCCGATGTTGTGTCGCGTCCCGGTGCGTCAGCCTTCAAATCCTTCAGTCTCCTGCCGACGACGTCCTCCACCATGGCGTTCAGGGACTTGACTCTGGTGCCGGCCTTTCCCTCCAGGTCGTCAACGCGGCTCGCCAGGTCCTCGACGCGCTCGTCCACTTGGCCCATCCGCTTGCCCAGCTCCGTCACGTTATCCCTCACGCCGGCCAACTGTTCTTCAAATTTGGCGGCGAGGACCTCGTTCGCCTCCTTCATTTCCGTAGCCAGACTGTCGTTCGCTGCCTTCATTTCTGTGGTCAATTCGGTCTTTATTTCTTTCAACTCTGCGGCCAGGTTGTTATTTGCCGCTTCTGTTTTTGTTGTTAACTCGTTCATCTTCGCGGCCAAGTTGTTATTTGCCGCTTCCGACTTCGCTGTTAATTCGTTCATCTTCTGCAAAAGGATTTCCAATGCCGATTCTATGGCCATAATGTTCGGTGATGTAGTTATCCCGCTTCCTGACACCAGTTGTGACTTTGTGGGTTCGTGAAATAATAAAACGAGGTTACGAAACACTAAAACTACACTTTATTCTCCTCGAAATACACTGTTCAACATTTAAAATTGCTAGAACCTCAAAACTGTTTATTTTCACCAAAACTACTCTCAACTGTCTGTCGCTACCGGTAACGATTGGTTCCGAAGTTTTCCGAATCTCCACCGGCTTCGCCTTCGGCTTCGCGAGCCTACCGCCAGGGCGACAATACATTGGAGCTAATAGAAGCCATTTTGGACAGGTTCTGTGATTTCTTGTTTTCCAATGGTTCTGGACCTATGTTCATATAACATGTTTCTATCTAATTTTGACACACCCTTTTGTTACACCCTGTATTACATATCACAATGAAATAAAAGAATTATGCATCAACAAAGAAAGAATAGAAAACCTGGCGAGGCAACACAAAAATCAAGAACAAAAATTTGGTTATATTTGTTAGCAGAGGAAAATAAAAATTTATAGCACAAATAATGGAAGAAATATTTTTTTTTTTTTTTTTTTTTTTGTGTGTGTTCCATTTAACTCCAATGGTCATATTGGCGGCTGTTTTCCTTTGAAACTTATTGAAGGTGTTAATTTGTAATCATTTTAATCATTAGATCATGCACTCTTTCACACTCTCATTCATACTTCCAGACTCTGGGGAAGATGAGGAATTATCTTGGAGAAAAATCCCCACCCCCACCACTGAGAATCGATTCCAGGACCCCTAGGACGGCAGGCAGGTGCTCCACTGACTGAGATATGGGGCCAGCCAGGAAATATTTGAAAAGACCATGGGCATAAAATTGGCAAAAAAAAAAAAAATAGATATTAAATCAACAATCCTTACAAATGGAAAGAACAATGAATTGTCATACAACACAAGTATGGAAGAGAGGGAAATTAAAAGTTTCTTAATCAAGAAAATGAAGCAGGCCACTCTAGAAGGAAGAAGAGCTTTTGTGAAAGGATTACAGCTATGGACTGATGGTAAACAGCAGGATGCGAGTCAGTGAAAAACGTCAGAGGAACAGATATTAAGAAATATTTACTTAGCAGGGGAAATGAACAATGTGACATGAAGAAACAACATGCAAGAACTTTGTATGCAAAGTTAAGATAGACAGGAAAATTAAAATGGTATGACATCACTAAGAAACATACTGTGTGACAGTAGACTTAAAAGTGATATCTATTCATACTGGAGGTATGGGATAAAGAATGTGAAATGGTACATAAACAAGAATTAGTATATGACCAAGTTGGAAAATTTAGAGCAGCGAGGAGCCATTGAAAGAAGGAATTGGACCTTTAGGTACTGTTATTAAACACAGAAGCACTGAAATCAAAGGTATACTTGCCAACTTTTTCAAACTGAAACCTGTAAAACATTTCCTCGATGTGCAGAACATAATAATTTTGGAATGATGTGTAATTTAGAATGTGTATGTTTGATGTTCGGTATGTAAACATGCAAAACTTACATGTCATATAAGCCACAACCTGGAAATAAAACATACTAACCTTTTCCAAGCAGAAAACTGTGGTTACTCATTCTACAGATCGTGGACATCAAGTTTAAGATAACACTTCATAAAACTAATTAAATCAAGTAAAAATTAACTGAAAAAATTATTTGTAGTCAGTTTTTAAATATATAAAAATGTGACAAAGTGTTAACAACTGATAACAAATAGTTTATCAATTAATTTTGACATCACTCTTACTAAATTCCTCCAATCACGCATAATAATAAAACTTGATCAGAGTGGAACATGTATAATTCGGGAATTGGTGTATTAGCATGCAAAACATTTTTATATATCAGTCGATGTCCGGCTGAAGATAGAGGGAAGGCCTCAGAAACCGGTTCCGGGAAAATTTAAAAGTGAGTGTTGTTTTGTGTTATTAATCGACTCCCAATTAACTTAACATTTTTATATGTCAATTTTTTGCACCAAACAGAAGTTCTTTGATGAGAAAACAGAATGCAAATTTAAAAATTAATAATTGTATAATGTAGAAAAACAGCATTATACAAATGAATTAATGCATTACATTATACTGTTATTTACATTTATATGAGCTCATTACTTCTTGAAATGGGGTCTCTCCTGCAGGCTCAAGAACCTTAAACAGATGCACTGTCTGCATTGTTTTCTTTTCCTGGCAGCCATCGGTTTCATTTTACTTGTTGCACTTAAATGAGATCATGTAAAACAAAAGCACGTGTTGCTAACATTCAATGAAAAGATAAACATTGAGGCAAGTGAGAGAAAAAGCTTTGTTTGCAAAAAATAAAAAAAAAAAAAAAAAAAAAAAAAATGTAAATTTAAGAAACTATAAGGAATGAGTGAATGAAAGGGAATGGGCATACGAAAATGAAGACAAAAATAGGGGATAAGAAATTAACAATATAGTGCAGGAATGGTTCTTAAGTGCATGAGCAAAATGTCTAGACTATTATTACAGAGTCCAGTTCTGAAAGTCACTGAAGAGCTTAAAGCATCTACAGGATAGCTTGACAGCTTCAAAGCCAGAGACAACATCATGTGTTAAGTGTGTGAAGAAACTAAGGATGCAGAGGAGTGTAGTAATGTTCAATCCCATCTATGGCATTGAATTTTTTGGTTTCTTTCACTACACTAAATTGCTGAGGCGACCTTGATGCTCAAACATAATCAAGCTCTTGGTCCCTGTTAATGCCTTAATTTCCATTACCTAATAATCTATTTAAATTCTCTTGGACATTCCACATAGATTTTTCGCAAATACGAGGGGCACTCAGTAAGTAATGTAACACATTCTATTTTCTCTGCCAATTTTGGTTGAAAAAACTGAAATTTTCCTGTATAATTAGCTTTAAACTAGCCTTTAAAATGCATTTGTAATGGAGGTGCATTCCAAACAGAGCAGTTATTAAGTTTCTTTTGGCAGAAAATCAGACCATCACAAGTATTCATAGTAGCTTGCAGAATGTCTATGGAGACCTGGCAAGTGGACTATGGTGAGTTGTTGAGCCATCTCCCACATGCCAGGTGGCCGCACACAGCTGTCATTCCTGCAATGATGGAACGTGCAGACTCTCTTATTCAAGATGATTGATGGATCACAATCAAACACCTCACTCTTCAACTTGTTTCTGTTGGTAGTGCTGAAACACTAATCCACCAGATTGGTGTACTCACTCGGTTCCTCGAGACTGATGACTATAAAGATCACAGAAGGACCATCTGTGTGGAACTGCTTGCTTGTTATGAGGCTGAGGGTGACATGGTTCATCACTTTGAACCTGAAACAACACGGGAATCCATGGAGTGGCACCACACCAACTCTCCTTGGAAGAAGTTCAAAGTCATACCCTCAGCTGATGAAGTCATGGCCACAGTTTCCTGGGACTCAGAAGGGGTTATTCTGTTTGATGTGCTCCTTCATGGCGAAACAATCAACCCTGAAGGGTACTGTGCTACTCAAGAAACTGAAGAAACGACTTCAGCATGTTCATAGCCACAAAAATGCAAATGAACTTCTCATTCTGCATGATAATGTAAGGCCTTAGAAAAGTCTGCGCAGCCAATAGGAGCTCACAAAACTTCAGTGGACTGTCCTTCCTCATCCACTCTATGGCCCACATCTAGCACCTTCCGACTTCCACCTGTTTGGATGCATGCTGCGGGAAGTACTACATGGATGACATGGAAGTTATTGATGCAGGAAGATGTTGGCTCCGACATAGACCAGTATAGTGGTACCATGCAAGCATACAGTCTCTCCCATCAAGGTGGAATAAGGCCATAGTATTGAACGGAGATTATGTTGAAAAATAGGGTTTTGCAACCAAAACATTGGGGAATAACATGCTGTATTTGAATCATGTAAAAAACCAACTGGGTTTAAGAAACAAAATGTGTTGCATTACTTATTGAATGTCTCTCATACATAACTCAAATTTCTTACTTTTTCTTTTTCTTTATTTTCATTCATCAACATATTTCATTTAGTAAGCTGGACCATTTCTTTAATGTTAGTATAAAGGCAAGTCAATAAATATCTGCACAGCTTCTTTTAAAATTATTTAGGTTGGTAGCACCACTTTGGATCTACACACATCACAAATGGCACTTTTAAGCTTTGGAATACTTCACCCTTATCACTATTGATTGTTGAACTGATATATAGTCAATGCCTATACCCGTTTCTGTGTGAACCAATGAACAACATATTTATGGTCCAGTTTTTGTCAACTGAAGGTGTTAAAGGAGCTGAAGTCCATAGACAACTTTCCATACAATATAAGCACAGAATTTTATGGCAGCAAAGTGTGCAAGAATGGACTGAAAATTTAAAAAACTGTAAAATAAGTGTCAATGATGAGATCATCTATTTAAGGACTACACAAGCAAGTCTGTGCAATGAATAAATCAAAAGTGTATCAATGTAGTGGAAAACTATAGGTAAATTAGTCATGGTTCTGCAAATAGTTTTGTTCATAAGAAGCTGGGCTTTTGCAAAGTCTATGCAGACGAGCACCAAAGTAGCTTATTGAACGCCACAAACAAGATTGTGTGTTCATTCACCAACACTTACTGGACCACTATACAAAGCGAGGTGAAACATTTTTGAAGTGAACAGTAACTGTCTATAATGCATAAACCCATCAAAAAATAAAAATCTTTTTAAACCACTTGTCAAACTATAAAAAACTTTAGCTCCACTTACATTTAAAATTACGACATGTCCCCATCATCAGCTGATGTTTGAGTCAAATATCAGCTGATGGGGACGCGTGGTCCTTGAAACATGTCCTTATTTTAAATGTTAAGTGGAGCTAAAGTGTTTTTATAGTTTGACAAGTGGGTTAAAAAGATTTTATTGATAAAGCTCCACTGTTTACAAATACTTATATTTTATAATTTTAACATAAATCCATCGCTTTGAGTCAGAAAGCAGATGCTATTAACATTTCATAGGAAAACTTTTGCTTACACCCTTCCGAGACACTCAAAGTCTAATATTCATTGCAACTTTACTTGTAGAAAGTTGCAACATAAACAGTGAAATGCTAAGCCTTAGGTTTACTATTAAAAGATTATTCCCCCCACCCCACAAGAATGTCAAGCTGATGAGAAATTGAGTTTAGAGATGTTGGAGCAACCTGCACAGAGCTCCTGTATCTCCATTGCATATAGTCTGAATCATCTCAGATGACTAAATGAAGAAAGCAATACTCACATGGTTGGCAATTGAACACAAGAATCTTTTTCTAAGAACATTGGAATGCATAAAGAGAAATGCATGGGGACTATGAAGAAAGATGCAACATTTGAACTATGAATAAATTTATTAACGTAGATACACAAATTAAAAAATAAATTTTAGACAACAGATATAAATTGTTTCATTCTAATACTAACACTACTTTTACTTCGAACCCACAAAAACTTCATTATATGGCCCTTTTTCTTAGGATGGCACTATAATGTATTGAAAATACATGAAGAGTAATTTCTTATGGGTACCAAATAAATGTTTTTTCCTTCTTAACTTCAATATATTTATTTATATATTTAATATTTAAAATACTGTATTTACATCAATTGAATACTACATTTTCCATAAGCCCTTCTGCAGTCCTGAAAAAACAAGGCTGATATTTTTTGCCTAAGCTCAAATTTTACTCAAAGGTTGGTGAGTACAATGGAATAATTTATCCAAGGAGCTTCAATTTAGAGAAATTGTTGTGGAACAATAAGATTAGGACAAAGCAATTCATCTTTTATCACATGTTATGAGGCCTTAATGGAGGCCGCTCCCTAGTTCAATTACATCTCTTTTTCACTTGCAAAGAATGCACGTATATTTGTGTAATTACAGAATGCAAAGGGCTTACAAAGTTAACAGTTTCGACTACAACAGAAACTACTGGATTATCTCTTTTAACAGGCTACTGTTTTGGTCCAATAGCTTTAGAATTCACTAAGGGCGTCTGCTATTTATATTTAGCAGAATTAGCTTTTGCCTGACATATGGTGTTTTAAAGTCTTGAGATTAGTTGCTAAATACCAAGAACATATATTTAAAACATCAAGTAAATCTTTCTATTATTTTGAAAATGACAATATGTTTAAACATCTAAAAAAGAAATATTGATAACAATTTCAGAAAGCATATCTCTCGAGCAAATTTCTGAAACAATCCTTTACTTAACCCATTCGCATCATTTGAGGAGCTGCACATCCATGATGCTTTGTGGCACTGTTGCACATAAATGCACAGAGTTCAAATGGTAGGCAATAGATGGCTCTAAAGTGTATTCTAAGGCAATCTACATACCAAGATGGTTGATATATATATATTTTTGTGCATTTCATGTGGTGTTTTCCCGCTAAAAAGTTTCTCTTTTGCAGTGTTTTAATATTTGTGTAAGCAACATAGCGAAGAAAGCAGTTTGTGGCAATGATGAGGAGGGTTTATAAAAGCTTTTCTATAGTGGTTTCTACACTGATAACGAACAAAGTGATTTTACGTTCTGAAGAACCCCAAGCACTACCAAAGTAATATGAGTGATAAAAGCACTGATCATGTAATGAAACATTTTCCTGTAAATTAGTCAAGTGCAAATTCAAATTTTGTTTGATAGATAGCTAGGCAACTTGCCAATCAGTCTAAAATTACATTTAACACATGGAAAGTACAGTGCTATATTGTGCACATATATCTTCACTGGTTGATTATTATGCTTACAACACAACTTAGTGTTTAAATCTGATTTCTCAGCAACTAGTAGGGTATTTAAATATGATGCGAATGGATCAAGGTACACATTTACTACATGACAAATTAAATTGGTGAACAAAATGTCTTGATATGCAGTAAGAAGACTAAGTCAATTTATAGCCTTTAATAAAAACCACAAAATATCCTGTTTTAATGTAATAATTTCATTATGGTGGTTCACCATTTGGCTCAGAATATAAGAAGTGTATGTGTATTTTGTACTCATAACACTTGCTTTCAAATCATTAATAAAAATGCATATTTAACATACAAGCACTGATGCTAGTAATTAAGATAAAATAAGTTTTTAATTACAGAATAAGGCTTTATATAGCTTTGTGTCATTAAGTATCATAGCAACAATAAGTTTGAGTCATGGTTATGAATTTGTATTAAGTCTTTTGATAACTAAGTTAAATTTTCAATTATCAACTTAATGTACAAATTAAAACAAAGTCAGTTTTAAGTCACTATGCTCTGCACACTTCATGCACAACACCAATCCATTCAGATACAGTTACAGTGCAGCTGCCTTTATAATATAGTGAGCAGTTTCCTTGCAATACAAAGCAATGAGTACCATCATCATTAGTTTGAACAGTTGTGATCACATCACTACATGAAAAGCAAAAGAAGTTAATATATTCTTAACACAAATGTATTCTATGACCGAATCTGCCAAATTTAAAGATATATTTCATTTAATACAGAGAACAAAAATCTCTTCCACTGCTGCAGAATGTATGGCGTTCTATGTCGGTGATTCCGGCTGAAAATATCGCAACCCATTCACCTGAAAAGAAAAATTATTTGTCATTAATGAATATAATGTACAAACACACATGAAACTTTAAGCTTACTTCTAACTTGATCATTCAATACAATAACACTATGATTTAACAGAAATTGGTGTGCAATACACACATATGACTTTATGTTCTCAGAATGTAAATAGGATATGAGGGCAAAGAGCCTGAGCTAAATGCCATGTCAGATTCAAATGTAATTTGCTTAGCACAAATAAAAAGGAAATATAAAGAAAACTAAAAGGGTGGCCGTGCCATGGCCGAGTGGTTAGAGCACTTGACTCTCACCAAGGCAGCCCGGTTTGATCCCAGGCAACTACATGCAAGATTTGTGGTTGACAACATGGCATAAGATATTACTAGCTCCACATTTTGATAAATGTGCAGTGACCTGGGTGAACAAAAGTTAGTCTTACAGGATGTAACAAAAGGTATGTCAAAACTTTGGGAAAGCATTTCTTGCATACTGAGAATAAAAAATTTGTATATAAACATAAGTCCGGAAATTGCTTATTTCCATAGTAGAGCGCCTTTTTTACAACTCTGCTTACCATGAGATGTGTGGCTATAACCCCATATTAGAACAGTGGTTTATTAGTAAATTTACTTTTACATCTGGTTAAATTTGGTAGAAATTATGCATTTCACCATTGTGCTACAGTAGAGTACGTAGTTCATTTGTTAGGCACTGGTACTCAGTTCATGCACGATGGAATTCCCCCTCATTTCAGGCCATCTGTTCATCAATTTCTAAATAGTAGGTTTCCTGGTAAATGGATAGGAAGAAGTGGACCAATTCTGTGGCCTTCGTGTTCACCTGGCTTAATCCCACTAGATTTTTATTTGTGGGGATATTTAAAAGTTGTTATTTATGCAACTCCAATTGCAGATGTAGAGGCTCTTTGTGCTCCTATTGTGGAAGGTTGCCAGACAATACAAAATTCTCCAGGCCTAACTCAGTGCATTAGGAAGTCCATATGATGGCAGGTTGAGGAATACATTGGAGCTAACGGAGGCCATTTTGAACATGTGCTGTGATTCCCTATTTTCCCACCATTCTGTCATGGAGAGTTGTATGGGGTTCAGCTGTAGAAAAAATGCTCTAAAAAAGGGGGAGGGGGAATTCTGGACCTATGTATTTGTATAATATAAGTGTAACAGTGTATAGTTTATGATTTATTATTATAATTCGGTTATTTTAGAACTTGTTTATGTAGATATTAAACTATGTGATTTTCTGGTTGCACATATTTAACTTGACGATGCTTTGAATATGTTTTGTATAATTTTAAGCAGATAATAAATGAATGAATGTTCATATATCATCTTTTTATCCTCTATCTGCAAGAAATACTTTCTCATATTTTTGACATACCTTTTTGTTACACCCTGTATTCAACAAGTCTATTCATGTGGCCATAACCAAACTTCTGGAAATTGTTATACTGATTTCCAGTAATCATCTAGGTCTGGTAGTGACACAGCATTAGCACTGAAGAAAATGAGAATGTCACAATTTTACTTCTTTAAATCAATCAATAAATTCTGTCCTGCAATACAACTTCACAATTGAAAGCGAAAGGAAAGATAGAGAAAGAAGCAGTAGAGGTACCACCAGCAGCACACCACCATATAATACTGAAAGTTGATAAAAATTGGCTAAAAAATTACTTTTTCTGGAAGAAAAGAACTTTCATTTTAACCTGAAGTCTTTGTCTATTAAAATAACTAAATTGGTGACAATGCCAGAAACCAAAGTACACCTCTGCTGTTTAACAGGCTGTATAAATTAAAAAATTACCATGGATGAGAGGTGATTCATCTGTATTTTACAATTTAGTTAGCATTTCTCTTTTCCCTACTTACCAATATTTTCTAAATAAGTTTTCACTTTACCAAAAAAAGCATATTAAGAGTCAATATAGGGCTTCAGAAAAACCTTTTCTTCTGCTTAAACACCTCACTATGACCCAAACATTGGAATGTGGTATGTAGGAAGTGTTAGAATAAGAATAAAAACCATTTTCTTTAACTAAACGATTAGATAGAGTGATACTGAAAATTAATTCTAGGACCATTTTCTATTCACTTGACAAAAGGAGAAAAATCTTAGTTTGTTCCATCAAGATTCTGCAACAGCACATAAAGCTCTGAATCAAGTGGACTAAGAGCAGTGTTTCATAGTGTGGATTTGCTGTCCTCTTGTTCCTCGGACCTAACTTATCTTTGTTTTAAATAACCTTGCCCCGCTGATATGTATCCCTTACCCTTTCCCCTAATTGGTTAATGCTTTAGGCGCCATAGACAATGCTTTCACATCAAGTGGAAACCTGTAGTAAACGTCATAATAATTGCTAGGAATATAGATAAAATCATGCAAATAAAGTTGTGAAGGCTGCAACAATGTAAGTTTATAATGAAACTCAACTCACACGTACAATGGAAATGTATGATAAATCCAGTTCAAAGCAAGGTCAGCAATAAAAGTAATATAAACGACTGTCACGACTACCAATAAACCCATGTGCTATCTTCAGTCATCCCGAGAGGCAGGTTTGAAGCACAGGATCCTCCTCTTTATTTTGTGTTAAGAATTAACATGCCTGCCTCGGTAGCGTAGATGGTAGCATGTTTGCCTTTTGTTAAAGTTTTTTCCGGGATATATTCAGCAAAGAATTCACCATAAGGGAACTAAATCATGCCATCCATGAGTTGAAAGATAAACAGTATCCTGGACCAGATAAAATACATGCTGAATTTCTGAAACACCTAGGATCAAAGGGAAGAAAGGTACTACTGAAATTATTTAATATTTCATGGACCTCTACTGTACCTACAGAGTGGAAAAAAGCAGTAATTATTCCTATTGTCACCCGAACGTCGGAACTCCCGATAGAACCGGCCGGCAGTAGGGCCAGACGGGAAGCATTTGGCCATGCCTACCCATTTGTCTTATAGCGCTAACGAAGGGATGGTTGGAAAAACATCACTGGCTGTCTCTTTCCCCTCCCCCTGCCGTCTGGAACCTTCGCGGTGATCACTGAAACGCGAGACTTCCAGAAACAGCGATATTCCTATAAAAAGAGGCTGCAGTTGGCGAGTCAGTCAGTTCTTGGCGAGCAGCCACGTGGAGCGCAGAGTGAGTTAACGGACCGGAAGACTGTGAACGTGCATCAGAGGAGTTGTACGTAACTTAGAGCATGCAGTGGACCTGTGACAGACGAACTGGTGAATTGTAATTGTGTGCATTACGTAATTGTGTGTAATCGGCAAGTGTTCCGACTGTAATTCGGTGGAAATAAAGAACATTTTTGAGTTGTGCAATTGGACTTTTAATTTCACGAACCCACAAAGTTACACTATTATAAAAAAAGACAAAGCCCCCGACAAAATAAATAATTACAGACCAATTTCCTTAACAAGAGTGATTGCAAAAACAGCAGAACATATGATTTCAGCAAGGTTAAATTGGTTCTTAGAAAGTAATAACATATTAACAACTGCTCAAACAGGATTCAGACAACACTTATCTACTAAAGAAAATACAATTCAACTATCCCAAGAAGTCAAAGAAACAAAAATCAAGATATGCTGTCAGTTTTCATTGATTTTGAAAAAGCATACAATTCAGTATGGAGGCATAAACTTCTTGAGCAACTTTCAAAACTAGGCATTCAAGATAACATGTTAAATTGGATCACTCAGTTTCTCTCTCAACATTTCTGTGCTACAAAATACAATGACAGTACTTCTAAATCCCTACAAATAAAAATGGGCCTACCACAAGGTGCAGTACTGAGTACAACCTTGTTCAACATCTACATCAAATGATCTTCCCGTGGCTGTGTCAAACACAGAAATAAAGACAGCACTTTTTGCAGATGACATGATCATGTGGACATCTTCCCCACAAATAGAGAACTCCAAAACTTCAATGGAAAAGACTGATACTATTGGAAAAGTGGACTGACAACAATTTGATGAAAATAAATACTGATAAAACAACATTCAAAATATTTACCTTAAAAAAGAAAATCCCTAAACTAAATCTGCAGTTCAAGAAAACAAACCTGAAACAAACATATGAAACAAAATACTTAGGAACAATTTGATTCAAAATTATCTTGGAGACATCATATTGAAGCAGTAGTAAACAAATCCACCAAAAAATTTCAATTTTGAAAAGATTAGCTGGAGTCAAGTGGAGCAGTAATCGGGACACACTGAACACCACGTACAAAACATTCATCAAGCCAATACTTCTTTATAATGCAGAGGTAATAATTACAGCAAACAGTTCTAACATAAATCACCTAGAAGTATGCCAAAATCAGGCCCTGCGACTAATAACTGGTGCAGCAAAATCAACTCCAATCACGGCAATGCAAGCTTTAATTTGGAACTATCCAATACATCTAACTTTAGAGGAGCAGGCACTAATACAACATGAAAAGTTTCACGTTTCCTACACAAAGTTACTGAATTAAAAACAGATCTGAATCTTCCAAATTCTAAAGAAAACATTTTAGTCAAAGAAAACCCACTGACTTTTTAACCAATTAATATTCAATTAGATTTAGAACAAATAGTTACAAAATCTGAAACTTCCAAACCTGTAATTCCTTACAATTCCTTACTTTGAAGTGTTGAAAACAGTGTTGTTATGATAAATTAACTTTAAAGACAGTCGATTAAAGACACTAGACAACACTTACTTTTAAATTTTTCCGGAACATGTTTCTGAGGCTTTGCCTCTATCATCCGCCGATGATAGAGGCAAAGCCTCAGAAACATGTTCCGGAAAAATTTAAAAGTGTTGTCTAGTGTCTTTAATCGACTCTCTTTAAAGTTAATTCCAAACCTGTACTAAATGGACTAGCATTAGAAACTGTAAACAATAGATATCCACCTGAAGAATGGTTACATATCTATACAGATGGATCTAACTTGGACAGCAACTCAGGAGCAGCAATTAAGTGTGCACTGTTCTCATTCTATCAACCAGCAGGATACCACACAACAAATTTAGATGCAGAAGTAACGGCTATTCATATTTCACTCCAACACCTTCTATACAGAATAAATAAATTCAAAAATGCTGTCATACTTTCTGATTCTAAAGCAGCATTATGTGCAATAGGTTCATATAAAATGAGGCCAATCCAAATTAAAGAATGTCACAAAATGATCCAACAACTTCAAAAACTACAGAAAATAATTATATTACAGTGGATACCTGCACATTGTGGAATTGCTAGAAATGAATCAGCTGATTTTCTTGCCAAAAAAAGGTGCAAACTTAATTCAGAACAAAAATAAAAACTTACCCTTTACATCCATAAAAAGTTTAATAAAAAACAAATATAAAAACAAACAAAACCAATCAATATCTAACACAGCCAAAGATAAAAAATGGAACATTTTAATTAAAAATCCTGAAATTATTCCAGAAATCCCACGAAAAGCTGCAGTAGCAAATTTTAGATTACTTACGGAACATGATTATTTGGCCAAACACTTAACACAGAATAGGAATTTATACAAGTCCAAACTGTCCTCTGTGCAACAAAGAAGAGGAAATGACTGAAGAACATCTTCTAGCCTGTTGGATCCACTACACAAAAATATTGGAGAACAAGAGAGCTAATGGCTTCATTGCCAAAGCATAGCATTTGAAAACAGGTTTTTTCTGGGGTTTTCCCTTACCGTTCAAGGCGAATGTCAGGTAACTCTAAGCTCCATGGACCCTGGACTCATTTGAGCATCATTTCACCCAATTCATTCACTGTTCGATATGACTTAACGTTGGAGGATGTAAATTATACAAAAATTTAACATGCATTCTCAATAAATTAACTCTATTACGTAATATATTTAATTCATACGGTTATGGAAATATAAATTTGTCAATTCTCTTCAAACATATTAAGATATATCATGTTAAATAAGGAACTCATTTTTACTGCATAACAACAGTCTACACCTCAACAGCAGCCAATGGGAGGTGATTAAATCATGTGAGTGTTAAGAGATATGGGGAAAGGTTATTTGAAACATAGTTGCAATTTTTGTTTGTAGCATTCTGTGTAAAATTATGTATCATTAGAATCTTCGTGCAGTACAGGAAGTTGTGATATTATACAAAGTCACAAGGATTCCTGTTGATAAGCTTAGGCAAGTGTACAAAAATGTGTTTTATGAGATATGCTGCTTATTTGAGAGCAAAACTCACATTTCCAGCATCTGCTATAAAGTAATGATTTTAGTGAGCCTTTGTCAACACCATTTCACTGGTGCTTCTCGATTATCTTTTACAGTAGAGAGAGCCCATAAATGGCTTACCATATAATTATAATGAACCTATAATAATCTCCATGTGTTTTTGTAGCAGCATGGAGTCAAGAAACAACTCCTTTTATGATTTAAATATTGAAATTTAAAAAAACCAAATAGAATTTTAGTAGTGTTACACTTTTTGGGGAAAAAAGTAAAAATCCCTTTAACTTAGTTAACATGTTATTAGCTCTGATACAAAATGTGATTAGTTTATATTTAACCAACTGAAAAATATTTATATGGCATCATCTAATAACCTTTAATTATAGAGTGATGTTTGTTCCCTT
This sequence comes from Mantis religiosa, assembly GCA_030765055.1. Classification (NCBI taxonomy): domain Eukaryota; kingdom Metazoa; phylum Arthropoda; class Insecta; order Mantodea; family Mantidae; genus Mantis; species Mantis religiosa. The sequence continues at coordinate 11,908,074 of CM060948.1, forward strand.
TGAAAGATTCAGTAATATTGTCAATATACATATTTGCTTGTAATCACCAAGAGAAGGCAGAGGAATTAGTCAATTTTTCCATTATACTTACAGACATATCATATTCAGTGATATATGCTGGAATTTCTAACTGGTCTGGAGAAATTGCGCTGTATAAGTACTCTACTCCTGGCAGACTGTGAACCTTCTGCTTTATTGCAGGTGCCATGAATGTTGTAAACCACCAAGTTGTCATCTGAAAACATACATAAACTTTTTTACATTTTCTAGTGTTCAGCACCTAAGAGAAGAGAAGTCCGATATCCGACCCAAACATTTTATTAAACACATCACTGGAAATATGCAGTTTGAGGTTTCCTGTATCAAAAACCTCTTTTGTTCACAAACTGATGTAGAAGAGAAAAGAGAGAAAGAGCACACGGTATGACTCAAAAAAGAAGTTGCATATCAGAAATTGTTATAACATCATTATAATGGATACAAAACTAAAGAGAATGACAGTAACTTATTCAGTCTAAGTAGCTATGTTCACTGTATACCAATTATTCTTGTGCAACTCATTAATACCATTATACAGAGTGTTAGGTATATGAGTACAGATTTTGCAACCTGGGAGATCAAAATATGATAAATAATGAAGTTCCATAACAATTTCATCTTGAAAAAAGCAAATAATAGAATATTACTGGATACATTATCTGCACAGTCTGGCAACATAGTAGGTTTCCAGAGGTATGCATTCACACCTACAGTGGGTGAAAGTCTGAACTAGGCCAGGACTTGAAAGCTGGTTCACCACTATTACTGCTAGTAGCGAGAGGTGGGGTGCTTTTGTTTTAAGCTATTCAGTCGTATTCACAAGACCTAAAAGTAAGAGGCTATGCATAAGATGATCAAGAATAACAGATTCAAGTGTTAATTAAGGAAATACTTCATTCAGGTGTATCGTACAAAATTAAATCAAAGCCACATTGATTGCTAAACGGGAAATTTATTAATGGACAATAATTACAACTTAAACTTGTCTATTTACAGTAGGTGCTCAAAATATGCTCCATTAGACTATGTTATGACTCTTGGGTTTGGAATTCTTCTATTGGCAAACATCCCAAGTGTTGTGCTTCATGAATGTTCCAGTCATCTTTGCCATAAGCAAGAAGCATACTCTTAATTTGTAAACACTGCCATAGTTTTGAATGCTTGAGACACATCTGAAGTGCTAACAGAACCTGCATTTACATTCCTGACCTTCCATTCTACATACACACCAATGTTATGGGGTTGCCAAATGTAAGCCTGTGACTTCATTACAATAGACATGTAGAGATCCAGTCCTTTCATATCAGTTGTGGCTAAACAAATCATTTTAGCAACATATGGTATAGAAACAAATAATTCATCTTTGGTAGCTGTATCTCATTATCCTAATTGCAAAAGTAAATGATTAAGGTGTGATGGCATATTGCCATTCAGAACTTTGATCAATTTTATTTTTTATTTATGTAACCATGCACTTAGGAGAAAAATGGTACCGCAACTTAAGTTTCAGCTTAACATTAAGAAGTTATTGACACATTGCTTCACTCACACTGTTTATTCACAGGACATGTTTCAAGAGCTCTTGCTCCTATCATCAGCTGATACTCGATTAGTGCAAGTTGTAGTGGTTTCCTCTTTCTCCGTTTTGTCAATAGATGGCGTGACGTACTTGTCAAAGATGTCCGGTAGTGGAGTTTCAAAATTCATGACTCTATGACGATTTTTGTTAATGAAGATTTTTTCCCATACGGAAAGGTCTATGGGGTGATTCATATTTTATTAGAGATGTTTCCAAGTTGATGCCATGTCTAATATTCAAAAAATGAAAAGCCACTGCTGATTTTTCTGTTTCACCATTTTTAATGTTTCTTATATGTTCTTTAGTTCTGATGTTAATATTTCTTTTTGTTTTTCCTATATAAATTTTAGGGCAAGTTTCACATTTGTGTTTCTGTCCCTACGCTTCTTTCAAGTTTATACTTTGGGATCAAGAAGTTGTTGAAGTCTGTGCACTCATACCCACACCTTTGTATAACAATAGTAATGCCATGCTATCAACTAAGTACTTTGTATCATGCATACAATTAATATGATATTATATAGTTGATTACACACAATGATTTTGTGCTGTCTGTCTTCTGGTCTTGTAGCAACACTACCTTTTAAAAGCAAATTGGCATATTATCCTTAGCTCCTATAATGCTGGCTTGGAAATAGTGCTCTACATATCAAATAAACTACTACACTTGGTAACCAGCTTCACTGTTTTTTTAAATCATTCACTGGATAACCCGGATTTTCGTTAACTTGGATCAGCCCTGGTCCCAGTTGATCTGGATAAACAAGGTTCTAATGGATTAAATAGTTTAAGATTTTTCAGAAGATAGTAAGACATGACATAAATGGCATAGAAATAGCAGCAAGTCAAAGTTGTAAGTGATGAAGTTTCTACAAACAATGCAAGATTCAACGTTCTAAAATGACAGATGATTTCTGTGACTTTGTCGTGGTATGTGACGCATTACTGGATGTATTACTAATAAAGACCGTTTTGCTTCTTGGATTAGAATTATGACAGGTAAGCTGCCCACCTATTACAGAAATAACAGATGTTCAGTAAAATGAAACCATGGAGAGAGTACAACACATTATGAAGAAGGATAAATTGGTCAAGAACAACTCTTGCAGTTCATTCTTTACCACCAGTTAGAAGACGGACATTTAAAAAAAAAACTGATGCTGGTGTATATGGATATCAAATGTTTATTACTGTCATCTTCTGACATTATTAGAGGTATGCTGGGTTGAACTTTCTGAGCCTCTCCCAAAACAGAGTTTTCGGATAGGTAGGTTTTGACAGGGCAGTGATTCCTGAAACCCATGAGTATTGAGAACATCTGTCTGGTTCGCTAGCAGACAGGGTTGTGAGAAGCCTCAAGGTCTTCGGTACTAGCATGGAGAGCTAGATGACCAGCATCCCTAACAAGGTTATCGGTAGTCATCCCAGATGGGTTGATGTGCGTGGCATATCCACTTGCACCCTGTAATGGGGTTTGGGGTGGGTTTGTAACCTAGATACCATCCTACTGGAAAGCCCTGCAGAGTTGTGTGCAGCTCCCTGTTTTTAAGGGGGGGGGGGAACTTTGGTTCCCAGGTAGACCCTGACCACAAGCGTCATCTTTGTACACCATAATTCTATTTCTTATGCAAATGTAGTAACTTCCTTTAAATATATTTTGTAAAGTTAATATGGATTTTCTGCAACCATTTAACAAAATCAACTTATGTAGTGATGTCAAAACTTGTTTTACCCAGGTAAAAAGACGTCAGGTTAACCAGGTTTTACTGTACTAACTTTCCCTTGTCAATGAAAAAACTGCCCTTTCACACCTGTCCGTCATATTTAAGCTAAGACTGGAAAGCCACCCCCATCTCCTGCACACACATACACCCCAATGATATAACTGTACAAATTAATAAGCTTTATTTTATTTTATATTATTATATTACTTTATTGTCTGAATATCACATAGAACAACAGCATATATAAAAAATACAATAGATGAACCTTGAAACACTTACCTTAGTCCAAAATGTAGGATGGATGATGTAAAATGCCTTAAGATTCTTTTTGTACCTATTGAACAAGAAATAACAAATATTTATAATTACATGATTCAAAACCTAGCTAGAATATCAACAAAATTCTGAATTGCTCTAGTACAAATTCACAGAAACCAAAACAGTAATCAATTACACTTACAGTATACAGTGTAACCCTAATAAACCTTTTTTAATGACTTAATTACTTCTGAATGGAAATAATCATTTGCAACTCATTTTAGCTGTAGTTCTGTAAGAACATATAGGTTCAAGGGCATGACTTGTCTAATATTGATATTGAGTGTTATTACAAAATGTATGCAGTGAATTTTTCACCACAGTGTCAGAAATACATATCAACTCAGCAGTATGTTTCTCTGCTGAAAACATACTACGTATCAAATTTTCAGGTTGAAACAATGATCATTTCCAACATAGATCGGAAGGTGCTACATTTCAATTAAGTTAAGAATTTTGTTCACAGTAAGCAAGGTAGAAGCAAATAGTTTGCTTCCTGGCAAGGTTCAGTACATTGCCCAAGTGGGGCATTCCCAGCAGGAAGGTTAAAGCGAGAGGAGACAGACAGTGGCCGACCCAAGGAATTATGATAGTACAGAGGGCAGGGTCCCAATTACTGACTGTTGAAAACTCCCCTTGGAAGAGTCGGGGGATGCAATATCCCAAATTTGTGTGGAAGATTTCCAAGGCCTCAGTCAAACCAAGAGACACAATGTTAAAATGTGGTATATTACAGAGCTGCCAAGAAATCATATTTACAACCATATGAAGTATGTAGCAAACACACTGAAGGAACCCTTCCCCCTTTTTTTTTTTACAGTAGGGCTAGACAATCTGCTCATAACATGAATTATAGAATAGGCTTGGCTCTACCTCTCAGGCTACTTCAAACAGCAGACACTGAGCTGTTAATTCCAGTTTTCTTTATAAAACACCACCACAATTTGATAAAACTAGTATCTGGCATGCAGTGTATCTGCTTTCACAATTGTTAGCACATTGTTGTTAATGTACATATATTTAATGTCGTGTCGGCATGTTGGCCATGGTAGCTCAAGGAGTCACTGACTGGATGGAAACCAGGAGATCCGTGGTTCAAATCCCGGCTGTGGCATTGAATTTTTCAGTTGACTCTAATTAAAAACATCCATATACAGGAGTAATGTATTTAAAAGGATTAATTCCTCAATGTAAATTTAACATTGAGAGTTGTGTCTGCCTCACGTTCAAGAGGTCCTGAGTTCGAATCTTGGTCAGGGCGAGTTACCTGGATACGGTGTTTTCCGGGGTTTTCCCTTACCCTAAAAGACAAATGTTGGGTAACTCTAAGCTCTATGGACCCTGGGATCATCTGAGCATTTCACCCATTCCATTCACCGTCCGATTAGACTTATGTTGGAGGACATAAATTAAAAAAACATTGAGAGTGAGCTGTTGAGGGTGGAGCAGGGTAACAATGTTTTTGGCTAAACTTCGCAGAAAAAAAGAACCGGTTTTTTGTTTACCTCTATGAGAAACAAATGTTTTCAAATGTTGTGCTTTGGCAATGAAGCCATTAGCTCTCTTGCTCTCCAATATTTCTGTGTAGTGGATCCAGCAGGCTAGAAGATGTTCTTCAGTCATTTCCTCTTCTTTGTTGCACAGAGGACAGTTTGGACTTGTATAAATTCCTATTCTGTGTTAAGTGTTTGGCCAAATAATCATGTTCTGTAAGTAATCTAAAATTTGCTACTGCAGCTTTTCGTGAGATTTCTGGAATAATTTCAGGATTTTTAATTAAAATGTTCCATTTTTTATCTTTGGCTTTGTTAAATATTGATTGGTTTTGTTTGTTTTTATATTTGTTTTTTATTAATCTTTTTATGGATGTAAAGGGTAAGTTTTTACTTTTGTTCTGAATTAAATTTGCACCTTTTTGGTAAGAAAATCGGCTGATTCATTTCTAGCAATTCCACAATGTGCAGGTATCCACTGTAATATAATTATTTTCTGTAGTTTTTGAAGTTGTTGGATCATTTTGTTACATTCTTTAATTTGAATTGCCCTCATTTTATATGAACTTATTGCACATAATGTTGCTTTAGAATCAGAAAGTATGACAGCATTTTTGAATTTATTTATTCTGTATAGAAGGTGTTGGAGTGAAATATGAATAGCCATTAATTCTACATCAAAATTTGTTGTGTGTTATCCTGCTGGTTGATAGAATGAGAACAGTGCACACTTAATTCCTGCGCCTGAGTTGTTGTCCAAGTTAGATCCATCTGTGTAGATATGTAACCATTCCTCAGGTGGCTATCTATTAAATATTAAAAGCAGAAGCATTATTAACAGTGAAGTATTCTTCATATTTAAGTTTGAATTTATGAGTCACTATGTTTACACTCAGTCTTCACTTACTTGTTGTATAATTGAAACGTTTTCAAGATCATTCGATCTCATCATCAGCTGTTGGGTGACTAAATGAACCTCCCTCTTGCACCATTTTTGGACAGAAAACCACAACATTGGCCACAACATTAAACTGTTAAAATCTTTAAGTACACCCATAGAATTGGATATTTGGGAAAAAATTTTCATAAACAAAAACCGTGATAAAGTTATAAATTTTGAAATCCCGGCATTAAATGAAGTATTAAAACACCATTTTTGGACAGAAAACCACAACATTGGCCACAACATTAAACTGTTAAAATCTTTAAGTACACCCATAGAATTGGATATTTGGGAAAAAAATTTCATAAACAAAAACCGTGATAAAGTTATAAATTTTGAAATCCCGCCATTAAATAAAGTATTAAAACTTAGTGCCACTAACACCAGATGGCAGAGTGATCGGAGCTCCGTAGCAGTGGAAGAAGAGGGAGGTTCATTTAGTCACCAAACAGCTGAGGATGAGATCGAATGATCTTGAAAACGTTTCAATTATACAACAACAAGTGAAGACTGAGTGTAAACATAGTGACTCATAAATTCAAACTTAAATATGGCTATCTATTGTTTACAGTTTCTAATGCTAGTGCATTTAGTACAGGTTTGGAAGTTTCAGATTTTGTAACTATTTGTTCTAAATCTAATTGAATATTAATTGGTTCAAAAGTCAGTGGGTTTTCTTTGACTAAAATGTTTTCTTTAGAATTTGGAAGATTCAGATCTGTTTTTAATTCAGTAACTTTGTGTAGGAAACTTGTTTGTGTTTTCATCTTGATTGGTTGTAGTAATCTTTTCTCCCATTTTGTTGTTTTTAACCGCAACATTTTTTCATGTTGTATTAGTGCCTGCTCCTCTAAAGTTAGATGTATTGGATAGTTTCGAGTTAAGGCTTGCATTGCCGTGATTGGAGTTGATTTTGCTGCACCGGTTATTAGTCGCAGTGCCTGATTTTGGCATACTTCTAGGTGATTTATGTTAGAACTGTTTGCTGAAATTATTACCTCTGCATTATAAAGAAGTATTGGCTTGATGAATGTTTTGTACGTGGTGTTCAGTGTCTCCCGATTACTGCCCCACTTGACTCCAGCCAATCTTTTCAAAACTGAAATTTTTTTTTGTGGATTTGTTTACTACTGCTTCAATATGATGTCTCCAAGATAATTTTGAATAAAAAAAAATGTTTTAATAGGTGTCTGGACAATTTTGTCCACATTATACATCAAAAGAATTGCAACATGCACATTTATGGATATTTTTCCTCACATATAAAATACAATTTAAAATTTTCAGGATATAAATGTTACAAAACATCTCATGCTCTACTGCAAAAATTGCTTGTATAAAATAAAAAGTGGGCTAAAAACAGAGCTCTATTAGGACATCATATTTTACCTTTCAATTTACATTTACAAACCATTTGAATACATAGCAATTCATACAAATAAAGATGTGAAGGTATGAAAAATACAAGTTTATAATGAAACTCAACTTGCACTGATAAAGTATGACAAATCCAGTTCAAAGCAATGTCAGCGATAAAAGTAATATAAACAACTATGTGACAACTACTGATTAACAGTCATCCCGAGAGGCAGGTTTGAAGCATAGGATACTCCTCTTTATTTCGTATTAAGAATCAATATGCATTCCAGATAAATTAACTATTACATAATAATTTACATAATTAAATAAAATGTATTTACTTAATACAGATATGAAAATATAAATGTGACAATTCTCTTCGAACATATTAAAATAATAAACTTATTTTTACTGTACAACAGTCTATACCACAACAGCAACCAATGAGATAGTGATTAGTTCACGTGAGTGCTAAGAGATATGGCGCAAGCTTATTTTAAGCAAGGATAAATACAAACATTTTTGATCATTGCCCAGAATGAACATAGTTCTGAAACATTTTTTCACATTTTCTTTACAAAAGGAAGCAAATGTATCAACATTCACATACTCAGTTTTTTACATTTCAACTTCAGGACATTTTGTCTCTTGATCTTCAGCAGTATATTAGCTTACATATTTGAACAGAAGTAACTTTTGGGTTAGATTTTAGAGGATTCAGGTTAGGATACTGAACGTTAATGCTATTTCAGACAGGTTGTATCACATTTGGCTTTCATTCTGATACTAGCATTAGTTATATGCATGTATGAATTATTCCGAACCACTGTTCCGCTAAATTATTTTACTTCTTCTAAAGAAATATAAAAATGACATTTCCAAACAATAAAGCAGGTCTAATCAACTAAGGTGCATATTTTGTACATACTTGTATGGTAAAACACTGTAGACTTCCCGCAGCCATGAAAGAGATGGATGATTTGCACTGGTTGTTAATGTATGGAAGTAGGCTATTGCATAATCACTATTCACTAACGGATCCAGTAAGTAGATGAGATATAAAAGTGCCTGAAAAAACAAAATAAAACATCCTGCATAAACATCAATAAGTAATATAGGAGACGTGTTCTGTTTCAATTGCTCAAAAACATAATAAACTTTCTAATATGTGTACAACATAAAAGGAATTTTTTTTTTTTCTTATTTCGTATCATGTAAGTTTACTAGATTAGCCACCATTACATACTGGTTACCAGGAATTCAATATTTTTGTGGTTGCAGGCTTCCTATCATTTGTTCTATGGAAGTATGTTTTAGAGAAGTACTACTGGCAAACACACCAAATATAGAAAAAAGATTCTGCAAAATCAAATTCTTCATATAATAACTGGAGCTGTCAAAACTATCTCAGTACTTGCTCTACAAATTTTAACAAATAATCCAAGACTTGATCTTGAAATTGAAAAAACAGCCACCATACAATAGGAAAAATTAATCAGACTACCTTATGACAGGGAAAAAAATCAAAATCACAAGTGAACTTAAAAACTAAACAAAGTTTTCTTTTTTAAGTCAAAGAAATCAGACAAAAATTAAAACTTCCTTACTTAAAAGAAAACTTACAAACAAGTAACAACCCTTTAGAACTGTTTGATATTGAACACTATTACACTTAGCTGAAGAAATTACAAAATCTAAAACCTCTTCATGTGTCCTGAAACAAATGACAGTAAGATATTGTGCCAATGAATGGCTACATATTTAAACTGACAGTTCTAGCTTACTAAATAATGGAGGTGCTGGCACTGGTACAATATGCCCCTTTTCTCTTTCTACAAAAGATTAAGTTTAAATTTTACAAATTTTGGTGCAGAAATGTCAGCAATCCTTCAGAGTTCATGGAATCTTCTATATCATATAAATAAATTTGAAAAAGTTGTGTTGACTCTAATGCAGCTATAATATCCATAACATCTGATATAACACCTAAAAACCTAAATGCTGCAGAATGCCACAAAGTCATAAAGCAGTTAATTAATTTAAATAAAAGATTAATACTCCAATGGATACCAGCACATTGAGGAATTCATGTAATGAAACAGCTGACTTTCTAGCCAAAAAAGGCAGTAAAATTTGGTCAAACTCATTTGAGTCAACAAGTTATCACTATCAAAAGTATAATTATATCAACATATGATCAAAAAATTAAGATAATATATTATAAAAAAAAGGAAAACTATGAGAAAATTTATGTAACAGCATGACTACACTCAGTACACCAAGAAAATGCTCTGTAGCAACTTTTAGACTTCTAATAGACCATGACTGTCTCGATAAACATTTATTCAGGATTGGTGTAGTGAGATCTTCTGTGTCCTTTCTGTACACTTAAAGAAGATATGGACGGAAACCACCTACTCCACTACCCAACCTTTAATCAACGTACCAACATAACATCAAAATACTGAAGTACAAGATAGCTAATGGCTTCATTGCCAAATGCTTTCATAAGATACCAACCAACCACATTACAGAAAACAGTAAATGGGTAATTATGAGACTAAATGTATGGAAATATGCTTATGTAATAGTAATCATTGCATAAAGTAAGATGTACATATGTACAATATGATTACATGTACATATTGAACAAAAAAATCTCGTGAAACTAACGAAATATGAAAATCACTTACCTTATCAAGATTTATTTCTCTAAAACGAAACCATTTTCCAATAAAAACAATGACAGGTCTTCCAAATCTGTCCACTCCACTCTGATAGAGGCATCCAATCCCAGATACTTCTGAGAGATCCTCTGTTTTGGCACGACGAAGGAGTCGTTCATACCTGAAAGAAAAATATATATTTTTACTGAATTTTTAATATTGAATTATCCAAATCTATTTACTATACAAGCATGAAAATTCAATGCAGCCGATTATTTCAACATTATGACAAATTTAGTTTCTTTTTATTTACTTTCTTTAATAGTTTTAATTTTAGTATTTAATATTTTGAGGATTTAATCAGTTATTTTAGAGAATTTTGAAACACATCTTGTTCTACATTTTTATTTTACTTTTTGCCATTTCAAGAACTGACTGCATTTTCATATAATGTGCTCATACACATTATTGCTCACTCAGTTTTTTACAATCCATGGACATCTGACTCATTTAGGAACATAAAAGGGATGAAAAACAAAGTGTGTATTCCAGTTCTCCTGCCTTTTAAACATTAATATCTCATAAATATTAAAAGCAGAAGCATTATTAACAGTGAAGTATTCTCATTTTTGAGTTTGATTTATGAGTCACTATGTTTATAGTCAACTTCACTTACTATGTTGTTGTATAATTAAAATTAGCACCCCAAAACAAATTCAGTCTGAAGAACCTGCTAAATAAGCCATTAAAAAATTCAATCCCCAACACTTTGAAATCGGGAATTTATCAGATAAGCTGTGAAACCTGTGATAAAAGATACATAGGAAAAACTAAGAGAAACTTGTTAACCAGGCAAAAAGAACACCAGAGGAACAAAGTTGAAACAAACAGGAAAATCCAGTGTCTCACCATTTTTGGACAGAAAACTACAACTTTGGCCATAACATAAAACTGTTAAAATCTTTAAGTACACCCATAGAATTGGATATTTGGGAAAAAATATTCATAACCAAAAACCGGGAAAAAGTTATAAATTTTGAAATCCCAGCATTAAATGAAATATTTAAACTTAGTGCCCTTAACACCAGATGGCAGAGGGATCAGAGCACCGTAGTAGTGGAGGAAGAGGAATGTTCATTTAGTCACCAAACAGCTGAGGATGAGATCGAATGATCTGGAAAACGTTTCAATTATACAACAAGTAAGTGAAGTTTGAGTGTAAACATAGTGACTCATAAATCAAACTCAAAAATTAATATCTGAGTTTAAATGCCTCATCTTAGCTTCTGAGCCAAAACTTTGCACCTTTTCTCAAAAACTGATAAGCCACTAATGAATGAATCTCAACAAAGCACTGAGAAATTAAATCTAATCCTGAAGGGTGTTTTTATTAATTGCTGGCATCTGTTGAAGAATGTGAAGTCCATTTTTTTATATCACATAAGAGAAAGCTGTAATAATGCAATAAACAACTGTCAAAAAGACATCTTAATATATGAATCAAGACACAACTATACTTGTAACCTGGAAATTGTTTATAAATGTATGTACTAAACAAAATCAATCGTAAAAACTATTTGTAGTCGGTTTATTGACACTGGTGTGTCCATTTCCAACCTGCAACGCATGTATGATAAACAGTATGTGGCTCCAAAGTTATATCTTGGTATCCCAAAGTTATATCCAAATAAGAGATAGGCTTTTTCCTTAAATGAGGTTATGTTCTCTCTCCTGTTTTGGAGAGTCAGAAAGCCGGAGATGCAACAAAACATTATGGTCATTTACAAAAGATTTTCTTGATCAATTATTCATTAAGCTTATTTGAAATAACCTGGTAATGTCGACACACAAATTTCATTTCAAATTTATACTCAAAAGATGGATGCTTATGTGCACTTCTCAACAACTCCTTTCAGTCAATCATGCTAAATCACTTTACAATCTACTGCAGTATATATATAATGCAAGAAACTCAAAAACAAGAAACTTAAGGAATTATGAAAAAACTGTGCATGTTACAAGAAAACCGACAACATTTTCGTAAAGAGCATTAAAAAGCCACTAACAGACCTGCTTTCATGTAAAGTGCTGAAAGATTGCATCCCTGTGTTATTGAAACATGTCTGGCTCTGTCAATGAAATGGAAGAATTTAAATAATTTCTAAACTTTGACTAATACTAATGAATGTTTGCTTGGATAAAGTTAATATCTATTTATCTTTAATGCTACCTGTCTGTCCCCTTTGGTTACTTCAAATATTTATTTCCCACAGTAAATCATGTTTCATAATAATGTGGAATCGAGAGGATTTCCAATTTCACTAAGAATGGTTGCAAGAAACCAGAATGTAAAAAATTAATCACATGTCAATGAATGGTGTATTAGGTTAAACAATTTCTTAGATCCATTCGCAAATTATCTACCTGAAACATCACACAATCTGAATTCAAGAGCACAGGAAAAACTCTTGAATTTTATGGAATACCCATTTTTTGTTTTTTACTCTGATTTATCTCAATAGTGAGCTTAGTCCAGTCAATAAGCATTGCTTAGAAATCACACTCGGAACCAATACAAAGACAAAATTCCAAAAGACCATTTTGGATAAATTATAAAAGTAAACAGTTGTTTTAAGTACTTTTGAATGTAAAAAGCAAATAAACCATGAAAATCTAAAATAGAGAATGTGTTCTGTAACAAGAAAGCTGGAAAGAGATTTATGAAGTGGAAACTGTAAAAAATAGGATTTCTTTAATAAAATTCTACAGAAGGGAATGGACAGTACTATATCTGTAAGAAAATTTAAATTAAAAATTGGCGAACAAAAAGGACAAACATATCATAAAAAATTACAAAAGTTTTTAAATTCAATGAAACATCCAAACATGAATGAACAATTTATTAAATTATTGAAGGTGATAGAAAATACAAAAATGAAATATAATAGCGAGAAACTAGAATAACACAATAACGTAAGAACAATATGGAATATTATAAATAGAACTCATAGACAATGCAAAAGTAAACAATACTAACGAATTAAGATACAAAAGAAATTTGAAGCACGTTTTACTATTCTGCAAATATAGCACCACCAACTTAATTATACAAAAATATTAATGAAAAAATATTCTAATTTTGGAAATAAGAGAAGGAATTGCAACACATGAAATGAGTGAAAAATCCAAGAAATCAAAACTTTGTAACTAAAACAGTTACAAAATTATGTATATAAAAAGTTATAGCAGTATAGCAGAATGGTTTTCAAAGCATAAATCATTATGGAAATAATGAAATAAAAGCTCTAAATGACTAAAACAGATTTATCTTTATTAGACTTAAAGGCTTTTTATTGTACGAGTATAAAAACACTGGTTAATAAATTAAAAAGATATGGAATTCAAGGTCCAACATAAAATTAGGTTGAAATTGATATGATTAAAAGCGTTGTTAAATATAAAATTAGGTACTTAGAAAACTGGACAGAAAACAGTATAGAAATCAAATACAGGATAGGGGAAACAACCTTGTATACCAACAAGTACTGCAAAGTTGAAAAACAGGACAACAAATTTTCAATAAATATAAATGAAATATTGAATTGATACAAAGGCAGATGTTGCAACTGAGTACACTAATGACATGTGTTTATTATTATGCATCAGAGAGTAAAAGATGTTTTTAAAAACAATGCATTACTACTTCAACCTAGATACAATAATAAATGCAAAAACAACAGCTTGCATCAATTTAGAACAAAATTAACAATAGAAGGTTATACCTGAAATAAATTGTACAAACTTTCTGGAAATATTGACAAACACCTAAACTGGAAATCAGTTATCACATACCACCAAAAACATAAAAAGTTTCAAAAACTTTGCCTTCATGTGGTTTGTGTGTGTTAGAACAATCAATATCACTGACTGCCCTTATAAATGGAAAATATAATAAAACCTTAAACAGGCCAGGACTTAAGCAATCATGAATTTTAAGTCGCCACTGGGAAATGCGATCTTGAATTTGACATTTTCTCATGGTCTACCAGTGGCAAATTTGATGTTGTACCAGCAGGTTGCCATGGTAGCTAAGTGACAGAGCAGTCACATGTAGAGTGGAAGATCTGTGGTTCAAATCCTGACTATGGCACTGAACTTTTCAGTTCTGATTGTACCGTTCAAAAGCATCTGTATTATGAGAAAGGCTCATACCAAAACTATGAAACATACATATATTTGCATCTGCATTATGGTATTACACTATAATGGAATAGTGCACAAAAAGAAGTGAAACATTTTGAGCTGCAGAAAAGCTCGTTCAAAATAAGATAAATGAGGAATACACTTGAACAGCTTGTTTAAAAGTCTAAAAAGCAGAAAAATCAAACTAAGTTAAAAAGCTATAAAGCTTTACAGTTTAAGAAACATTACTACTTGAAAACAACATAGAAAAGTTATAGCAAATGCAACGCAGACACTACAGCTTGTTGCTAGGTTAATGAGTAAGGCCATTCACAATGAATTAACTTTTTGCCAGATGATAACGCCAAACCTTGCAAACTCCAAGCTTTTGAGTTTGCATTTGGCAACTAAATAAATGAGAGAGAAAAAATATTGCACTGGAAAGAAGAGATATGGAGTCATTTGGCGAGAAATTGATTATTTTATTTCAAAATCATATTTGAAAGTGTCACCCATGGGCAACTAGAAAATTTCAAACGATTTTCAGTGAATTTAGCATCACCCTGGCACCAGTAAACAAATTCAACATCAGAAACCTCATTAAAAAAAGAAAAAATATTCCTCTGGTAAAGAAATCTGGCATTTATAGAATTAATTGCTCAGACTGCAATAAGATATACATTGGAACCAGATTAGAAGAACACTTTAGGAACATCAAGCAAAAAGAAACAAATAAATCTGCAGTAGCAGCACATTTCTGAGATCATAAGCACAACATAGAACAAAAAACCCAACTTCTAAAATCAGTTCACTTGAATCATGAATTAAACATCCAGGAAAACATTTATATTAAGAAATTCAAAACACAATGAATTTTGTCATTCCATCAGAAGAAAATATTTTACTTAATCTCATTGGATTGTCACCAGATGTCTTGTCTCAACAGAACCATATCAGCTGGAACACCAAGGTTGTAGCCACTTTGACAATTTCTTGATGATGCTTCAAGTGGAGGCAAAAAGCGTTGAAAGAAAATTTGTGCTATGTGAAGTACAGAGTGTCTCAGTCAACTCATTGTATAATTTTAATTATGACATTACTTCACAGTGTTAATTCAAATTTAAAATTTTAAAAATAAATGTAAAGATGTAAACTATAGAAACACAAATTACTTATATGAAAATGAAAGTTTATTATAAAGGAATTTAAATTTGGGAAATTTGTGTCAATGGCATTTACTCATAGATATGTGAATGTGTTAATACTGATGGTCCTTTAACTATATTTTTAAAAGTATGACAGCAAAATGAAATAATGTACTTTCTCCAAGAAAATAGTATTTGAAACGCTAGGTCTGGAATGCCACATGTTGGTTCGATAAAGTTGGTTAAAAAAGTTACATTACAGAAATGATACTAAATTTCACTAGGCATTTTTTTTTTTTTTCCCAAAACACACATTCACTTGCTTAAATTTCAATGAAAGAACAAAAAGTCAATGTTTAGTTAGATTTCCTAAAGATAAATTCCAAACGGGTGCAGCAGTTTATAACTGACAGATACAAACGTTTCACATGTCTATCATTGCATTTGGCAAAACAAATAAAAGGAAAAAGTTCATTGTTATTTAACAATTCAAGGAAGTACACGAAAAGAAAAATTGTTTAACCTTGGCCATTATGTAATGGATCAGACTGACAGCTAAACTGTTTATTTTATTTAAACAACCGGTGAAGAGAAATACACACAACACATACTGTTGGTAAGATTATGATAACACAGTAGTCTGAGGCATGGTTAAGGTTAGATTTTCACACTGCACAACAACTTAATTCAATCCTAAATAATTCCTAAATAATTAAAGCAAAATAAATTGCAGTGAAATGAGGCAATTAAGGGAGAAAGTAAAGATAAAAAACAGATTACATGCAATTCTGTTCATATACTTTAGGACTGACCTGAAGTGTTCAGTGCATGAACTATCAAGCCACTGGGCAATATTATATATTTGGAGTCTAAAATGGTTTCCATTAATAAAACACTGAAAACATCTCAGAGACAAAGCAAGGTGACAATGTTGATGGATTTTATGCACTACGCAAAGAATCACTTTCTTAAAACCAACACTACAATAGCCTGGTTCTGCACAATTCTGCTAAGATACATGATTTATACTGAAAGAACTAACACACACATAATGATGCACTTCCCCATATCTTACAAATCTTAAAGCAATGGTAAACCCTTCCAAACTACTCTGAAAAGTATCCAGGTAAATAATGATACATGATTCTCTAAATGTCTGTATATATACTGCTCTTAAGATATGAAGAAGAGAAGCTTTATTAAATAATGTAACACAAATTTTATGTTCATAACTCTTTACAACTTTACAAGATTGTTCAGTATGCTTTTGAAAGTAATTAAACTCAACTACACATGCCTCTGGTAAGTAGTATCAATGTTTATTTATAGATAAGGGAATCTTATCACTTATACCTTCTAAATGTCTTATTCTTTTACATGCTAAAATTTTAAGACATCTTGGGCTAACATAACATCTGTTGCAATCTAAATTTTTATATTTAGTTGTACGGAATTACAATTTTTTGTAGTCAGCTTTTATCTTTTCTGCACATTGTAACTATTACAGCTCAGCCTGCCTTGGTAGCATAGATGATAGCGTGCCTACCTCACGTTCAAGGGGTCCCGAGTTCGAATCTCGGTCAGGGTGAGTTACCTGGATAAGGTTTTTCCCAGGGGGGGGGGGGTTTCCCTTATCCTAAAAGACGAATGTCGGGTAACTCTACTCTATGGACCCTGGGCTCATTTAAGCATCATTTCACCCATTTCATTCATCGTCCGATATGACTTAATGTTGGAGGACGTAAATTACAACAACAAAAAATTACAGCTCAGATTTCACACTTAAGTTTTAGCATGATGGATCTGTGCACAATGGTAAAGCAGCTTCACTTGTAATGCAATTTTAAAACTGACACTTGAAACTAAGTCTAATTTTTATAATTGCAATGATCAAAGATCTTGCTACATAGGAAATCCAAATCCCAAACAAGAATTTAAGCAATACAATATTAACTGAAATGTATAAAATTATTTTCAATATCTATTTCTAATTTCTTACAGAAAGGGACAATTTTTCTCCATAAAATTTAAACTTCTGAAATTGCAATATATTTTCAGATCAAATGTTTTACTCGTGTTAATAGCAGTTCAGAATATTACGCTTAATGAAGTCCTATGGATGTTTTAGGATTGTCATTTTTTCCATGCTTTACATAATTTACAACACAACATAAATATAAATGCAGGTGTAAGGTACGACAAACTGCAATCACAGGCACAACACAAGAACTAGGCCCATGTTTCTGCATCAGTTAATTATATGTGGAAAGTTTCAAATTGAGTAACGTGTTCAACACAGTCCAGTGAAAAAATTTATCCAATCTAGTATGAGACACAAAAGGGCATTGAACCAAAGAAATAGAGCAGCATCTGGAGTCTGCATTTCAAATGGCATGGGATGGCTAAACAATAGAGCAACAATGGCATGAACTCCCTCACTGCAATCGAGTGATGTTAAAAAATAGGCAATGCATGGAAGAAGTGATACAGAATTCTACCTCTCTTCATGTCTGCAATGCAAGCAATAAGTTTGGTGTTATTATTTGAAGCAAAAGGTTAGAAACAGTGATGTATTTAACATATGAAAGTGAATTACCGAATCATTACTTTCAAATTTCAAAAATTAAGTTTGGTGTTTGCAATATCTTTTGTTACATGATTTATCATGAGGTGAATAAGTTATGCTGCATCCTTGCTTAATTTTTGCTATGAAGGGAGATAACTTGTAATGAAGGAGATAAGTTGTTCACACTGATAAATTCTACTTACTTCATTAAGAGCACAAGAATCTAAAAATTCATTGGAAGAGAAAAAGGAAACAAAGTGAACTCATTTTCTCTATCAACGATTGTATACAATCCCTATAAGCGTGGCTGAAAAAAAGCTTATTTTTCTACCTACTAATCAAGATAAATATATGCAGAAATAGTTCCATTACACAAATTGTACCTATAAGGGGATACAGGAAACCAAGCAGATTGTTAGATTATATATTTGGAGGAATTTAGTAAGTGATGCCCAAAGTAATTCATAAAACTATTTGCAGTCAGGTTTTTCACACTACATCATTTACATTTTGATGTTTTTGAGAGACTATAGTTTTGGAAAATGTTACTTCCATTTTCAATCTTAAAGATCTGTTATTGTCTGTTGCCTGTAGTCTTCTCTCTGGTGGTAGAACTATGAACTTGATCAAATTATCAACTGGGGGGATTTCAAAGTTTATTACTCAGTCTTAAAACGGAAATATAAACTTTATAGTTCCATGACAAAAGAGAAGACCGCAGGCAACAACTGATGACAGTCTGACCTTGAGGTTGAAAATGGAAGCAACAGCTCCCGAAACTAATGCTTCAAAAAATCAAAATGTAAGTGGTGTAGTATGAAAAACCAACTACAAATAGTTTTATAAATTGAGACTGTTACATGTTTAACAGTGGATCACTTTCCATATCATTGCAAGACAAAACTGAATGCTGACCAGTCTAAAAGTGCCAAGTATTGGAGAATCCAAGTCGATAATGACAACATACTTCAGAAATAACTGATAACACAACAAATATCATTTGAAATAAACTGTGTTCTCTCTCTTATAGGATGTTAGTTTGATTGAAGAGGCCTTTACAGGCTATACAAAGCAAATTCAAGAGCTAGGTTCAATTTGCCATGTATATATATTAATAAATGGTATTTAAATCAAAGTTGTTAGGAGCTTCTTAGAGAAAATGAAATGTGAAGGTCATTTGAGGTGGGAGACGTCCTTTAACATTGCTAAGTGTTTCAACTTTGGAATGTACTAAACTTATTCATGCAACATTTGCATGTTCAAATTCCTCCCTAAGATATCTTTCCCTTCTCATATTTCCTTTCACAATTATATCAGCAAAGTCAGCAAGTTTCAAAACATATTTTTGATGTGTTGATATGTTCATCAATTACTAATATTCTAGTGTCTCTAATAAACTATTACACATATAACTGCATATTTCTGTAAATACATATATTTGGCATATTTTAACATTAACACCAGTCAACTTTCTACTTGAGAATAAAACTGATGCATAACATTCATGTCAGTTTCTCTAATCACTATCACTTATTTTTATGAATCTTGTACAAACTTTCTAACAGACTGTTTTCCTATCTATTTCATGATAAACATTGCAGAAGTTTACTGTAGGCACAAAAAATGCAGGAAATCAAAGTAATATACAAATGTTCAGAACGCAAGCAACAGCTAAATAGCAACAGCACTTAAAAAATGAAATGTATTGAAAAATCCAAACCAATAACCAATCTCTTGGAAATGGCTAATGCCAATATAGAAATAATTTCAAATTGTGTGATTTAAAGAGATCTACATTTTTCTGTAATAAATCTCTCAAAAGATGAAATCCTAAAGGTATGTATGAATCAACAAAAGAGAATGGGAAACAGAAATAGATGGTCAGAAGAAAAAGGAATGGGGGACATATGGAGACTAAAAAATAGGAAAACAGAACCACAATGGAGGATATGGGGAGGGCTAGAAAACATAAAATCATTCAAGTTTTATATGATAATAAAGAGAAAATGACGAAAACAATGTAACAGGCAGGAGAGGGAAGGAATAGCTTGGATTAGAATGTGACCAATGTTCTTAAGGGGAGTAAGAAGTAGCAGGATAGAAATATGTCAATTATGTGGAGAAACAGAGAGTACAGTTCATATTCTGACAGAGTGCAGACAGTAAGTGTGGGAGAAGAAATGGGAAAAGATGAGAAGAGAGTTAATAGCTATAAAAATGTCATGGGGAAAAATGATAGTAGAAATATAAATCTGGGGAACCTATTTAGAAAAGCTAAAGAAAAGTGGATGACAAAAGTAAAAATTGGAAAAGAAAATATGCTGGGACAACAAAGGCAGAGAGATGACGGAGTGGATGATATGATGCTACTCAGCAATGCTAGAGGGCCTAGGTGCCAAGCAACTGAATTAGTATACACCAGGTAATTTATACAAAAATATCTATATCTATAGTACTCGTAAATTGTAAATAGTAAGTCGTATAAATAAATTCTATTATGGATACGTAGAGTCAAATTGAAAAATTCAATGCCATAGGTAGGATTTGAAACACAGATCTCCTGGTCTCTTAACCACTGAGCTACCATGGCCAGACATATCAGCATGACCCGTATTTTCCTGGTATACCACTATGGGGAGATATGCACTTACTATGCTGTAAGTACTTTATTTTTCTACACTAGCCGTGTGTACACAAATCTTGACTACCTATACAAATCTTTGCCTACACACAGCTAGTGTAGAAAAACGATTAACTTTCATAAATTCTATTCTATTCTTAAAATATAAATCTATCCTTTATGGTTTACCAATTCTACAAAACTCTTTCCAAAAGAAAAGGACTCCACAGGTTGTTGTCAAAGAATTGGAGATATGCATTTTACTTATAATGTAACTGCTTTAAATACAAAGAGAGTATTTCCATACAAAGGATATTTGGGATTTGGGTGTCACATCTTTGGAATGTATTCAATTTAAATACAACGTTTGACATCCATATGACCGTTTGTTTTGAATTATGCTGTATGCAGGTGCACAGAGACAAGTATAGTTTTTTATCTAACAATGTTTTACATTCAGAAAGCCTTAGAGCATGTGTTTTCGATAAAATCTCGATATCAAATTTTTGGGTTGAATGTCATACCTACTTTAACTAATTGGCGTTCATTTTGACAGTAACCAAATTACTAAAATACACGCGCGACCTTCCAAAATAAAACTCGGATGACTGATGCATACATCGATCATATTGTATCGATATAATTTACTTCACGTCCTTGACTTAGAACTTATTGCGGGAAATGCGCTTCCGTCGAGCCATTTTTCGGTAACTGCAGGCCTTCATACGTAATCCAAATACCTACAATTAGGATATTAGTCAAACATGTATTAATGTCAGCCAATCTGTAGGCACCATAATGCTACAATATGTTCGCTTTAATAATGAATTCAGGGAGAGAATATTTCATGTGCCAAACATTCTTGTATCTCTCACTCGTTTGTTTTCTCATTAATTCAGGTTGGCAAACCGGTCGCAGCCCGATTATATGGTTAACTTATCATTCCATTTAACTGCAATGGTCATATCGGCGATCTTTGTACTTACGGAACATATTGTCTATTGTGCGTTCACTCGTATACAGTGGCTTTCCTTTGGGTTTAATACATCAATCCAATTCATTGTTATAGGGAATGATCTCGGCTAGAGAAAAATGCCCGCTCGCCAACCCCCGCAATCGGGAATCAAACTCGCGACCCCTGTTTACAACAGTCTGAGGACTTTGGTTACCTGAGTATTGACGCAATAATGATGATGATGATAATGATAATAATAATAATAATAATAATAATAATAATAATAATAATAATAATAATAATAATAATAATAATAATAATAATAATAATAATAATAATAATAATAATAATAATAATAATAATAATAATAATAATAGTTATAGTTAAGAGCAGCAAGCAACTGCATAGTTCTGACATTTCACTTTACCACAAAATCCCGATAAGAATGTCTGATTCCTTATCTTGATTTCAATATCAAGTTCGCATTAAAGCTACACATTTAAACCGAGCGTTACCTTTCTTCCTTCGATTCGTGTTCCTGCTGCTGAACCTGTTTGTTTTCGTCATTCTCCTTCTGAAACGTCATTGCGAAGTGCACGGTACCCAGTCCTGAATCACACTGCACCAGTCTGCTATGTTGTCATCCACTACCTCACCTGGCAGTGCTATAAACCATGATCATGTGATCACAAGCCAGTTTTAAGGTGGCCTACTTAAACTTGCTTTCGCATAGCCTTCCAACCATGAGGTGCTTGCCACTGAATACCAGTTTATGACAGCTTTTAGTAAATGCACAAAAACTGGGAAACTTCTGCATTTATTCCCTTATCTTACGCGGTAACCTTCCTCTTTATGGTCTGGTGATCGTCCCCTTCTTTCCTTCATTCCCACGGCTAAACCCGTCTTTCTGATTTTTTTCTCTCCTTGGTATCAGGTAGATTAGGTAATACTTCATAAAGGAAATTCGATATCAGGTGTTGCTCATTCTGTCTAATGCAAGGAACTAGAAATAACATGATTTATTATTATTATTATTATTATTATTATTATTATTATTATTATTATTATTATTATTATTATTATTATTATTATTATTATTATTATTATTATTATTATTATTATTATTATTATTATTATTATTATTATTATTATTATTATTATTATTATTATTATTATTATTATTATTATTATTATTATTATTATTATTATTATTATTATTATTATTATTATTATTATTATTATTATTATTATTATTATTATTATTATTATTCCTTGCAAACTCAAGAAATACTAGATTCGAATCCGATAGGAGCAAGTTGCATGGTGGATGACGCTTCGGAGTTTTCCCACACCCCAAAATGGTGAACGTCACCTAACTTTCAGCAAAAATGAAGCATGACTCAACTCCACAATTTCGTCGCCCACAAAGCACTCGAATAAGAACGTGGGTTTAAAACAAACCTCTCCTTTCGTTGCAGCGGTTGCATGTATTGGAGCAAATAATATTTCAGTTATCTCACGCTCGATTGCTGATGACGAAACGCGGCCCAAGGTCCAAGGAGCAGTGAGTTAGTCAAATTGTCGTTTATCTTGGGAAAAATAAAGCGCTGTCGCGGCAATATCCTAATGAGAGCATAAACAGACACGCTATCCATTACCTCACAGAGGCACATAAAGAAAAAAACTTTATAACTAAGCAACCTAAAACACAATCATTTAACATTATTTGGTATTCAACTTTCCAGGATTGCAACTAGATCTTTAGCAACGCTGTAACTTGGTTAAGGCGACCATTAGTCCCGGTTTTTAAAACTATGTACATATGTCCCAATGTCACGATAAGCACTTGCTTTGTCTCGGTTCTTTAGAATAACGGATGTAAAGGTGTGTGTGTGTGTGTGTGTGTGTGTGTGTGTGTGTGTGTGTGTGTGTGTGTGTGTGTGTGTGTGTGTGTGTGTGTGTGTGTGTGTGTGTGTGTGTGTGTGTGTGTGTGTGTGTGTGTGTGTGTGTGTGTGTGTGTGTGTGTGTGTGTGTGTGTGTGTGTGTGTGTGTGTGTGTGTGTGTGTGTGTGTGTGTGTGTGTGTGTGTGTGTGTGTGTGTGTGTGTGTGTGTGTGTGTGTGTGTGTGTGTGTGTGTGTGTGTGTGTGTGTGTGTGTGTGTGTGTGTGTGTGTGTGTGTGTGTGTGTGTGTGTGTGTGTGTGTGTGTGTGTGTGTGTGTGTGTGTGTGTGTGTGTGTGTGTGTGTGTGTGTGTGTGTGTGTGTGTGTGTGTGTGTGTGTGTGTGTGTGTGTGTGTGTGTGTGTGTGTGTGTGTGTGTGTGTGTGTGTGTGTGTGTGTGTGTGTGTGTGTGTGTGTGTGTGTGTGTGTGTGTGTGTGTGTGTGTGTGTGTGTGTGTGTGTGTGTGTGTGTGTGTGTGTGTGTGTGTGTGTGTGTGTGTGTGTGTGTGTGTGTGTGTGTGTGTGTGTGTGTGTGTGTGTGTGTGTGTGTGTGTGTGTGTGTGTGTGTGTGTGTGTGTGTGTGTGTGTGTGTGTGTGTGTGTGTGTGTGTGTGTGTGTGTGTGTGTGTGTGTGTGTGTGTGTGTGTGTGTGTGTGTGTGTGTGTGTGTGTGTGTGTGTGTGTGTGTGTGTGTGTGTGTGTGTGTGTGTGTGTGTGTGTGTGTGTGTGTGTGTGTGTGTGTGTGTGTGTGTGTGTGTGTGTGTGTGTGTGTGTGTGTGTGTGTGTGTGTGTGTGTGTGTGTGTGTGTGTGTGTGTGTGTGTGTGTGTGTGTGTGTGTGTGTGTGTGTGTGTGTGTGTGTGTGTGTGTGTGTGTGTGTGTGTGTGTGTGTGTGTGTGTGTGTGTGTGTGTGTGTGTGTGTGTGTGTGTGTGTGTGTGTGTGTGTGTGTGTGTGTGTGTGTGTGTGTGTGTGTGTGTGTGTGTGTGTGTGTGTGTGTGTGTGTGTGTGTGTGTGTGTGTGTGTGTGTGTGTGTGTGTGTGTGTGTGTGTGTGTGTGTGTGTGTGTGTGTGTGTGTGTGTGTGTGTGTGTGTGTGTGGTGTGTGGTGTGTGGTGTGGTGTGTGTGTGTGTGTGTGTGTGTGTAAAAGAGAAAGAGTGATTTTTAATAAGAACTTGAATGATTTAACAATACTGCAGTTCATGGACTCGCAAGTCTATTGCGTCAGCAGTACTCATGTTACATACGAATTACAATATTATTACCGCTCCTTTCAGATAATCGGCGACAGAAGGAGTTTTGTGAATTTCAGCGGGTATATATATAAAGATGCCAACACTCATACTGCACTTGTGCCATATCTTCGAACTTTATGTGTTAATCGAGACTCCATGGTGCATGTATGTATGTATGTATGTATGTATGTATGTATGTATGTATGTATGTATGTATGTATGTATGTATGTATGTATGTATGTATGTATGTATGTATGTATGTATGTATGTATGTATGTATGTATGTATGTATGTATGTATGTATGTATGTATGTATGTATGTATGTATGTATGTATGTATGTATGTATGTATGTATGTATGTATGTATGTATGTATGTATGTATGTATGTATGTATGTATGTATGTATGTATGTATGTATGTATGTATGTATGTATGTATGTATGTATGTATGTATGTATGTATGTATGTATGTATGAGTGTATGTATGAGTGTATGTATGAGTGTCGAAAATGGTGTACGGTCCTTTCTAGATCCGAATATTGGTCAATGATAATGACTAAACGAATTGCACGTTTAATGAAAGATTACACATTTTCCTATCTTGAGATACATACAAGATCAGCGATTGCCATCTCTACATTGTGCATAGGGGCGAAAATGATAATTTTGACGCACATTAGAACAGCTAAACATCGTAACCTACAGTCTATTGTTTTATGCGCGTGTGTATGTGCCGTCACTGCAGCTTTTGTACTGGCCTTCACAGTTTGAGTGGTGTATGTGCATGTATAGGTTTTACCGCATGCAGTGGCGTTATGTTCTACAATTATTCACATATGAATACGTATAAGTTTGAGCAATAGCTTAACTATAACAGATCGCTTTAATAGCGATATAATGCAAAACTGAAGTCAATTATATGTTTTATTTTTAAAGAGGTCACATTTACTAAACTTATTTAACCTCTTCAATCTCCATTTCCTGTCAATACTAAGGCACTACAACACGTACCATAAACTATATTATGGTAACAAATGGCTTGAAAGAACGCGTGAAAGCAGTTAGGCCTGTATAGAGCACTTACAATTATGATAGTAATAATGCTTTGGTTGTTAGCACTGAAGCAAGAATGAATAAAATAAACATTTGGAAATAAGGGAGAAGCTAGAGGAAATAAACGAAACAGTAAAGAGAAGGTTTACAGGGCACATTTTGTACATTGAGGGCTGAAGAAGCCAACTGGAACAAAACCAAAGGAATACTAAAAATACAATAACAATGCATGTCGGGAAAAAGGAAAGAAGAGCCATGATTACTCAAGAAATTCTAAAGAAAACGGGAAAATATAAATAATGCAGAATACAGAAGGATAAATGAGTTGAGAAGAGAAGTAATAAAGCAAACTATATTTTTCAATTTATGTCCTCCTACGTAAGTCACATCAAATGAATGAAATGATGAACATATGAGCCCAGGGTCCACAGTGTTTGCAGAGTTACATTCACCTTTCAAGATAAGGGAAAACCCCAGAAAAACCTTATCCAGATAACTGACCATGACAGATTCCAACTAGGGACCTCTTGAACGATGTGACTATGAATGGATTGCAATTTCACAAGTGTTTTGTGTGTTCTATCATGCTTCCTATTTAGAAGTACTGTCAATGTATTCGTTGATTTTCTTCGTTTATTACATATATATTTAATATATTTCTCATTTCTTGCTTTTTTATTTATTCCAGTTTTATATATTGTGACTTTGTGGGTTCGTGAAATGAAAAGTCCAATTACACAAACTCAACAATGTTCTTTATTTCCACCGACTTACAGTTACACTCTTGCCAATTACACAGAATTACGTAATGCACACAATTACGATTCACCAGTTCGTCCGTTACAATTTCACTTGCACTCGTAATTACGTACAATCTTCCGATGCTCTCACACAGTCTTCTCGTCGTACACTAGCACTGCATTCTTACACCAAGAACTCTGACTGACTAGCTAGCTCGACGTGCTGCTTATATAGGGCCAGCGGGTCGATCGGAAGGTTCTAGATTAGAGGAAATATCCTGTAAGTTCGAGAACACAGGTGGAACAGAAAGAGACGGCGCCGTGATGTTTTTTGTCCCAGCCATCCCTTCTTAACGCTATAAGACAAACGAGGGGGCGGGGCGAACACCGACCCGTCTGCTGCTTGCCCAGTCTACAGGGTGTTCCGACGCTCGGGTGACACTGCTCCCTCCTCAAAGCTGGTCGTCCCGAACAGCACTATCGTAGCGTGCCAGGCGGTCCAGGTGTACCACCAGCATCTGCTCGGAGTCTCAGCCAGAAGTAGCGCTGCCGAAGTTTGTCAATCGTTCGGTTCGCTCCCAGGTGTCCTCCTGAAGTACCAGCGTGCACTTCTTCCAAGACTTCCGGTACCTTACTCCGGGGAAGTACCAACTGTTCTCTCTGCGTCTTCCCATCGGGTGATTCCCATACCCGGAACAGCGCGCCATCTCTGGTCTTCAACGAGTCCCATTGGGCCCAGTACGACTTGTAGGTGGCGCCCCTTGGTGCGATGTCCTCCCAGGTTGGTCTTGTCCCTGTCTCCACTTCCCTCAAGAGTGGCCCCAAGTCTGCGTCCACCAGCTGCTCCCTCCTCAGGCCTGCGCTATCCCAGCCTTCAGCAGGCACTGCCACAACTACTCGTACTGCGGCACGCTCCTTCTCTTCCACTCTTGTGCACTGGCCGCACTCTTCTGGACATGGCGTCAGCGTTACCGTGGCTCTTCCCTCTACGATGTTCCGAGGCGAAGTCGTACTCCTGCAGCCTCTGGACCCAATGTGCCGTCTGGCCTTCCAGGTTCTTAAAGCTCAATAGCCAGGTTAGGGCGGAATGGTCAGTCCTCAGGTGGAATGGCTGACCGTACAGGTACTTATGAAAGTGCTCCAAGGTCTTTACTACCGCCAATAATTCTCGTCGGGTGACGCAGTAGTTCTTCTCTGCCTTGGATAGCGTCTTGCTATAGTAGGCTATCACCCGCTCATGGCCGTCCTGGATCTGCGATAGGACACCTCCAATGCAATGGTCGCTAGCGTCGGTGTCCACAATGAAGGCGCCACCTGGTTGTGGGAGACCCAAAATTGGAGCACTGCACAGGGTTTCCTTCAGGTGCTGGAAAGCGTCTTCGGCGTCCTCCGTCCACACATAACGTCGGTGTTCCTCTGTCAGACGGGTGAGGGGTTTGGCGATGTTGTCGGCCTTTTCCTCTAAATCATTAAGGCGGTCGTCTACTTGACCCATCCGCTTGCCCAGATTCGTGACGTCATCCCTCACGCCGGCCAATCGTTCCTCAAATTTGGCGGCGAGAGCCTCGTTCGCCACCTTCATTTCCGTGGCCAGACGGTCGTTCGCTGCTCTCATTTCTGTGGTTAACTCGGCCTTCATTTCTTCCATCTTCTCGGTGCTGTTGTCGTTGGCCGTCTTCATTTGTTTCAACTCGGCGGTGATGTTGTCGTTGGCCGTCTTCATTTGTTTCAACTCTGCGGCCAGGTTGTTATTTGTAGTCTCCAGCTTCGCGGCTAGGCTGTTATTTGCCGCTTCCGTTTTTGCAGCGAGGTTTTCATTTGCCGTCTTCATTTCTTTCAGTTCCGCTAAAATCTTTTCTAATGCTGCCTCCATTGTGTTATGTCGCACTCCTGACACCAATTGTGACTTTGTGGGTTCGTGAAATGAAAAGTCCAATTACACAAACTCAACAATGTTCTTTATTTCCACCGACTTACAGTTACACTCTTGCCAATTACACAGAATTACGTAATGCACACAATTACGATTCACCAGTTCGTCCGTTACAATTTCACTTGCACTCGTAATTACGTACAATCTTCCGATGCTCTCACACAGTCTTCTCGTCGTACACTAGCACTGCATTCTTACACCAAGAACTCTGACTGACTAGCTAGCTTGACGTGCTGCTTATATAGGGCCAGCGGGTCGATCGGAAGGTTCTAGATTAGAGGAAATATCCTGTAAGTTCGAGAACACAAGTGGAACAGAAAGAGACGGCGCCGTGATGTTTATTGTCCCAGCCATCCCTTCTTAACGCTATAAGACAAACGAGGGGGCGGGGCGAACACCGACCCGTCTGCTGCTTGCCCAGTCTACAGGATGTTCCGACGCTCGGGTGACAATATTCTAACTGGTCGGACACCGAATACGACTGTATCTTTTTTCTTTGATGTCCAGGTCTCACGGCTATGTCACTACAAAAACTGTATAGAACTTCATCTTAGTGTCTATTTGAGTTGTTTATCATGTTCTTTTAAGTTTTCCACAAATCATTTCATACCTGTTCAATTTATTTGTAATATCTTGATCAATACAAGTAATGTCGCAGCCTAAATAAAATTCTAAACTTGTTATACAAAGTTATCTCCTAATACAGTTTTTGCTCTTGCTGGATATTTATCCTGGAATGCCATAATTTCAGTTTTTAAAGTTCTATAATATGTAAACTGGTTTCTGAACTTTTTCCTCTGAATCTTGTAGAACTTACGAGATCGTCTGCATATACTAACATTTTAATTTTGGTTTCTCCAATACCAGATGGTACTTCCGCTTTCCATTTATTTAAATCTCGCCCAAATAAGTGTTAGATAATATGCATCCTTGTCTTACACCTTGATTTATAATCACAAATACTTTCAAGGTTTTCCTGTGTACAAGTACACGACATCGAATTTGAATGGCCAGCTTTCCGGTTGCGCGGAGATGACCGTCCCGGTTAACGTTTTGATGCAATGATTAGCACCATGCCCAACAAAAAATCTGCCATTTTCATTATCTTTTATAAATATACTTATATTTGTTTGTAGATTGAATTTAGATTGAAGTCGTGAGTCACTCGTCTATAATTTTGGCACCAAACGTTGTTAGTTTGGGAACTATCACTATTCTCTTGAGAGTTTGATGGCGTCGTCTCTGCTGTGTGTGGAGTATAGCTGGAAGTACCCGAAAATGAGTCCAGTATACATAGGAACATATAGGTATAATAACACAACATTGTACAGGAGGAATTGTTTACCCCTATACACACATGGATACTAGGAGCGCTGGCACAGAGCTGACGAGGGATGTCCAATAACTACTTACAAGTGATCGCATACAGCACTTTTCAGGCTTCAGTTTTGGGTTCTACCCGCAGCAGATATTTGGCACACAGGCCCCACATAGAGCAGAGATGATACCATCAAACTCTCAAGCGAATACAGGTATGAGCTTAGTGATAGTTCCCTTGTAAGGATATTTAATCCTGTCCTAGAGCCGCGGGAAGGAACTTGGTAGGGAATATATTATCGCAGTTTAAAAATATTGTCTCACCGAAAAACCTAAAAATTAATTTCCTCATTAGCCGTCAACATTTCAGTTACAGGACAGTGAAGAGAAGAAAAATGCATCCAAATGTTGATGTTCTCCTGTGGTTCCGAAAGAGATCTGTGGAAGTTCAGTGTTTTTTCACTGTAGGTATCTCATCCTCGAATCCAAAAATGCAGCTCAACAATTTCCAGACCACCGGGGAAAGGCCACATTAAACCATAACCTCGACTCTCTGCATTTCGTTCCCTTCACAATTCGGTTTTCAGCCTTAAACTTGGTCCATGACTTCTTTAGATCCGAAACTGCCAGTATTCCCCTGCAGTACAACAAATAATTGAGGAAAAATAGACCCTACTACGTTAAGTAGTGTAACTTGGGCCACTACACCATAATATTACAATCTACTTTGTAACTAGGGACACAACTGATTAGATGAAGCAGCCAGATGATAGAGCAAAGTAGACACATCACTTAGTTCCATTACATGGCAATTTACTAGACTAATTATTAATACTAAAGCATAAGATACTCCAAGTCTTAAAGAGACTTCGGAGTGAAGTGGTAATATTGTGACTTCGTGGGTTCGTGAAATGAAAAGTCCAATTGCACCACTCAAAAATGTTCTTTATTTCCACCGACTTACAGTTGAACACTTGCCAATTACACAGAATTACGTAAAGCACACAATTACGATTCACCAGTTCGTCCGTTAGAGTTCCACTTGCACTCGCAATTACGTAAACTCCTCCGACGCACGTACGCAGTCCGTCCCCTCACTGGGCGCTCCTCACAGCTCGCCAAGAACTGACTGACTCATGCACCACTGCAGTCCTTTTTATAGGAATATCGCTGTTTTCTCGAAGTCTCCCGTTTCAGTGAATCACCGCGAAGGTTCCAGACGGCAGGGGAGGGGGGAGGAAGAGGCGGCCAGTGATGTTTCTTTTTCCAGCCACTCCTCGTTACCGCTCTAAGACAAATGGAGAGGCGTGGCCGAACGCCTCCCGTCTGGTCCCATCGCCGGCCGGCTCCACAGGAAGTCCCGACGTTCGGGTGACAATATCAATTAAATAATTATGCAAATCCCCATACGGGGGTTACCTTCGGAGATGTGTCGTGGTATTGATGGGCCTCCGCTAGCAGGCGGCATGACCACCCTGGTTTATAAGATCAAGCGTGACCCCAACTGCCGGAATAAGCAGCCGTTAAATTCCGATTCTCCCAACATGGCGTCCCTAGTACCAAATCGGCAACCCTACACCAAAAAGCTATGCAAAGGTTTCCTAAGCAGTCGTAAGCATTCTCACAGTTCTTAGAACATCCTAAACAAATCCCATCAGCCCTGTCAGCTGCATTAATCGGCTTGAGTCAACAGAAGTTGATGTCATGTGTAATCTAAAAAACACAGTCGGGGTTCCTATATGGCTCTAGATATTACGTCCTCACGCCGGTGTACTGTCTACAGATGAACCTGAGGAGTGGTCAATCTATGGTTGCAGCACACACCGAACGCAGTCGAAGTTCTTAAATGGCTCTAGATATTACGCTCTCACGTCGGTGTACTGTCTACAGATATAGCTGAGAGGAGGTCCCTCTATGGTTGCAGCACACACCGAACGCAGTCAAGGTTCCTAAATGGCTCTAGATATTACGCTCTCACGTCGGTGTACTGTCTACAGATGTAACTGAGAGGAGGTCCCTCTATGTTTGCAGCACACACCAAACGCTCTAGATTTTATGCTCTCATGCCAGTATACTATCCACAGATGCCCCTGAGGGGAGGTCCTCTTAGGTTCCAGCACACACCGAACGCAGTCGGGGTTCCTAAATAGCTCTAGTTATTACGCTCTCACGCCAGTATACTATCCACAGATGCCCCTGAGGGGAGGTCCTCTTAGGTTCCAGCACACACCGAACGCAGTCGGGGTTCCTCAATGGCTCTAGTTATCAAGCTCTCACGCCAGTGTACTTTCTACAGATGTTCCTGAGGGGAGGTCCTGTTAGGTTCCAGCACACACCGAACACATTCGGTGTTCCTAAATAGCTCTAGATATTACGCTTTCACGGCCCTGCACTTTCTACAGATGCCCCTGGGGGGAGGTCCTCTTAGGTTCCAGCACACACCGCACGCAGTCGAGGTTCCTAAATAGCTCTAGATATTACGCTTTCACGGCCCTGAACTTTCTACAGATGCCCCTGAGGGGAGGTTCTCTTAGGTTCCAGTACACACCGAACGCAGTCGAGGTTCCTAAATGGCTCTAGATATTACGCTCTCACGCCGGTGTGCTATCTACAGATGCAGCCGAAGGGGAGGTCCCTCTATGGTTCCAGCACATACATAACGCAGTTAGAGTTCCTATATGGCTCTGGATATTACACTCTGACGCCAGTGTACTATTTACAGATGTTCCTGAGGAGAGGTTTCTCTTAACCTCCTGCAAACACCAAATGCAGCTGTGTTCCTAAATCACTGCAGATATTACGCTGTGAGGCCAGAATACTATCCGCAGATGTACCTGAGGAGAGGTCCCGTTTAGCCTCCAGCATACACCAAACACAGTGTGGGTTACTAAATGGCTCTTGCTGGCGGCGCCGTGACTCAGTGCTTAGACTGCTTTGGTCTCACCAAGGCAGCCCGGGTTCGACCCCAGGCGACCGCAAAGTGAGAATTGTGGAAAACACGGCGCTGGGGCCGGTTTACTCCGGGATCTCCAGTTTCCCCGTGCCATCTCATTCCACCGGTGCTCCATCTGCATCCCATGTATCATCAGTGTCATCGACTGCAATGCCGTATGTAGTAAAAGCAGGCGTTAAACACTACACATTTCATTTCATATATTTCTGAATGGCTCTAGATATTACGCTTTCACGCCGGTGTGCTTTCCAAAGATGTATCTGAGGGGAGGTCTGTCTTAGCCTCCAGCAAACACCAAACACAGTCGGGATTCCTAAATGGCTCTAGATATTACACTCTCATGCCGGTACTTTCTACAGATGTACCTGAGGAGAAGTCTCTCTTAGTCTCCAGCAAACACCAAACAAAGTCGGCATTCCTAAATGGCTATCAATATTACACTCTCATGCCGGTGTACTTTCTACAGATGTACCTGAGGGGAGGTCTGTCTTAGCCTCCAGCAAACACCAAACACAGTCGGGATTCCTAAATGGCTCTCCATATTACTCATGCCGGTGTACTTTCTATAGATGTACCTGAGGGGAGCTCTGTCTTAGCCTCCAGCAATCACCAAACACAGTCGGGATTCCTAAATGGCTCTCCATATTACACTCATGCCGGTGTACTGTCTACAGATGTAGCTGAGGGGAGATCACTCTATGGTTCCAGCTCAGACCGAACGCAGTCAGGGTTCCTCAAATGCTCTAGATTTTATGCCCCCAAGCCGGTGTACTGTCCACAGATGTAACTGAGAGGAGGTCCCTCTCTGGTTGCAGCACACACCAAACACAGTCGGCATTCCTAAATCGCTCTAGATTTTATGCCCTCACGCCGGTGTACTGTCTACAGATGTAGCTGAGGGTAGTTCCCTCTACGGTTCCAGCTCACACTGTACGCTGTCGGGGTTCCTAAATCGCTCTAGATTTTATGCCCCCTCGCCGGAGTACTGTCTACAGATGTAGCTGAGGAGAGGTAACTCTATAGTTCCAGCAAACACCGAACGCAGTCGGGGTTCCTAAATCGCTCTAGATTTTATGCCCTCACGCCGGTGTACTGTCTACAGATGTAGCTGAGGGTAGTTCCCTCTATGGTTCCAGCTCACACCGTACGCAGTCGGGGTTCCTAAATCGCTCTAGATTTTATGCCCTCACGCGGGTGTACTGTCTACAGATGTAGCTGAGGGGAGATCACTCTATGGTTCCAGCTCAGACCGAACGCAGTCAGGGTTCCTCAAACGCTCTAGATTTTATGCCCCCAAGCCGGTGTACTGTCCACAGATGTAACTGAGAGGAGGTCCCTCTCTGGTTGCAGCACACACCAAACACAGTCGGCATTCCTAAATCGCTCTAGATTTTATGCCCTCACGCCGGTGTACTGTCTACAGATGTAGCTGAGGGTAGTTCCCTCTACGGTTCCAGCTCACACTGTACGCTGTCGGGGTTCCTAAATCGCTCTAGATTTTATGCCCCCTCGCCGGAGTACTGTCTACAGATGTAGCTGAGGAGAGGTAACTCTATAGTTCCAGCAAACACCGAACGCAGTCGGGGTTCCTAAATCGCTCTAGATTTTATGCCCTCACGCCGGTGTACTGTCTACAGATGTAGCTGAGGGTAGTTCCCTCTATGGTTCCAGCTCACACCGTACGCAGTCGGGGTTCCTAAATCGCTCTAGATTTTATGCCCTCACGCCGGTGTACTGTCTACAGATGTAGCTGAGGGGAGGTCACTCTATGGTTCCAGCACAAAGCGAACGCAGTCAGGGTTCCTCAAACGCTCTAGATTTTATGCCCTCACGCCGGTGTACTGTCTACAGATGTAGCTGAGGGTAGTTCCCTCTATGGTTCTAGCACACACCGAACGCAATCAGGGTTCCTCAAATGCTCTAGATATTACGCTCTCACGCCGGTGTACTGTCTACAGATGTACCTGAGGGGATTTTTCTTTTAGCCTCCAGCACACACCGAACGCAGTCGAAGTACATAAATGGCTCTAGATATTACGCTCTCACGCCGGTGTACTTTTTAAAGATGTAGCTGAGGGGAGGTCCCTCTTATGCTCCAGCACACACCTAACGCAGTCGGGGTTCCTCAATCGCTGTAGATATTACGTCCTCACGGCAGTATACTGTCTACAGATGTAGCTGAGGGGAGGTCCCTCTATGGCTCCAGCACACACCGAACGCAGTCGAAGTTCCTAAATGGCTCTAGATATTACGCTCTCACGCCGGTGTGCTGTCTACAGATGTAACTGAGGGGAGGTCCTCTTAGGTTCCAGCACACACCGAAAGCAGTCGGGGTTCCTAATTGGCTCTAGATATTACGCTCTCACGCCGGTGTAATGTCTTCAGATGTACCTGAGGGGAGGTCCTTCTATGGTTCCAGCACACACCGAACGCAGACAGGGTTCCTAAATCGCTCTAGATTATATGCACTTACGCCGGTGTACTTTCTACATATGTAGCTGAGGGAGGTCCCTCTATGGTTCCAGCACACACCGAACGCAGTCAGGGTTCCTCAAACGCTCTAGATTTTATGCAATCACGCGGGTGTACCGCCTACAGATGTAGCTGAGGGGAGGTCACTCTATGGTTCCAGCGCAGACCGAACGCAGTCAGGGTTCCTCAAACGCTCTAGATTTTATGCCCTCATGCCGGTGTACTGTCTATAGATGTAACTGAGAGGAGGTCCCTCTATGGTTGCAGCACACACCGAACGCAGTCAGGGTTCCTAAATCGCTCTAGATTTTATGCTCTCACGCCAGTATACTATCCACAGATGCCCCTGAGGGGTGGTCCTCTTAGGTTCCAGCACACACCGAAAGCAGTTGGGGTTCCTCAATGGCTCTAGATATTACGCTTTCACGGTCCTGCACTTTCTACAGATGCCCCTGAGGGGAGGTCCCCTTAGGTTCCAGCACGCAGTCGAGGTTCCTAAATGGCTCTAGATATTACGCTCTCACGCCGGTGTACTATCTACAGATGCAGCCGAAGGGGAGGTCCCTCTATGGTTCCAGTACATACATAACGCAGTTGGAGTTCCTATATGGCTCTGGATATTACACTCTGACGCCAGTGTACTATTTACAGATGTTCCTGAGGAGAGGTTTCTGTTAACCTCCTGCAAACACCAAATGCAGTTGTGTTCCTAAATCACTCCAGATATTACGCTCTGAGGTCAGAATACTATCCACAGATGTAGCTGAGGAGAGGTCCTGTTTAGCCTCCAGCACACACCGAACACAGTGTGGGTTACTAAATGGCTCTCGCTGGCGGCGCCGTGACTCAGTGCTTAGACTGCTTTGGTCTCACCAAGGCAGCCCGGGTTCGATCCCAGGCGACCGCAAAGTGAGAATTGTGGTGGAAAACACGGCGCTG
This sequence comes from Mantis religiosa, assembly GCA_030765055.1. NCBI lineage: Eukaryota > Metazoa > Arthropoda > Insecta > Mantodea > Mantidae > Mantis > Mantis religiosa. Next base: position 11,944,237 of record CM060948.1, read on the forward strand.
GGGCTGGTTTACTCCGGGATCGCCGGTTTTCCCGTGCCATCTCATTCCTCCGGTGCTCCATCTGCATCCCATGTATCATCAGTGTCATCGACTGCAGTGCCGTATGTAGTAAAAGCAGGCGTTAAACACTACACATTTCATTTCATATATTTCTGAATGACTCTAGATATTACGCTCTCACGCCGGTGTACTCTCTACAGATGTACCTGAGGGGAGGTCTGCCTTAGCCTCCAGCAAACACCAAACACAGTCGGCATTCCTAAATGGCTCTCGATATTACGCTCTCATGACGGTGTACTTTCTACAGATGTAGCTGAGGGGAGGTCTGTCTTAGCCTTCAGCAAACACCAAACACAGTCGGCATTCCTAAATGGCTCTCGATATTACACTCCCATGCCGGAGTACTTTCTACAGATGTACCTGAGGGGAGGTCTGTCTTAGCCTCCAGCAAACTCCAAAAACAGTCGGCATTCCTAAATCGCTCTAGATTTTATGCCCCCTCGCCGGAGTACTGTCTACAGATGTAGCGGAGGAGAGGTCACTCTAAGGTTCCAGCACACACCGAACGCAGTCGAGGTTCCTAAATGGCTTTAGATATTACGCTCTCACGCCGGTGTACTTTCTATAGATGTAGCTGATAGGAGGTCCATCTCACGTTCCAGCACACACCGAAAGCAGTCAGGGTTCCTAAATCGCTCTAGTTATTACGCTCTCACGCCAGTATACTATCCACAGATGCCGCTGAGGGGAGGTCCTCTTAGGTTCCAGCACACACCGAAAGCAGTCGGGGTTCCTAATTGGCTCTAGATATTACGCTCTCTCGCCGGTGTACTGTCTACAGATGTACCTCAGGGGAGGTCCTTCTATGGTTCCAGCACACACCGAACGCAGACAGGGTTTCTAAATCGCCTTAGATTTTATGCCCTCACGCCGGTGTACTTACTACAGATGTAGCTGAGGGGAGGTCCCTCTATGGTTCCAGCACACACCGAACGCAGTCGGGGTTCCTAAATACCTCTAGTTATTACGCTCTCACGCCAGTATACTATCCACAGATGTAGCTGAGGGGAGGACCCTCTATAGTTCCAGCACACACCGAACGCTGTCGGGGTTCCTCAATGGCTCTAGTTATCAAGCTCTCATGCCAGTGTACTTTCTACAGATGTTCCTGAGGGGAGGTCCTGTTAGGTTCCAGCACACACCGAACACATTCGGTGTTCCTAAATGGCTCTAGATATTACGCTTTCACGGCCCTGCACTTTCTACAGATGCCCCTGAGGGGAGGTCCTCTTAGGTTCCGGCACACACCGAACACATTCGGTGTTCCTAAATGGCTCTAGATATTACGCTTTCACGGCCCTGTACTTTCTACAGATGCCCCTGAGGAAAGGTCCTCTTAGGTTCCAGCAAACACCGAACGCAGTCGAGGTTCCTAAATGGCTCTAGATATTATGCTCTCACGCCGGTGTACTATGAGGGGAGGTCCCTCTATGGTTCCAGCACATACATAACGCAGTTGGAGTTCCTATATGGCTCTGGATATTACACTCTGACGCCAGTGTACTATTTACAGATGTTCCTGAGGAGAGGTTTCTCTTAGCCTCCTGCAAATACAAAATACAGTTGTGTTCCTAAATCACTCCAGATATTACGCTCTGAGGTTAGAATACTATCCACAGATGTAGCTGAGGAGAGGTCCCTTTTAGCCTCCAGCACATACCGAACACAGTTGGGGTTCCTAAATGGCTCTCGCTGGCGGCACCGTGACTCAGTGCTTAGACGGCTTTGGTCTCACCAAGGCGGCCCGGGTTCGATCCCAGGCGACCGCAAAGTGAGACTTGTGCTGGACAATACGGCACTGGGATTCTTTACTCCGGGATTTCCGGTTTCCCCGTGCCATCTCATTCCACCGGGGCTCCATCTGCATCTCATGTATCATCAGTGTCATCGACTGCAGTGCCGTATGTAGTAAAAGCGGGTGTTAAACACTACACATTTCATTTATTTCTGAATGGTTCTAGATATTCCGCACACGCCAGAGTACTTTCTACAGATGTATCTGAAGGGAGGTCTGTCTTAGCCTCCAGCAAACAGATAACGCAGTTCGGATTCCTAAATGGCTATAGATATTACGCTCTGATGCCGCTGTACTTTCTACAGATGTATCTGTGGGGAGGTCTGTCTTAGCCTCCAGCAAACACCAAACACAGTCGGGATTCCTAAATGGCTCTCGATATTACACTCTCATGCCGGTGTACTTTCTACAGATGTATCTGAGGGGAAGTCTGTCTTAGCCTCCAGCAAACACCAAACAAAGTCGGCATTCCTAAATGGCTCTCGGTATTACACTCCCATGCCGGAGTACTTTCTACAGATGTACCTGAGGGGAGCTCTGTCTTAGCTTCCAGCAAACACCAAACACAGTCGGCATTCCTAAATGGCTCTCGACATTACACTCTCATGCCGGTGTACTTTCTACAGATGTATCTGAGGAGAGGTCTGTCTTAGCCTCCAGCAAACACCAAACACAGTCGGCATTCCTAAATGGCTCTCGATATTACACTCTCATGCCGGAGTACTTTCTACAGATGTAGCTGAGGGGATGTCTCTCTTAGCCTCTCCTAAATGGCTCTAGATATTATGCTCTCATGCAGGTGTACCTTCTACAGATGTACCTGAGGGGAGGTCTGTCTTAGCCTCCAGCAAACATAAAACACAGTCGGCATTCCTAAATGGCTCTAGATATTACACTCTCATGCCGGTGTACTTTCTACAGATGTACCTGAGGGGAGGTCTGTTTTAGCTTCCAGCAAACAGCAAACACAGTCGGCATTCCTAAATGGCTGTCGATATTACGCTCTCATGCCGGTGTACTTTGTACAGATATACCTAAGGGGATGTCTCTCTTAGCCTCCAGCAAACACCAAACACAGTCGGTATTCCTAAATGGCTCTCGATATTACACCCTCATGCCGGTGTACTTTCTACAGATATACCTGAGGGGAGGTCTGTCTTAGCCTCCAGCAAACACCAAACACAGTCGGCATTCCTAAATGGCTCTCGATATTACACTCTCATGCCGGAGTACTTTCTACAGATGTAGCTGAGGGGATGTCTCTCTTAGCCTCTCCTAAATGGCTCTAGATATTATGCTCTCATGCAGGTGTACCTTCTACAGATGTACCTGAGGGGAGGTCTGTCTTAGCCTCCAGCAAACATAAAACACAGTCGGCATTCCTAAATGGCTCTAGATATTACACTCTCATGCCGGTGTACTTTCTACAGATGTACCTGAGGGGAGGTCTGTTTTAGCTTCCAGCAAACAGCAAACACAGTCGGCATTCCTAAATGGCTGTCGATATTACGCTCTCATGCCGGTGTACTTTGTACAGATATACCTAAGGGGATGTCTCTCTTAGCCTCCAGCAAACACCAAACACAGTCGGTATTCCTAAATGGCTCTCGATATTACACCCTCATGCCGGTGTACTTTCTACAGTTATACCTGAGGGGAGGTCTGTCTTAGCCTCCAGCAAACACCAAACACAGTCGGCATTCCTAAATGGCTCTCGATATTACACTCTCATGCCGGTGTACTTTCTACAGATGTACCTGAGGGGAGGTCTGTCTTAGCCTCCAGGCAACACCAAACACAGTCAGGATTCCTAAATGGCTCTCGATATTACACTCTCATGCCGGTGTACTTTCTACAGATGTACCTGAGGGGAGGTCTGTCTTAGCCTCCAGCAAACACCAAACACAGTCGGCATTCCTAAATGGCTCTCAATATTACACTCTCATGCCAGTGTACTTTCTACAGATGTACCTGAGGGCAGGACTGTCTTAGCCTCCGGCAAACAGCAAACACAGTCGGGATTCCTAAATGGCTCTCGGTATTACACTCTCATGACACTGTACTTTCTACAGATGTAGCTGAGGGGATGTCTCTCTTAGCTTCCAGCACACACTGAATGCAAACGTGGTTCCTAAATGGCTGCTGATATTACGGTCTCATGCCAGTGTACTGTGAAGAAATGAATAATTTCTATCAATTAACTAAAATAATAAGAGTTAAATGATGAAACCTGGGACTCATGCACTTACAATAGTAAATCGCCAGAAACGGTGTATCTCGAATGTGAGTGCCCACAGTGGTCTACCGGGGAAATGTACAAGTCAAATGTAGAATTAAATGTCGTGACGTCATGTTGGTCATGGTAGCTCAATGGGTTAGAGCGACTGGACGGTAACCAGATCTGTCGTTCAAATCCCGGCCGTGGCATTGTATTTTTCATGTTGAATATCAGTTGTGAGATTCTTAACCCTTTCACCGATATGGACGTCATATGACGTCAAAGTTAAAATGCCCCAAACCGATATGGATGTGTATAGACGTCCTGCGCATACATGCATTTAATGCTCATTTAATGCCAATTATTTTAATCTTGCTATTTTACAATAAATTTAAATTAGTCCTATTAGGAAAGTAAACGTACCCTTAAAGGTTTCTTTTTGAATTGTACACCTCCAAACTTGGATAAACATCCAAGGGCACATCTGCAGATTCACACTAAATAATATTGGTTTCATGCGAACTTCTTTTTCGCAACACACTACACATTTTCGAAATGGTTACAATTTTTTTTGGTTGTGGGTGGTATACTTTTAGGAAAGTGTTTTCTCTCAAGTATGAGGGGTGATGTCATGGTGAATTTCTTACCCCCTAGTATAAAGAGGCCTCTGAGTATTATAATACTCAATTAGGTTACGAACTTTTTATACGCGCAAGTACAGGTAGATGAATGTCTTGCATGAATTTACAGCTCTGAAAGTTACTAAACAACTGCGCATAGTTACATCCAGTTTCTAAAGAGGAATAGCTAGTAATAGCTGATCCGCATCACCCATATTTGACCCGCCATTTCCCCAAACAATGGAGTAGCTAACATGCCATCTGTAGACCAGCACACGTCACTGCTACGTATGTCCTAAAGATCTCCTTCATAATCGTACAACAAATCTTCCAGATTTTCTACAGTAATATCAGAAGCCTGTACACATCATACCCAAGCTAATTTATTTGCTACATTATGGGGATAAGCCATGGTTAACATTGACATTTAACAATTTCAAATGTGCCACTGATTTAGCTCTTGATAGCTATAAGAAATCACTCTGAACACAGAGTATAAATAACTAAAATACAGAGGGAAATCCGCTGCATAAGGCTACCAGAAACCTTGGTTGAGAAACACTGTAATAACAGATGCTGACAGAGAGTTTCCTTTCCAGTGTGTGAGTGTGTAACGCAATATATTCTTGTATGATTATCGCTTGGTATAGCATAAACTAAACTTGAACCGGAGAAGTCGCTTGCGTAGCAATACATATATACATTCGTTCGTATACACACAAAACAAAAGATTCAAATGTTAGGCGTGTTCGGTGCAAAGAATGGCTTTTGCTACAGTGAAACCAAAGTGAAATAAAATAGTGAAATTTCAACGATTTATTAATGTAGTCTCTACTTTATTGTTACTGTAGATTTATACTGCCTTTAATGAGTTTTAAACTAGTTTTTGTTTTGTTTAAATAACTTAATAAATACGGAATATACGGAATTGTATTTATGATGCATTTTTACAGCATTTAACAATTTAAATGTCCTGTTCTGTTTATTGGGTATCCGTTTCCGGCCCCTGAAGGGTTTTGCCATCGGCGAAGCGGTTAAAAGTTAACACAATTTCAAACATAAATGTCAAAATAAGCTGCTATGTTCAGAATATGCAATAACATTTTAATACCCTTTAAATACAATTTGCATATGCATTTTAAAAAGTGTAGGATAATGAATAGTGCCTTTTGATGTGTATTTCCTACTTTAAAAGGTAATTTGGTGACATATGTGTATAAAGGAGGTCAACTGCATGGTCATTAGCACCCTTTAAAAACTAATTATGGTAAAAGCCAGATATAAAGAACACCATAAAGTATTAAAATTGTAAAGCAAATCACAAATAAAATATATGTACAAAATTAATGCAAACGTTAAAGAAAAGTTGTAAATATCAATAAATAAAAGGCCAAAAGGCATAAACAACAATTTTCTTTGCTAATTCTACATCTCAACTTGGAAAACAATTTCAGAACTTTCTCTATCACTTTGTTGTCATCTGTCAGGATCTCTGCAAAGGTAACCGGCAGCTACAGAGACTCCCAAAGATGTGCTAGGTGGCAAACACACTCTAGCAACACAATACATACCAAGATAGCTTAATCACAAAGCAGCTAAACTGGAACAGGGTCCCCTTTAAATTAGTGGCTATGTGTAAAAATGCAGTGGCCAATGCATAACCTGGTCAAACTCACTTCCTCTGAATGGCAGGAGGTTACCCAGAGAATCGGAAGTTACTTCAATGATTGCAGCTTATTTCCAGAGAGTGGATCACTCTTCATGCCAGTAGGACTGCAATACAACTTTAAAATCTTCCGAGGTGACAAATGTTATATGAACCCTGGATTGTGTGGTTGCAATCTAAGCTGACAAATCCACCATTTCATTCCCCGGCAAGGCAACATGACCAAGAATCCATGCACAAAGCATGCTAATGCCAGAGGCATGTAAAACGTGGAGGGCATCCTGGATACACTGTGCAAATTCAATTCAATTCATTTTTATCCTTTTAATTACAATTTAAGGGACGCGTCATAATATAAACTATTTACATTATATAAAATTAATCTTTGTTACATATTCCATATTTAAATTCCTCTACACTATAAAATGCCTTTTCAGTTAAGTACTTTTTTATGGTTTTCATCATTTCTTTTACTTGGTTTATGTTTTTTATTTCATTTGGTAACTTATTGAATAACTCCCTTCCTACCATTTCTGCTGCTCGGTAATTCAGTGTTCCTCTTAGTGTTGTTCTGTAGCAGTCCTCATTATTTCTCAAACTGTAAGTATGTATATTGCAATTCCTTTGGTATCTTTTATGTACAATGGATTTTTATGCTTTCATAGATATATATGCATGGAACTGTTAAAATCTTTAGTTCTTTTTCTAAATGTCTATTATTTACTTTTGCTATTATTCTAATGGCTTTCTTCTGTAGTTTCAGCACTTTTCCCATTTCTTTTTGTGTAATATTTCCCCATAGTGCAATGCCATAACTTATATGCAAAAATATAAATGCGTAATAAACCTGCTTCATTGTTTTTCTGACCATTGTATTCCTGATATCTCTCATTATAAAGATGCCCTTATTTATTTTTTTAGTAATGTGTACTACATGGGATTTCCAGTTTAGATTTTTATCAATGATCATTCCAAGAAAATTTGTGGAATTTATTTCGCATATATTTTCCCCCTCTATGGTTTGCTGTTGTTTTTTATAAGTATTGTACTATTCATTTTCTTTTGAAAAATTTTTATAAAGTGATTATACTTTTCGTTTACGGTTTCCCCTTCATGAACTTCTTTCCAATTTTATTGCTGTAATACACTTCTTAACTTTTTTAAATGCTCATTATTTATTGACCTTTTATATTCAAATATATTTGGTATGACCACTTTATTTATGTTTACTTTTATTACCTGTCCAAAGTGGTCTCCTATTCCTGCTTTTATTGTGGTTGATTTCCATTTAGTTTCTTCTAAATTGATGAAGACATTGTCTATACATGTTCTAGATCGCTTTGAAATTCTAATGGGTTCTTTTATACCTATTTTTAAGTTATGTCTATCTAGTATTCCCATTAATGTATGTTTAGCTGCACTATCTGTTAATAGGTTGATATTTAAGTCTTCCATTAAAATTTTAATCTGGTTTTCTTGTACTGAACTTAATAATTTTTCTATGTTCTCAAAAATGATATTTTTACCTCCAGATGGCGCTCTGTACACCCCAATATCATTTGCCTTATCATTTCACATGCCATCTCTACTACTAATTTACTACAATCTATTTCTCTAAAGCTCAGTTCATTATATATATATAGCTACTCCCCAATAGAATGATTGTTGTACAACTGCCGAAGGCACTGAAGTAACATAGCTCATAAGCCACTAGTCAGGCATATAACCTACATACTGCAAATAAATCACCAACTTGCAAAAGGATAAATACTTCTTAATTAAATTTAAAGGGAGTCGATTAATGACAATAAACAACACTTACTTTTACATTTTTCCAGAACATGTTTCAGAGACTGCCTCTATCCTCAGCCGGCCATCGACTGGTTCTCATTGGTGTAGTTGACGATATTTTGTCACAGGTCTCCTCTGGTGGTGGTTCAAGGAACTTGCTGAACAAATCTTTCTGGGGGATGTCGAAATTGAATACTTTGTTCCTATTTTTTGAAATAAAGATTTGTTCCCATGTGGACAGTTCTTGTTTTCCTGTTGTATGTTTTAGTAATTTTGGTTCTGGATTTATGTTGTGGTTTTTTTTCCCAAAAATGCGTGGCAACTGCTGATTTTTCTAATTGTTTGTATTTTATGTTCCTAAAGTGTTCCTTTGCTCTTGTTTCTAAATTTCTTTTGGTTTTTCCAATATAAATTTGACTACAGTCACAGCATTCAATTTGATATATCCCAGATTTTTTGTTAGATGGAATGGCATCTTTGATGTTTGAGCAAATTAGGTTTTTTAAGGAGTAATGGTTCACTGGTGCTAGTTGAATGTTTTGTTTTTTGAAGACTTTTTTGAATTTATCAAAGGCCCATGGATGGTAAGTGAATTTTTTGAAGATCATTTTAGTTTCTGTAGCTGAGAGGGTTGTGGTTTCCTTTAGTAGTTTCTTCTTTTTTGCTAAGTTCACTTTTTTGTCTACTAGTGATTTGGGAAAGTCATTTTTCTGTGCTATTTCAATAATTTTGTTGCATTCTATTTTGTATTCTTCTGCTGTGAGAGGAATGTTGACCAGTCTGTGTGCTAAACTATTAAAGATTGCCTGTTTGTGGGATCTTGGATTGTAGCCATTAGCTTTTATGTAGTTGTCTGTCTGTGTTGGTTTTCTGTAAATGCCAAAGTTCATTCTATTTTTATTTCTGATTATTTTTAGATCTAAAAATGGTAAATACTCATCTTTTTCAACTTCTACAGTGAACTTGATGCTTTTTTCTTGAATATTTAAAAGTTTTAGTGCATCACTGATGTGTTTTTTTGGCACTATGGCAAATATGTCATCTACATATCGTTGCCAGAGTTTGAACGTCCAAGGGAAACCTTTGTTGATCCTTATTTCTAATGCACTCATGTACAGATCGGCCAGGAAGGGTGATAGGGGGTTGCCCATTGCTAACCCTGAAGTTTGGTGGAAATATTTTGTTTGAAACTGGAAGAAATTTTGTTCTATGCATAATTTGGTTAGTTCGATGTAATCTGAAATTTCAAGTGATGACATTCCAAGTGATTTGAGCCATTTTTCTATCAACGTTGGGAGTTGTTTAACTGGTATGCTGGGAAACAGTGATTTAACGTCAAATGAGACTAGAGTGTCCTCTTCATTTAGTTCAGTATCCTTAATGTGTTCTATAAGTTCATAGGCGTTTTCTATGCTTAGGCTATCAAATTTTGGAAAGCAGTTGAATTTGTTTGTTAGCCACTTTGCAAGTTTGTATGTTGGTGAATTTATACTGCTAACTATAGGTCTCATTGTTATGGCCTCTGAAACTACTTCCGGGAAAATTTAAAAGTAAGTGTTGTTTAGTGTCATTAATCGACTCCCAATAAATTTAATTTATACAACACTGTTTTCAACACTTCCATGAAAGGATTTAAAAGTAAGTGTTGTTTAGTGTCATTAATCGACTCCCTTTAAATTTAATTTATCATAACAACACTGTTTTCAACATTTCCAAGAAAGGAATTGGATAAATACTTATTTACATATCCTACCTTTCTTTATTTTGCATCTCCTTTATCATAATATCACCAATAGGATCTAGTTGTGGCCTTTCACCAAGAAGGCGCTGCTGATCCAAATCACCTTGCATTTGGCTGAATGCATGTTCTCCCACTGTGACAGAACTATCAAGATGGCAGGAAAGATCCACTGATTCGTCAGCTGTAATGAAGTACATTCTACATGTAGAATCTACAGCAACACTCATGACTGAAATTCTAGTGTTATTACTATTATAAGCATTTGATAGAAATCTGCGTTATGTTCATTATGAAAAATAATACTGCTGATAACTAATGGGAAAAGAGAGCACTGTTTCTTTATTAAATACATTATGAAATGTTTCATACATGGAGCCGAGATCTTTGTGTATATGAACACAAAGATTAATCCTAAACAAATATGTTTGGAAAAACAAACTAGAAGTCTCAATGCTGCCACACCTCTAGAAAGAGTTTCTACTCTAAAATGCTGTCTGTTCATATAGTCGACATGTCATACCAAAGACTGCCAGCATCGATAACAACGCAGTGTTTTTGAAGCTGTAAACCTACGTTTGAAACATCCTATCGGGATGCATATTATGCCATTTAAAAGAGGAAACCCTCTTCTTTCTAACAATATATTTCATGGTCATTAAGAGGGATCTTGTATTATTTGAAGGGTAGTATTTCCATTTCTCGGAAATATAGTTTATGTGAAGTTTGGTTCCATTTTTACTTTGTGAAAGTGGGCAGGCCAAGTTGTTCTTGCAATGCTTTTGTGGCAGGGAGAGATGATGACAAGATTTTATCATGCTATGACGAATGTGATGTCATGCAAATACTCTAAATGAGAGTGCAGTCTAGGTTAGTATACCTCAGATACCTCTGGGATCACCTTATGCAAAAAGGAGGCGTGTCAACAGAAATTCCTGTTCTGACACCAACATCAATCCCTCACAAGTCAGCCCTCCTGGGGTATTTTTTTTTTATTAAAATATAGCTACATGCCCCGTTACCTTGGTAACATTACATGTATTATTTACATATTGTTTTCCTGGGGTATGTCCACCTTGAACTCTAGGATCAGTCTCTCTCCTGACCTACATCTAGTAGGCTTAAACATCTTCTTAGTGAAACATAAGTGTTCCACTTACCCTAAATCTGACCTCTTGACTAATTTCGTCACTTCATATCAACCGCCATAATCCCATTAATGGTGGTTTAACACCCACCAAGGCCAAATTTGTTATGGAAAAGTAGATGGTAATGAAAATTTGTTAAACTACTTCCTCTCTATCACCAGTGTTGAATATTGGCTTCCTTTCTGTCTGTTTTTCTTTTCTGCCTGTATCTTTCTCTCCATCATTTGTGTTCAAATCACTGTTGATATGTTTAATCAATGTACTGCTAATCCTGTTTGTATTCTTCTTTTCTGGGGAGCCTCTGATTAGACAATGTAAAAGGTCACTGAACATGGTATGTTGATGTGATTTCAGATTGTAGCTATTGTTCTTAATGTCATTATTGGTGTTATTTATTTAATTTACATCCTCCAACGTTAAGTCATATCAGACAGTGAATAAAAGAGGTGAAATGATACTTTCTGTAAAGACCAAAGGAGAGCCTGTGATTTGTTCTTTTTATATTATCTTAATAGCAAAGAAACAAAGGAAACCAGCTTTTTTATCTCCAGAGTGAAGTTGATTGTCTGGCCTTGCATGTTACGAAGCTTTAGTTCCAAAAATATCCGCATAATGGTACCATGTTTTAAAGATGAATGGAAAAGCTTTTATCATTTGTGTCAAAACAGATATTCCTTATATGATCAGATTTTTATTTATAGGAGCAAACATTAAGTAATGAATTTTGAACTTCTGGCATCTAATGTATCCAGAAGGTTCACGATGCCACCTACCAGTATAAATGGCAACAACACTGCCAGTTAAACAAAGCTGAAATTTTTTAGGTATTCTTGCTTTTTAAACAGGACTCGCCAACTCACAGTTCAAATTTGTTCATGCTTCAATGTCTCACGCTTCTTTCAATAAAATTATGAAAATAAATAATTTTAATGAAAATTACTTCACTGTTACTGGATTTGAAGTTTTTAACCAATAGTATTATACAAATTACAAAAATATATATTAATAACAAAATTGAGAAAATTAGCAGGCTTTTAACAGCTCTGTAACAGCCAACTCACCATCCAAGTCATGCTGTGGATTGTCAATAATGCGTATTTGTCGATCAGGTAGCACAGGTTCTCCATCTGGGCCTCCTACATTGGCTGGCAATTGCCATAACGCAGTTTGCTCTTCCTGAATGGAGCGAGGAAAATATAATGGGAGTAGCACCTCATAAATGCCCACATCAACGTTTTCAACTATTAATACAACAGCTTCCAAGGAATTCCCATACTGCTCAAGAAATCGTCTCACTGTTCCTGCAACAATTAAAATAAAAATGGTTCAATTATATTATGAAAGCATTTAATTCTCTATGAAATAAAGAAAAACCTGCCTTTAATGGACTTCTGGTAAGCGGATCTGCCTTAAATGGAAATATTTCATGGTCCCATGGATTTAGTGCTGTAAAACATGCTAAATTTAGTTTATTAAATGAAAACCGTCTTAGGCAGAAAACAAAACTCAAAGTACATATTTTAACGGAAAAATTCCAGTTCTGGAATGCACAGTTTAGACAATTTTCAGGCACCCAGTGAAAATGTGCATTGTTTGCTCTAAGTACGTAATGTTTCAGTTGAAATATAACCATATTGCTGCTAACTGACCTATCTAGGAGGGAAGTGCGTTAATGATGGTACAAATACTAAGAAACTTATAATTACATAGAGAATGAAGCTAGCTACAGTGAAGGAATGAATATTACCCAAATATAACTATTTGTAACAAAAGTGATGTCAAATTTTTCTTATTAATGGACATCGATTTCACAAACAAATCGCTTGCATCGTCAGTCCACAACACTTCAGTTGATAGAGTAACTATCAATCCAGAACCTTAGCCTATATACGGCTAGTGTACAGAAATGATTAATTTCCATCAATTAACTTAATAATAAGAGTTTAATGGTAAAGCCAGAGATTCAAGTACTAGCAGTGTATCTCGAATACGAGAGCCTCTAGTGATTTACCAGGAAAATATATATGAGTCAATTGGAGAATTTGATGTCATGACGGCATGTTGGCCATGGTAGCTCAATGGGTAAGAGCGACTGGATGGAAACCAGGAGATCCATGATTCAAATCCCGGCCGTGGCATTGAATTTTTCAAAGTTGACTATCAATGCTGTTATTTATTTATTTTTAAAGCTGTCTAAAGTTAATTAACGTCCATTTCTGTTCACAGTACTGTTGTAGCTCCTACAGATTTTATAAAAAGGAAGAGTTGTAATTCAATAAAGGAATCATTTCTGTCTATCTGTCTGGATGAGTGCTGCATCTATTTCATCCACTGGCAACTACCTCTACTTGCCTATTTCTATTGGCATGTTTTACATTTCCTCAATAAATTTAATCTATTTAGATGGTGTTGTATATACCAAATGTTTGATTACACAATTTTTTCTAATGTTACTAGATAATTAAAAAATCTGATGTGATATACATTCTCATAATTTTCTCTATCCATTCTTCAACAAACTATTATTACAAAATCTTATTTTTTTTATGTACTTCATGTTATTGGATACAAACATTTGCAAAATGGTTTTACTGCATATTTTCCTGTAGGTAAAAAGGTAACAGGGGAATGCAATAGGCTTAAGTGATAGTCAAGCCTTTTAAGAGCTAATTACAATGTGATGGCTTTGAAATTCAATTCTCTTTGCATGATTATGAGGGGAGGGGGAAGGGAAAAAGATGACTTCCTCATATAGTAAAGTATAAATACTTGAAAACATGGACCATAATAAGAAATATCTTGAAAATGTTTACCAAAAAAGGTATGTGACTTACTTGGTGTGTTTTAACAAGATCTTCATTTTAAATATCTCTTAGATTACTAGCTATATAAATATTATTAAGAATGAAGAGGACTTCAGAGGTTATTTCTAGAAAATTTGACATACACATTTCATTTGTCATGGAAATGTCTTAACCGTGACAGAATTTAAAAAAATAAAAAAAAAAAAAAAAAAAAAAACCATTAAAAGGCATTTGAGAAAATCAACATTTCTGAGCAGTTTGGGAGGGCTGACTTTCCAAAAGCCATCATATCACATCTTTGAAATATACAGAACTTAAATATCAAGTTTGCTAATTATTGAACACATTTTTGAGTTATCTTATTCTCAGACATATATGCAGAACTTTCACTAAAAATGCTTTTTTGGTTCATGGTGTCTGGAAGCATGCATTTCCAGTAGATCTTATTAGTGCATTTTTTGGTGGAATACAATACCTTCTCTATATACTGTTAGTACACAGCCAAGAAAGTAAGAGTGTGCAAAATAAACTCTCCAAGTTAATATTATTAATTACTGATAACCTTTGAATACCTCAACGATGCAATTTGATGTTTCACATTTTCCAAAAATATTAAAAAACATGTTCTATGTAATAGAATTTTTAAAATGTACCACAATATTATAGCGTGCTACTTCCCTAATGATGAATATCCTTAAAATAATCATGATATTGCACACAGTTTATTACTGAATGTCACCAGCAACAAATAAATCCTTTTGATTTAATTATGTTATGAATAAAAAAAAGGGTTACATTAAAAAAAATTAAAAATTGAGAGCTTTTTGAAAATCTACAAATTGCATTAATGATACTGTTACAAGCACCGATAAATGAAATATAAACGCTGCTGTGCGAGATTTTACTAGGTGCAAAATTTAATGTCATCCATTAATTGGCTACACAATTTAAAATCATACATTCAAGACTATTGTCACGAACCCATTATTTACGAAAGTGAGACGCGGGAGCGATAAGGGACAGATGGTGCCGGTCGAAAATAAACAGCTTCCCTAAGCAGATAAACATAGCACAGAGATAAAGCTCTGCAGAAATAAATAAAGAGATAAATGAAATATTCTAGTGACATCTTGATTGTCTTACAGAACATTTGATTTCTTGTTTGTTCATGAAATGACTCGTAATATGAGTCGTGGTATATATAAGGAAGCCGCGACTCGCCAAGAGACAGTTGTAAAGTAGTCGTAAACAGTAGTAAACAGTGTCATAATGAGAGAGTAATCAGAACTGAATTGTGTGAACGTTTTTTTTTTTGTGGACGGCGACCTTGGAAGATTGTAATTGTGTATGTGATGTGATCCTGCTACTGTAAGTGTATTTCTATGGAAATAAAGAACATTTTGAATTTTTGCAACTCAGACTTTTAATTCTATGACCCCACAAAGTCACACTATTTTATGTTTATTTGGTAGACACAATCTAAGGAAAATGCCTTTTCATATTTATTACTTTTTCAATAACTGGGTTTCTGTTAACTTCTTATTAATAGCCGGAACACTTGCCACTAAGCAAACCATTGCAGTACATTCCTGTACACTCCCGGAAGCTAAGACTTTGAAAATATAGTTTTAACGATAATGATTTGGACCTTTAAATGACTTTTACAGTCTTCAATTTTGATGTTTTACTTCCCTTGAAATGGTCTGAATGTTGACTTTTGCACGTCACATAATCTAAAATTATCTTGCAATTAGTTTTCAAACAAATGCAGCTTTAACTGTTCATAAGTTTTCTATAAGAATTGTAACTGCGATTAAAATAATCCTCATAACTATTTAAGGTCATCAACACACTGTAGCACATTGGGTCATGATATTTTTGGTAGTGAATGTGCACATTCACCTTGACTTGCAGTTTCATCATTTACTGGAGAGGACGTTCCAGAACTGCTTGAACTCTCATACCCATATGAACTTTCTTCCCCACCATCAGACTCACAATCACTATTCCTATGCAATATGTCTGTTAAATCTCCAAAGAATTTTTTCATTATATTAATAACATGCATTCAAACAGCTCATCCTCCACTCTCATTATAGGTTGTATCAGTTCGGTGTACCTTTCCCCGCACCTATTCAGCCTACTCATGTTTAAGGTCAGTTCATACACTTCACTACTGAACATAGCAATGGTGTCGCTTGTACTGTATGTATAGGTACAACGCAGCTAGGTAGTTTCACAGATGAATGTTATTGATAGCTATACAAACAGGTATAACATATTTTAAACCATTATCCAGTTGGTTTTAGGTTTTAATGGAAGCTATTATCAGTGAAGCAAATATAATTCAATAAAATATAATTAAAGTTTATTGAAATTAAAAGATGTTTATTATATCTTGAGGGAACTGGAAAGAAACTGAAGTGCTTACAATAATAGAAAGTGGTGAAGAAGAACACAGATTGAAAGTGACTTTGTGACTGCATAAAAATAGCAGAAGGTATTGTAACTGATGAAACTATATCTCGATTGATTCCCCCCAATAATAGAGTAATATGATCAACTAATGTTATAGAATAAAAAAGCAGATTGTACAAAATGTTAATAAGTATGTAGAATTAAAGTGCTGCAATAATTTATTTTCTAAAAACCCATTTCATAAACATCCTTCACTATCCTAGAAGAAACAATTTTTGGGTTGTATGTCAATTCAGTATGTAATGTTCCATTTTATGAAACATATTCAAATTATTTTGGTTTCAATCATGAACACTTCTACTTTAAAATTGGCTGCTCCATGCTTTAAACTTTAAGAAAGGCCATAGTACATAATCCAGATTAAAAATTATGGATGATTATGTAGAAAATGAAGCTAGTTACAGTGAAGCAATAAATATTACACAAATATAAATATTTGTTACTAAATCTCCACTTATCTTAAGAAATTGATGTTAATACTTCTTTCTTCTTTCTAATGGAAATCGATTTCAATGGCAAATCGCATTCGTCCTCAGTCAATTTAAAAAAAAAAAAAAAAAAAAAAAAAAAGCCTCTGTTGTCAAGGAAATCTTGGTTACCATGTTTTTTCTTTTGTTATGTTATGTTTTCAGCACTGCCAACATCTGAACACGAAACAAACCTAAAAACAGAATCAACTGCCGGTAAGTCAAAATTCATTACGCGATGTTTATTTTTTAAAATAAATATCCTTTCCTAAACGATTAAATCTATGGGACCACTTAATTGTTTTAATAATTTAACTTTGGGATTTATTTCATGGTTAAATGACCCAAAATGATCTGCTACGGCCAATTTATCAGTTTGTTTATATTTAATGTTATGAAAATGTTCTTTCTTTCTGGTTTCCAAACTACGTTTCATCTTTCCAATATAAACCTGATCACAATCTAAACAATTAAATTGATAAATACCAGATTGCAATTCCTTTCTTGGAAGTGTTGAAAACAGTGTTGTTATGATAAATTAAATTTAAAGGGAGTCGATTAATGACACTAAACAACACTTACTTTTAAATTTTTCTGGAACATGTTTCAGAGACTTTACCTCTATCCTCTATCCTCAGCCTCCCTTTAAATTTAATTAAATACTAGATTTTTTACTATTAGGAATTTTATCTTTTTTAGAAAATTGTAGTAAATTTTTAATACTATATTTATTTTGAGGAATAAAAGTTATACCAACTTCTTTAAAAATATTTTGAGAATGTTTATTAACCCAAGGATGATAAGTAAATTTTTTAAAATAATAATCGCCTTTTATTTTTTTAAGAGTAGAAATATCATTAATACTTTTTTGATATTTAAATTTTTCAATCTTCTTTTGTATAAAAACTTTATTAAAACCATTAATTAAAGCAGTATTAATAATATGTTTATATTCTTTATTAAATTCCTCTTTATTCAGGGTTATATTTATTAATCTATAAATCAAACTATTAAAAACAGCAAATTTAGGTAATAAAGGGTTAAAACTTATTTTTTATGTAATTATCAATATGAGCAGATTTCCAAGAAATACCAAAATCTAATTTGTTATTATTTCTTATTATCTTCAAATCTAGAAAAGGAAGAAATCCATTAATTTCAGTTTCATTTAAATAATGTGTTTATCCCTCTTTTGAGGTGTACCATTCAAGAAGAAACTTTTAAAGGTAAGCTTTCACTTCTCATGGAATTTATTTAAATTTATTGTAAAACATAAAGTTTAAAATAATTAGCATTAAATAAGCATTAAATGCATGTATGCACAGGCCGTCTATACATGCCCATATCTGTGAAAGGGTTAAAAGCTATGCAGCAAGGCCCACTTCTTGGTACAGAAATTTATGGATGATTGTTCAAGTGTCCTGTGCTATAAAGGAAATGTAATGTATCATTATATTGGTTCAATGTATTGTTATCTCCATAAACAAATGGTTGTCACATTTTCTTGGATTATGTGACATATTTATAAATGACTCATTTAAATCTAATTTCCTTTCCTACTTAATCTTGTATGTCAATTAGGCACTGTGATGAGTAATTGTATAATATTGTAGTAGTAGTATTTAAAATGTTTTCCTCTTTCAGTCAAATGTTACAGATGTTATCACTTATATGTTTGATGGTCATGATAAAAAAAATTAAAAAGGCAAGCTTTGATGTATGGTGGTGGTAGTTAAAATGATTTATGTTGATTTGTTGAGCTTGTTTCCTCTATGATGTGTTTAATGTCCTAGAGCAGGGCTCTGTGATGGGACCAAACGGACAAAACAAAACAAAGTTGCTCTCAAGAAAGAACATCAGTTCTTTTAGTTTGTATCTTGCCCAAGCGAAAAAGTATTACTTCTGAAAGGCGTAAGTTCTATGATATGCAGCAGATGGTTTTCAGTTGCCATTCAACCACTAACACATTAAAGAAAACAATTTTACTGGACATCATTGGGCTTAGAGACACTCTTATGACAAACCTATCAGAGCTCTCCTAAACCTGTTTCAGCTTTTTGCATTTTTAGATTGAAAATGACCAGGTAATCCATGACAACTTTTTGATAATAAATAAATGAACCAGTTCAACTAAAATGGAGGGACATATTAGGTTTGCCTTACACTCACAGGCCAAGTCGTCATTACCCGAAGTGTCTGATACTCAAGTATGTAAGACTTAAAACTTCCACGGTGAGCAATATTAATTATAGCTTCACAGGTGATCAGCCATATCAATGTTAAAAATGTCAAGCTTTTGGCCATTCCGAGCTTCATGGCTGAAGCTCAACATTTTTAGCATTCACACAGCCAATCATTCGTTAAGCTATGATTAATTTAGAGATATATTCCTAAATTGCCCAATTCTATAAAATAAAAAAAATTAGAAGTGTAACCTAACACATCACATGAACTTAGTGTTCAAAGATCAATTATCCCTGCAAGAACAAAATTATACCATGTTATAAGAAACATATTTCACAATGCATCTGAAACCTTGCATATTACTTCTAACACTGAAACAGTAAGTTGTGTGAAGTAAGCAGAATTTCTTAAATCCTCTCTATGAAACAAGACCTCAAAATTAACTTAATTATCTGATGTGGCATATTCCTAAGCCTTGAGACATTTTATTAAGTGTTTCAGGTTTCATTATGTTTCACATTTGAATAAAAATGTGTAAAACAAATCATAAAATTAGATTTACAATTATTTATAAACATTGACCACTTACACAAGCTTTCAATCTTTTGAACTCAGCTCCTTCCTGAATTTTGAATTATTTGGGAAGTTTATTAAATATTCTTGGAACTTTCAAGAACTCTTCTTTCTGTCAACTTTTTATTAACAAATATTCTGTGATGATCTACCTGTGTTTTAATATTGAAGCTATGACAGTCTTTATAATTGGTCAGAGAGTAAAAAATTACATTACACACATAGAGACACTATAATTAGTATTATAGCCTTTTTACAAAGCATTTCTTCACAACTCTAATACGCCTTCTGAATTAAAGGATTTAACATGCTTTGCTGAAGATGGTTGGTTTTAATTCATTGCACTCTAACACTATTGAGTTTACCTTCTTAACAATTACCTAGAAAATGACATGCCCAAGTGCAAAGGTTATCAAGTGTATAATATCAAGCCATACAAGGACTTCTTGAGAAAATCCTTTTTATTCCAGAAAATCCTCAGCATTCCTACTCCAAAGCTGTCGACTTATGCACTGAAATACACATATCTCGCATAGTCATAATGTATTAGAATGAGAGCACTGCATAAAATAATAGATGAAAAAACAATCTGCAGAGGTTTACTTGCATATGGGCTTAAATAAATCGCAAGCAATAGTAGAAATAAAGCACCACTGACTCCTCACAATGCATTTCTCTGAGCCACAAAAACAGAACATTCAAGCGTCAATGCTATTAATTTTATAGCAATGAAAAATAAATGAACTGTATCCCTTTAAGCATTTTAACAGAAAAGATGCATTTAAGCTGACAATAGCCTAAATGGCACACAAGTAACCATTTTAACATGCAACTAAGGCTATTTTGACAGCTTCCAGGATTCAGAATGAAATATTTTACTGCAAATTCATTTTATTTAATTACATTTTTTTTAGAGAATATCATAAGAACATGCTAGTTTTAAAGCACATCAGTCTATTTAACAGACATACACATACGTCATGTTCCATTACTACAGATGTGAGTTCTTATCTGTGAATTTTCACACTATTTTATGGCAGCGTAACTTATTTCGTGAGAAAAGAAAATGAATTGCGCATAGTAAATATACTATGGGTAAAACATTCCTTGCCCAAAATAAAAATTTCAACAAAAAACAAAGACCATATATCCAAAAAGAGAAACACAAAATTAGGCTTACCCCAAGCAGCTATTGTAAGCCCTGCTCAATTTAAAATTTAGGTGAGAGAGCTTCCAAACCAGCTGCAACAGATAAAAGGAGAACATGATGTTCTTAGATCACCTATTAATAAGGGCCTCAACTTTCAATAAAGCAAAAACAAATTTTGGGAAATCTCACAAATGATGTTTTTTCTATAGTATAAACCATAGCCAAGTAGATAAAGAAATAACAGAAATCAAGCAATTAAGTGTCCAAACATTGATAGTCTGTACAGCATTAAAAAGGTGTGTTTTCACTTCATAAATCCAATATAATTAGTATTTCCAAAAGATGAATCATGCAAGAATATTTTTGACAACACTTAAGTTGGATGACACAAATAAATGTTTAGCATTTCAAAAAATGGTTCTATAGTATGATGCAAACAATAAGTCTATGTCTAAATAATCTTGTACAACAATTAAAAATGAAATCCTCCGAAAGAGGTGTGTCATTTGAACTTCTGGCATGCTGATGTTTTTAGGGATTGAATAAACATGATGTAATATACAAAGAGCAATCAAAACCACTTAATGTGCTTCAGAACACCAACATCATTGGATGCTTAAATTTTAAGGGAGCTACTAATATAAAATACTTGTTTCTTATTGAATGCATGCTACCACAAAGCTGCCATACAGAACAAGCATAAACCTATTTTAGTAGCAAGCATTTCTTCTGTTCAAATGATGTACAGCTGACAATCCTATTCAGTTAACCATGTTAACTGAAAATAAAAAAATACTTTGATATACGTAACTTTTCACCTGCTCAGTGCAGGAAATCATAAGTGAATAATGAAAGTCTCACAATTTCAGCAATTTATATAAAAACAATTTTTAATTTCCAGGACATGTTTTAATAGATGCAACTAGTATTCATCTTCAGCTACTATCCTCAGAACTGCCTTTTCCTACAACTGGAATTGTTGACATCTGGTTCACTGGATGTATCAAAGTTTTGAGTGAACCTTGACTTTTCATAATAAACAGCTTCTCCCAAATAAAATTCTATAATGTAATTTGAATCAAACTAGTACTCAATGCTCCATATATTGCTAGTGTTTACCTAGAATGCCCTAACATCCTCAGCTACTGTCGACTTGGTGAACTCCTTGGAGGCGATAGGAGCGTCTGTTGGTATTTTGATGAACTTGAAGTTTGGGTTCTCTACAAAAGTGGTGTCGAAATTGAACAGTTTTCCTTCATATTTCTTTATGAATATCTTTTCCTATGTGGTTAATGCCATTGGACCCTGAACACCTTTTAATAAATGCTTTTTGTTTTTGGCTTTTTGTTCTATATCATGATTTATCATTCCAAAACTGGTACGCTACTGCTGATTTATCTATTTATTTGTTCTTGATGTTCCTAAAATGCTCTTTACGTCTAATGTTCAAATTCCTTTTTGTTTTGCCAATGTAAAAGTTGTCATAGCCTTTGCAATTTATCTGGCACACACCTGAGTTTTTGTCTGTGGGTTTCTCTTTTGTATTATGTGATTTCAAAGGGTACTGTACACTGAATTTGTTCTGTGGGGCCAAAGTAATGTGTTCTTTGAAGACTTTTTGAAAACGGTATGTAGCTCTGGGATGGTGCGTAAATTTTCTGGTTTGACGTTATGATTTTCTTGCCAAAAATGAAATGTTCCTCCAGAGTTTAATTGTTTGCATTCAATATATCTCATTAATTGTTTAAATTTTTTGGTATGTTGGGCATACTTTTGTCTTTTGATTTTGATTTTCTTTGCACGAACTAATGTGATGTTAATTTCTTTGATGATTTTCTGAAATTTGTTTGCTATATATAGGTAGTATGGGATCTTAACATTTTCTTAGAGTCTGTAACCGAACAGTGTGTGCTATTCCTTATTTCCTTCTTTTGAAAGTGTGGATTTTTTGCTAACCAAGTCTTTTGAGAAAACATCTGTTTCTATTACACTGTCAGCTTTTGATATTCATAATGATATTACTTCTCATTCAAAGATCCATTTACCAATATGAATGCTAAAATGGCCTACGTGGCCAATCTAATGTGGTTTGTGTGGTGTAATGATTCTTCTTGATATATAGGGTAGTTAAATTGAACCCATTCCGTCCTCTCTCTACTAAGTGAGACAGCCAGTAGTCGCCGAGGAACTTTCGCTGGCAGAGGCAGACTAGAATCCTTACCTTATAATAGATGCTGGAAGTGTGGACCTCTGCTCTCAAACAGGCAGCTCAACAGCAGATATCCTTACACATGTGTACACACGTTAAAGCCAAATGATCTCACTATACACGTGAATTACTGTAACTGGTTTTTCCAATGTGTAGAACGGGATTTCACTGATCCACAGCTTTGGTTTTCACTGATGAATCTTAAGATTCATTTAATTGGACACTGAATACTCACAACAGTTGATACTGTGTTTCAGAAAAACGTGTGCTACTGAATGTAATGTCTCATTATGATCAGAAAATTGGAGTGTGGTGCGTGATGAGTGTTAGAAGAATAACAGGGTCCATATTCTTTGATGAAACAATAAATGTAGAGCAATATCAGAGGTTAATTCTGAGGCCATTTTTTCAGTCGCTTCATAGAAGGGTAACTGTATAGTTGTATGTAAGTTTCTGCAACAGCACATACAGCCGAATCATTAAATGCAGTAACAGCGGTGTTTGATGACAAAATAATTAGTGTTGATTTATGGCCCCCTCATTCTCTTGACCTAACGAATTAGGTCAGGACTTTTATTTATGGGGATCTTTAAAAGACAAAGTGCATCATTCTAATCCTCATACACTACAGGAACTTACAGAAAACACAAGAATTACTGATGCTGAGCTTCAGAGAGTGAGCGAGAATATTTACACAAGATATGTTCCAATGAAACCAACATCACCTGATGATGTTAGGAAGGTCCTAACGAAACACATTCTAGGTTTATACTAGCAATAAATGGAGCATTGAGTACCAGTTTGACTCAAAATTATGTTATCAAGATTTGTTGCCAGTTAAGTTCCCTGGCAACTGCTGGTCACCTCACACAGTAGAGAGAAAGGTATAATTTAACTACCCGGTACTTATGTGTATTTTGTTACACATTTCTATGTAGTTCATACATAAACTGGCTAGAAATTGAGTGAATGGGTTGCCATTGCTAGACTCTTCATTTACTTGTAATATTTACCTCTTACTGTTCTATGAGAATAATTACAAAAGACAACATTCTGGTCAACAAAACCCCAAGCGCACATGAAATCAAGTGCAAAAACTTGAAAAAGTGTGTATAAGAAAAACCACAAGAATCAAAAAGGACATATGACGCATATTAAATGCAAACAAATTGAAAAGTCAGCATTTAATTTTTAATTTGAATTTACTGTATACAAACATTTATACATGCATAACACTCATCTACTTACATTTAACTAGCCTGATTGGCCCCTTCATGTGCTATCTTCTGCATGGCACCCAGGCCATTAGCAGTTGGTAGCCCTAGTTTCCTGTCTTACCTATCTATCCTGTTTATCTATTCTCCTTTCTCTCTGCTTTCCTGTTACCCTACTTTTACTTTGTTCATCTTCCTTAGCCATTTTTCCTTAACTTTCTTTAAGATCTCGATGGTCTTAATTCTCATCTCTCCCTTCACTGTCAGCATTTTCATAGCAACAATTTTCACATCCATTTTGTTCCATTTTGGGACCCAAATTTCCTGCCTCCAATTTATTAACTCTTTGAATCCCACTATGTAGTGAGCTATAATTTACTGATTTGACAAATAACACATATACCACTTCGCTAATTCTTAATCCTTTCAAGAATAAAGTCCCTGTTCTCGCCCATGCTAGTTTTTCTCTTCTCTTACATAAGTCTACATTCCTTCTTTATTAATTTATGCAAAGATCTTTTTTTTTCCCTCAAAGCTAGCCCAAACTTCTTGCCTCTCTATGTCGACTCTTTGCCTCGTTTCTTTCCAAAAACCTATTCTGTTTTGAAGTCACCTTTCCCAGAGCTCCCTGATACAAATTTTTTGTAGGATTTCTTGCACTTTGCTTGACCAGCTGTTAAATTTCATTACTTCCAGTCGGTACCTCACATACTCTTTAGAATCAGGTGCAGTCCTAACTTTAAACTCTTACACCAATATGCATTGAATTGTATTTCTCCATTTTAACTACATTTTACAAGGTTGTTTGATTACAAAAGAGTGATAACAAAAGACAATGTTTTTAATTAATTAGAGCCAACTGAAAAATTCAATGCCATGGCCAGGATTTGAACCACGGATCTACTGGTTTCCGTCCAGTTGCTCTACCCCATCACCCATATACCGGAGTAATGTATTTAAAAGGATTAATTCTTTAAGGATTAATTCCTCAATATAAATTTACATTGGAAAGACAATGTGTTTAAAAAAATGCTTATATACAGAAGGTTATAACAGGGAATATACCTATTTATACACAACATGGTTAGAAGTGCAAACCTATAGTATTTTAGAGTGCATTAACATTTGCTCTTTTGTACTCTTCTATGGAATATAAAGGATTCTTTATCAGATAGGACTTAGTGGCTTTCAGTTTTATTGTCTGATTTGTTATTTATTTGTTTTGTATTATTTTTTTCTTCAGTTTGAACAAGATGGGACTTTTTTTGTGTACTGAGCTCCACAAAATGATCCCATAACTTAAATAAGAGTGCATAGTGCATAATATAGTTGTCTATCCCTTATTTGTGCTGTTTATTTTTAAATAAATATATCAGTATTATTTTTTCTTACTTTCTCAACATGTTGGTTCATTTCAAATTACTGTCTGTGACTAACCTTAGAATATTTGAGTTTGATTTATGAGTCACTATGTTTACACTCAAACTTCACTTACTTGTTGTTGTATAATTGAAACGTTTTCAAGATCATTCGATCTCATCCTCAGCTGTTTGGTGACTAAATAAACATTCCTCTTCTTCCACTACTACGGAGCTCCGATCACTCTGCCATCTGGTGTTTGGGGCACTAAGTTTTAATACTTCATTTAATGCCGAGATTTCAAAATTTATAACTTTATCACAGTTTTTGTTTATGAATATTTTTTCCCAAATATCCAATTCTATGGGTGTACTTAAAGATTTTTACAGTTTAATGTTGTGGCCATTGTTGTGGTTTTCTGTCCAAAAATCTGCAGTTTCACACCATTTTTGGACAGAAAACCACAACATTGGCCAAAACATTAAACTGTTAAAATCTTTAAGTACACCCTTAGAATTGGATATTTGGGAAAAAAATATTCATAAACAAAAACTGTGATAAAGTTATAAATTTTGAAATCCCAGCATTAAATGAAGTATTAAAACTTAGTGCCCCAAACACCAGATGGCAGAGTGATCGGAGCTCTGTAGTAGTGGAAGAAGAGGAATGTTTATTTAGTCACCAAACAGCTAAGGATGAGGTCGAATGATGTTGAAAACATTTCGAATTATACAACAAGTAAGTGAAGTTTGAGTGTAAACATAGTGACTCATAAATCAAACTCAAATATGAAGAATACTTCACTGCTAATAATGCTTCTGCTTTTAATATTTATAACCCTAGAATGTTTGTTTCTGTGACCTGCAAAATTTATTTGCTATTGTTAATTTATCTGTTACCGATACCATTTGCATGACTGTTTTGTTTACATTTAGTACCATGCCTAGGTTTGCTAACTGCTCATTGTATTTAGTATCATATTTTCTCGTTTTTGTACTTCTGTTTGTTTTCTCTGTAGCTACAATTGTAGTGCCATATGCCTATCCAATGGCTGTTCCCCCTGAAACTTTTATTGATTAAATAAGCTGTTAATGAAGCAATCCAAGTTACTCTTTTAAATTATTATCTGATTTTAATTAGACTTCCACCTCAACTTATATTATTTCCATGCAATATTTTCTGCTTTACACATTTTAGCTTCATCACTTTCGTGTTGTGCCCCTAATTCCATAATTTTCAATTTCTGTTTCAATAAACGAAACAACTGAAGCCAAACCTTGCCCTACACAAAACTAGTATGAAGAACAATTAATTTCCATCAATTAACCTAGTAGTTGTTCAACTATGAAGCCTGGACTTAAGTACTTACAACACACAAAAGGCATGTATCTTATTGTGTATGAGAACTCCTTGTGGTTTACTGGGAAAAATATGAGTCAGCTGAAGAATTTCAAGTCATGCTGGCATTGATAGTGTTGACATGAATAATTCAATGCCATGGCAGGGATTTTAACCACGGATCTCCTGGTTTCCGTCCAGTCGCTCTTACCCATTGAGCTACCATGGCCAACTTGCCGTCATGACATTAAATTCTCCATGACTCATATATTTCTGTGGTAAACCACTAGGGGCTCTCGTATTCGTGATATACCGTTTGTGCCAACTTACTATTTTAAGTACTCGAGTCCCAGGCTTCATCATTTAACTCTTATTATTTAAGTTAATTGATGGAAATTATTAAAATATGAGTCAATTGGAGATTTAATGTCATGATGGAAAATTGCAATTAACTCCCACTTCTATTACAAAATCTTCCCTATTTAAATTGGTGCACATATGGCCAACCCAAGCTGATGAATATTTGGTTTTTCTTGTTGGGTCTGTTATTGTCAGATTAGTTATAATAACAAAATTTCCTTTTTATCCTTTGCCCTTACATTTTAAGTTCCTTATATCAATGATTTTAATTACATGATTTTTAAACCCTTTTATATTTTAAGGCAATTTTTTTTTGTCAGCCTTTGGTAGACTGTATTTACACTGCTAATATTAGGAAGTTTTTCTTGTTTTAAATGATTTGAATAGCAGAAATTCACCACCAGTTCTTCACAATCACTTTTGTATTTTCTCCTGCAAAGTTAGACCATATAGAGTGTAATTTTCATTACTATTTACTTTTACTTCCTCTCCTTTAAGACCATGTTCATAAAATATTATGATATCTGGGTGCATAATTTCTGAGATTAATTTTGATGTCACTGTTACTAAATTCCTCCAAACACATATAAGCTCTAGTCCATTTGCATTGGACATGATTCTTGTAACTCTTATTTTTGGTTTCCCTGCACTGTTCATAGCTTCATTTATTCTTCATTATACTTCTTAATTTAGAAGTACCCAACTTGAAAAAGCATCTTCAATTCAAAGTTTTATAAAAGGGAGCATACGTACTTTCACCTTAAAATGCTTATCTATGACCTCTAGCTATCCTTGTAATTCGTGTGACTGAATTTTGGGACACTCTATATACTTTATCATTTGAATGTAGCCATTTCCTGCATTTGTTTGTTTCCAAATAGAGTATTTGTAGGCATCACATACAAGATTCTAACCCTGTACACCACTCCACTAATATTTTCCCCCGGTCTAATGTACTCCATTAGTACTAATTATTTTCAAAAGCATCACCACAATGCCCCAATTCATTCTTATATTAATCAAATATCAACCTGTTGGTAACAAAGGCTGAACCATATTCAGCTCAGTTGATTTTGCCTATTGGTACATTTGTCTTTCATATTACACATTGACAAAATTGTGTAAAGAATGTACAGAATCTGTGTAGTTAAACTGTACTTTGTACTTTCATCACCATGTTATTTTATCAAGTATCTTTTTACCAAATGTAAATTTTAAAACTACACAGAAGCTTTTTGAACAGAACAAAGAAACTTTATTTGGATATAAATCTGTTAACCTGTATGCTTGCGTTGTCAATGTTTGTTTAAAACTGCTGTTAAATAACATTTAAAAGTGATAAATTCTATAATTTCCTTTCACTGAAGTGTTGAAAAAAGTGTTGTTGTAATAAATTAAATTTAAAGATGAGTCAAATAATGACACTTGTGCAGTTGACAATAGAGGAAAGTAGCCTCTGAAACATGTTCCGGGAAATTTAAGAGTAAGTGTTGTTTAGTTGTCATTAATTGACTCATCCTTAAATTTAATTAAATGATAAATTCTGTTAATTCTACCCAGAGACACAGCACACTCTGCTTGTCAAAGAAATACAGCTTTTAGGCTGGAAGGGACTTCTGCTTAAGGATAAACTGGTACAATACCCAACATTAGCTTGCCAGAAAGAAAAAATTATTTCATTATTTTGCATTATGCCCAATTTAGTTTATTCAAATCTTCATCCCATAGTCAGTAAAGTAAAATATAAATAATTTTTTGTATTACGTTCAACTGGGTGCTAATTCAGTAGATTAAGAATTACATTTCTCAGCTCCTCTACTAATCACACATCAGTGCTAAACTAAATATTGATAGATTTACTTATTTACGATTGAAATGTTAAGCTTTTATCTTTCCTACCAAGTATCTTTATAATATATGGAACTATTAAACTTGCTGTACCAATTTGAACACCACATTTAAAATTGTCTGATAATTTCCACAATTCAGTAAGTTCATAATTCTGTAGGAATATTCTCAACATCCACACAAAAGGAGTGACAAACAATGAAAAATAAGTAGTAGATTCTATGTTTTCAAGATCTTGAATAACAAATGCAGGGTGTTAGGGGTATGAGTGTGCAGATTTCGTGAGCTGGGAGGTCCAAATATGACAAATAATAAAGTCCAATAACAATTCCATCTAACTTGAAAAATAAAGGATATACATTATCTGGACATTAATCATTTCTTCACACTAGCCATGTATAGGCTAAGGTTTGGCATTGAATTTTTCAGTTTGACTCCGTCTATTATCTGGACGGTCTGGCAACAAAGTAGGATCTCACAGCCAGGCGTGTGTTCATACCTACAAGGCTTGAAAGCCAGTTTGACACGTGCCTGTGTGTTTATCAGCTACCGCTAGTAACGAGGGGTGCAACGGCTTTCTTTTAAGCTATTCAGTCATATTCATGAGACCTAAATGTAAGAGGCTATGCAGAAGATGATCAAGGATAAATTCAAATGTTAATTATGGAAACACTTTGTTCAGGTGTATCATGTAAAATTAAATCAAAGCCACATTGATCGCTAAACAGGAAATTTATTAATGGTCAATAAATACATCAACATGATGACTATTTACTGTAGTCGAAATGTGCTCTGTTAAACTCTATGCTATGACTCTTGGGTTTGGAATTCTTCTATTCGGAAACATCTCAGGTGTTGCAGTTGGCTTTGCCATAAGCAACAAGCATATTCCTGATTTGTAACAACTACCATAGTTCTGAATGGATTAGATGCATCTGAAGTGCTGACACAATTGCTGTTGTGGTATGTGTCATGGTAGGTAGTTGTACTATTTACATTTCTGGCCTTCCATTCTGAATGCACACTCACTGCATGCCAATGTTGCGAGGTTGCCAAGCATAAGCCCGCGATTTTACTGCAATAGACATGCAGGAATCCAGTCCTTTCATACCATTTTGTGGCTAAACAAATCATTTTGTATATTCCTAATATTGTAATATTCCTAAACTCATCACAAATAACTCATCTTTTGCAGCTCTACCTCATTACCCTAATTTCAAAAGTTAGTTAGTTAGTTTTTATTCATCCTTTTGATCATATTACATGATATAGGACACGTCAAGTACTTATAACTAAAAATTATACAATATACATATATACAACACAAGTTTGGAATGAAAATTCAACTGTATGTACAGTATGATAATGATGATGATAATGATGATAGTAATAATAATAATAATAATAATAATAATAATAATAATAATAATAATAATAATAATAATAATAATAATAATAATAATAATAATAATAATAATAATAATAATAATAATAATAATAATAATAATAATAATAATAATAATAATAATAATAATAATAATAATAATAATAATAATAATAATAATAATAATAAACAGTTCACTTGTAGTTAAAATATTCAAACAATTCACCTATACTATAAAACATTAACATCATTAACATTAACAAAATCAATTGTCAAAGTAATCATAATATTCTTTTATGCTATAAAAACAATGGAGTGAAAGAAGTTTTTTGAGACAAATTCTAAATTGATGCAGTGCAGGTATTTGCTTCAGATAATTGGGTAATTTATTATAAAGCTGGAGGCCAGTATATACAAAACTTTTTTCAAAAGAACTAGTGCTATGTGTGATTACATGAAGGTTATCTTTTCTTCTGGTATCATGAGAATGTATCTGTGAGTTTGTTGTGTACATACTGAGATTATTTTTTATGTAGCATAATGTTTCATATATGTAAATACAGGGAAGGGGCAATATATTTAATTCCTTAAATAATGGCCTACAACTGGTTCTTTTATTAACATGTAGTATTATCCTAATTGCCCGTTTTTGCATTTTAAAAATAGATTTTGCTCCTATTGAATTACCCCAAAATAATATTCCAAAGCTAAGAACAGATTGAAAATATGCATGATATAAAGATATGACCGATTTCAAGTCCATGATTTTTGAAATGACTGTGATGGCATAAGTTATTTTACTCAGTTTTTGAGATAGTTTTTGAATGTGAGCCGACCACTTTAAATTATTATCCACCCATACCCCTAGAAATTTTGTACTATCTGTGTATGAGATATATTTGCCCTGGAACTCTATAAAGGGATGACTGGCAAGTGTATTCTGTTTATGATGAAAAGCTAATGCTGTTGTTTTTTCTGTATTTATTAATAATCTATTAATGTTGAACCAGTTTAGCAATTCAGACATTGTCTGTTCTATCTTAAATTTTAAGGATCTCAAGTTGTAACCAGAAATATATAAGTTTGTATCATCAGCAAATAATGTTGGATAACTATTTTTTAAGGAACACTCTAGATCATTTATATATATCAGAAATAAAACAGGTCCAAGAATTGAACCTTGGGGGACACCATATTTTATTACTGCCATAGATGATAAATATGTTGTAATTTCATTTGTATTTACATGTGTATAAGTGATTTCTACCATCTGTTGTCGGGATGTTAAATATTCTTTAAACCACTTGTTCACTGTTCCACGTATACCAATAACAGCTAGTTTTTCCAATAAAATTTTGTGGTCTACTAAGTCGAATGCCTTTGACAAATCTAAAAATATACCAATATTTTCTTCTTTTTTATCCATAGATTCATATATACGTTTAACAAAATCTGCTATTGCTGTGTTTATTGACTTGTCTTTACGAAATCCATGTTGTTTGTTTGTTATTATACTGTGTTTATCGAGGAATGATGTAAGTCTGACGTACATTACTTTTTCTATTAATTTTGAAAAAACGGATAGTAGTGATACAGGTCTATAGTTACCTACATCAAATTCTTCCCCCTTCTTAAAGAGAGGTTTCACCTTAGCCACCTTCAATTTTTCTGGAAATTCACCCGTTGATAGTGAGAGGTTTATTATGTAACATAGGGGTTTTATTAAATTTTGGTAGCAGTTCTTTATAACACTGTCAGGAATTTCATCAATACCACAAGATGATTTACATTTCAAACCCTTGATTATGCTTTCCAGCTCCATTTCTGTGACTGGGGTTAAATACATACTATTGCATTGTTTTGGATATCTATTTGGCTGTGGGAAATCTTTCTTCAGGCTATCATTCGAACTATTTTGAACTATATTTGTGTAATAGTTATTAAAAAGATTGGCTACTTGTTTTGGGTTACTTATTTTAATTCCCTTGTGTCTGAGGTGTATATTCTCGGGGATATTCTTATCTTGTTTAATTTCTCGTTTAATTAAGGTCCACATGGCTTTTGATTTATTTTGTGATTCATGTATAAACCTTGCATTATGCAGTTTTTTTGCTTCAACCAATACTTTGGTATATATATGTTTGTATTTTTTATAGTAGGTTTTGAATTGTTCCGACACATTTCCAGCTTTTATGATTCTACTAAGAAATTTCATTCTGTGACTTGAATTTATAATACCAGGTGTTATCCATCTGTTTTTTGGTTGCCGAATTGGCACTCTTGTTTTTGGTAATGCTGTTTGAAAGCAATAATTGAAAGTATTAAAAAACTCATTATATGCATCATCTACTGAGTGGTATTGGTATACTAGATCCCATGACTGTTTTTGTAGTACGTAATTTAAATAATCTAAGTTATTTTCTTTGATCATCCTTATGTATTTATAGCCGAGCTTTTTGTTTGGTAACCTACATCTGATTTTGCTTTTAATACTTATAATCTGTGCTAAGTGGTCTGAAAATCCTGTTTCAATTACCTGCAAGCTATATTCCCATAGGTTTTTGTTTATAATAATTTGGTCTAGTGCTGTTTGACAATATGGTGTTACTCTAGTGGGCACAAATACTACTGGCTAAATGATTATGATGTATTTGCAATCAAAACTTTGATCAACTTTATTTTTTATTTATGAACCATGCATTTTAGAGGAAAATGGTACAGGAACTTATGTTTCAGCTTTACTGTTGAAGTCTGCGCACTCATATCCCTAAACACCTTGTCTAATTCACTGCATATATTGCTCAATACCTTTTGTATACTCATCAAGCTCTGCAAATTTCAAATGCTTAGAAGCAAATGACAGTTTTGTAAATTAAGATGTGTCTTTGTTGTTTAGATGCAAGTTTCTACTTGAATGTCACACAGAGTCAAAAATATTTATGATTTGTCCTTTGCCTTGGAGATACATTTAAGAACATTGGGATGTTGCACTATATGTGCAAAGAATGTCAGATGGTTTGTTTGTTTTATTAATAGCTTAGACTGTAAAACAATAAAATGCAAAGAAGTAAACAAGACAAGATTTTCTGGTACTCACCAAAGTGCTGAAGTGAAGATAACATCCTTTTTAGAGCAAGTAATGTTGTGTAAAATGTTCTGTTGAACCGTAAATGGTACAATTGTCCCCATTCAGCTGGATTAACATTTTTCTAATATTAAAGACACTAATAATAATCAAGGTTCATAATAATCATATTAATTAATGAAGTTGGTCATATGTATAAGAAGATAAATGTATCTTCAGCAAATCAAAGTCACACAATCACGACTTTATGCACATTAACATTAAAAAAAAAATAATAATTCTGCAAATTTGTTTACTTTGCAAAATTTGCTAAAGGTCACACAGTTCATGTGCTACCCTTTGTCACATCTCACACACAGTTGTTGACTGCCATCTTTAGCTCTGGATAATGACGTATAATACACTATATTTTCTTTTTTCTCGGTAGTAATATCACTCACACACCTGTTTGTTAATCGCACAGTTCAGTAATAAATGGATAAATAGCCCCACTGCACTTAATGAGACTGTAAAAGAAGTACAAATCTACAAGTTGCTCATTTTTCTTTCTATTGTGGTTTTCCTGGTAGAACAGATATGCACTTACAAAGGAACTATCACTATGGAAACATAGAGTCAGACTGAAAAATTCAATGCCATAGCCGGGATTTGAACCACGGGTCCTCTGGTTTCCGTCCAGCCGCATTACCATTGTGCCATTAGTCTGACTCTATGTTTCCACAATTTAGCCTACACACGGCCAGTGTGAAAGAATAATTAATTTCCATTAATTGACCTAATAGTGGTTAACTATAAAGCCCAGGCCTTAAAGTACTTACATGTAGTAAGTGGCCATTAAGGTAGTTGTCTAATGTGTTTATGAGAAGTGCTAAGTAGTTTAACAGGAAAATACGAGTCAGTTGGAGAATTTAATGTCATATCGGCACGTTGGCCATAGTAGCACAATGGTAGTGTGACTGGACGGAAACCAGAAGACCCGTGGTTCAAATCCTGGCTATGGCATTGAATTTTTCAGTCTGACTATGTTTCCACAATTTAGCCTACACACGGCCAGTGTGAAAGAATAATTTTAAACTATCACTATGCTCACATCTATACGTGCTTGAGAGTTTGATGATATCTCTGCTGTATGTGGGGCCTGTCTGTGGAGTATAGCTGGAAGTACCCAAAATGACTCCAGAATACGTAGGGAGGGATTGTTTACCGCTCTACACATGACATACGTGAGGAGTGCCAGCACAGAGCTCATGAGTCATGTTCAGCAGCTACTTTGTAAGTGGTTGCATGCAGCACTTTTCTGGCTTCAGTTTTGGATGTTACAGTACTACTCTGGTACACATAGTGTAAATACAGCAGGCATTATACCTTCAAATTTTCAGGTGTGTAGCTGTGCGAGTAAAGTGACAGTTCCCTTGTTAGCAATATTCTTGAAATAATTTTAATGCAGACTTCCATAATGCAAAATATGTGTGAAGTATGTCTACAGATAGCAGAGGTAACATTTCACCCCCTAACTTACACAATGTAACAAAGAAAATTCAACACTCAAAATATTCCACTATTTAGCATTACTTTCCAAGGAAGCCAGAACAGCAAATAAACAGGTAGTTAGAAAATATTTTTCATATAGATTCTGATAATAAACATCAAAATAGAATTCTTACATATCAATGATATGAACAATTAAATGTTAAGACAGTAAGAAAATTCATTCAACAAAATTATTTTGTCCACATTATCATGGAATATTCAAAGAAGCATATCATCTCTTCCTCTGTGGATATAACTTAAAAATCCAAACAGTTTTTACACTTTCTGCTGTCTTCAGTTTTTGCCCATCTCTCCCATATTTCAGTTTCACTGCCAATGCATGAAGATTTTCCCCCTTTTGTTAGTTTGTGTATTTAAGATGACAAATTTTAGCCTTTAAAAATGTAACAAATCAAAGATACTTTTTACAAATGTATGAAGCTACAGCTCCAACAGTGACCACCGAAGTTATTGTACAATACACAATGAGCACATTGAAATCCTGTGCACCCCAATTCCTGAATACTTTCTGGACTATATTTGGAATGCATGCTAATACAGTAGATATCAGTGAACTACTTAATGTATCAGAAGGAACTGAAATCACTGCAAATTATTAAATAACAATCAAGCAGATGCATAGAGCAAGGTAACCATTAGGATATCGAGATTTAACTGTATTGGAACACCACAGTGAAGCGAAAAATTAATAATTTTTCGCTTCACTGTGCTGTTCCAATACAGTTAATTATTAATTATTAATTTTTAGCTTCACTGTGGTGTTCCAATACAGTTAAATCTCGATATATTGAAGTGACGTCTAGTCAAGAGGAACATGCGAAAGTTAGATCCAGCCAATTAGAGTCGCATAAGAGCCGTAGATGCAAACGATGATTTGCAAAACATGTCCTCAAAATAGGTACGAAAGTGAAGCAGATGTGTAATAAATACGACTCATCTAAAAATTAATAACCATTAGGAGTTAACATATTTGTGAAGGCTTCCACAGCCAGTGTTCATTATTTTCATTAAGTCTTCCAGTGTAGGCTGTGTCGTATAATCATTGGCTGCCGACATTTTGCAGGTCATGTGGCCTGCGGAACATTGGCAGCCAATAATAACAACACGGCCTACACTGGAAGACCTAATGAAAATAAAGGACTTTGCATGGTGGTACTATAAATAATTTATCCAATGGCAAATGCAGTAAAAAGTAAAGTAATCCATGGTGTAACAGTGGGCCAGAGTTGGCCAACTTGACTGCCGGCCTCACGCCCACATATGCAATGCAGAGGTGGGCAATCATCCAATGATATGGGGAGATGTGGATAGTATCTCACATCGCTAGCTTTCTTGACCAGATTTGCTACCTATTGCAGCTGGTATTCTAATATGTTCATAACATTTTTGAAAATAATACGCACAATGAGCACTAATACCTTAAAACATTACAAGAGAATATAAGGTTCTCATAACTTAACAACCAATCCTTAATTCACCAGTGTAACAAAATTTACAAGGTTTGTCAACAAGATGTACAATTTGAATAGTTATAAATAAAAGCATTGTTAACAGTGAAGCTAATTTCATGTGTAAAGACTAAAATTGAGTCATACCTTTTAAAACTTGTAACTTCACTCATTTCCTTTTACAAAATCAGGAACGTTTTCAAAACTGTTGTAGTTTCATCCTCAGCTGATTAGCGAAGGATGAAACTGCAACAGTTTTTAAAATGTTCCTGATTTTGTAAAAGGACATGAGTGAAGTAACAAGTTTTAAAAGGTATGACTCAATTTTAGTCTTTATAAAAGATGTACAATACTTAAAATCTATATTTACAAAGAATAAAGTGGAAATTAAAATTATATAGTAATGAAAATAATTAATTCTCACAGAAAATTATTTGCAAACCAAATAATTTAATAATTGTTTTTATAATAAAAAAACTTGAACAAACTTAAATGATTTCTGAAATGCTAGTTGTCACTTACGTAATGCTATGTGTGCACCTTCATCTGGGGGATAATTTCTTCGGACTGAGTTTATGACACACAAAGCTATTGTAGACACATTCAGTTCCACTGCCTTTTGAAGAACACCTCTAAAATAAAGACAGAGGGAAGAAAATTAATTACAACCAAAAGAGTGCTCAGAAAACTTAACTTTAATTTCTCTAATTGGTAGTTGCTATTTCCATCATGTAAGAATAAATTTCAAGAATTGGGGTTAATAATTGAAGTTCCCTGTGAGTGCTTTATTAATTGTTAAGAAATTTGGCACAGAGGAAAGGACAAAAGAAGAAATTGAAGTTTTATATTGTAACTAGAGCACTGTGTACCGATTTTGAAACACTGTATAATATATAAAACAAGACATCAATGATTTGCTGAAACAGTGATCTGCAGTAATGCACTATCCAATAAATCACTATTCATTTTCACCAGTTATTTACAAGGCAATGGCCAGAATCAAGCCATACCAATATTAAACTCAGAGAAAAATTAGTGTAGAAGATTCAGATATTTTTTCAAGTATTCCTCAAGTATTTACACTCTTAATGCTAAACTTACTCTTCTGCATTGTTTATTGGATCATTTCTCTCAAGTACACTAATATAAAATTTAGAATTTCATCCTCCTTCCAGCTATCATTAAATTATTGATTCACAGGAATGAGTAAATCTCCCCCCCCCCCCTTCTGATTTTATATTGTGTATCAACCATCAGCATTTGGGTCAGGTATAAGATCTGCTGCTACACCTAATTGTAGTAAAGAAATGCAACTTTTAGAGTCCATATAAGGGTTTGTATCTAGAATATTCAGTTTCACACTTTCCTTCTAAAGACCCATTTATTTAGGGTTGAAGCCTATCAAACAATCAGAGATTTTTTTTTGTAATTTTACGTCCTCCAACGTTAAGTCATATCGGATGGTGAATGAAATGGGTGAAATGATGCTCAAATGTGTCCAGGGTCCATGAAGCTTAGAGCTACCCGACATTCGTCTATCAGGATAAGGGAAAACTCTGGAAAAAAGCTTATCCAGGTAACTCACCCTGAACAAGATTCGAACTCGGGACCTCTTGAACGTGAGGCAGACATGCTACCATCTATGCTACTGAGGTGGGCAATCAGAGGATGATGATGATGATGTTGATGATGATGAGTATAAGGGCACTCAACTACGGTGGTCATCAGCGCCCTTACAAAAACAAGTCATGGCAAAAGCCAGTATAAAAATTTCCAAAAACTATATAAGTATAAATAAAACTATTAAAATTGCGCACGCACGCACCCACCCACCCACACACATATATATATTTAAAAAAAAGAAGAAGAAAACGAAATATCAATCAAAACCTACTAAAAATTTCCTTCACTAAATCCTAAAGTGTAATCTAGAAAAGAATCTAAATACCTTCTCCACTACTGCGTTATCGTCCGCTAGCATTTCTGCAAAGCTGGCCACAACTGCAGAGACGTCCTAAGGTCTGCTAGGTGAAAACACTCTAGCAGCACGTGTCATACAGATAATGCTTCTTTGCAAAACGGACACAGTGGAGAAGGCTCCTTTTTAAATAGAAAACTATGAGTAAAAAAGCAGTGCCCAAAACGCAACCGAGCCAAATTCACCTCCTCGCGACGAGATGACCAACAGGAGGTAACCCAGGGAATCGGAAGTTCTTTCACAGATCTAAGTTTATTATTGCGGAGAGCGGACCACTCTTCCTGCCAGCAGGTTTGCACATCTCTCCGCAATACGGCCCTAAAATCTTCCGATGTCACAGATGATACTCGAACCCTGGGCTTCATGGTAGCCATTTTGGCTGCCGAATCCGCCATTTCATTCCCCCGCAAGCCTACGTGACCAGGGATCCATGCACACACCACGTTAATGCCAGAAACGTGTAAAACGTGAAGGGCATCCTGTATACGCTGCACAATAGGGTGGTAGTTGTACAGCTGCCATAGGCTTTGAAGTGCACTGAGGGAATCACTCAGGATTAAGCAGTCCCCCAACTTTCGTCAACGTATGTGTAAAATGGCCCGGTATATTGCATAGAGCTCTGCAGTAAAAATGGAAGTGCTAGTGTGGAATCCAAATGTATACAGTTCGGTTCCACACACGTAAGCACAACCAACACCATTTGAGTTCTTGGAGCCATCAGTATAAATTACAAAATGGTCCTCATATCGCGATAAAAATTCTAAAAAACGTGCGGATACTAGACATAGACATGGTAGATTTATCATATTTAGTCATGCCCAGATCAATGTGGGACGCTCTGCACAACCAAGGAGGGTATGTCCTCTACCCCCTAGGATACATCTTGGGCATTTCAGTATCAAGATGTCTAAGGAGCTCCCGGAAACAAAAACCAGGTGGCTTTGGTTTAATAGAAGTGTTCCTACAACGCGCGTCCATTAAGGTGTTAAAGAACGGCGTAAACGATGGATGTGTGGGCATGCAATTAAGACCACAGCCATAATTTGCTAATAACATGTTGCGCCTGTACTGCAGAGGAGGTTCTGCAGACTCAGCATACAGGCTTATAACTCGGCTCGTTGGAAATGCCCCAACTGCTATATGTATACCGCAATTATGGACTGTGTCTAATCTCTTCAGCACAGATGGTCGTGCTGAGCCATAAACAATACTACCATAATCTAATTTGGAACGGATGAGTGCGCGATAAAGTCGCAATAACACTGTGCGATCCGCTCCCCACGATTTTCCACTTAGTACCCGCAAGATATTTAAAGATCAGTCACATCGTGCTTTCAGTTGTGCTATATGCGACGACCAACTAAGTTTTCTATCCAATATCACTCCAAGGAACCGCGTCTCATCTGCAAAAGGTAGTAGATCAGCGCCTAGCCGGAGCCTTGGAGGTAGTCGACTCTGCTGACGCCAGAAGTTAACACAGATGGTTTTCTCAGCAGAGAATCGGAAGCCGTTTTTTAAACTCCAACTCTTAAGATTGTCCAAGGTGGTCTGAAGACGGCGCTCTAAAAACGGAGTGAGCTGAGATGTACAGTAAACGGCAAAGTCGTCTACAAATAGGCATGACAAAACCCCCAGAGATACACATTTCAAGATTGAATTAATCGCAATAGCAAACAACGTAACACTTAGTACCGATCCCTGTGGTACACCATTCTCTTGAACAAAAAGATTCGAAAAAACCGAGCCAACCCTTACTCGGAATATGCAGTCTTTCAAGAATTCCTGAAGGAAGAGTGGTAGGCGTCCACGTATATTCCAGGTGTGCAGAGTACGTAGCAACCCTGCCCGCCAACACGTATCATAAGCCTTTACGAGGTCAAAAAATATTCCGACTGACAGTTTTTAAGAAAATCGTTCATAATCTGTGTCGACATGGACACAAGATGATCCACTGTTGAACGGCGTCCTCGAAAACCGCACTGGATGTTATTCAGTAGGTTGTGCGTTTCCAGCCACCATACCAACCGCCCATTTATCATGCGTTCCATCACCTTGTATACGCAACTGGTGAGGGAAATAGGACGGTAGCTAGAAGGGAGGTGATGGTCCTTGCCAGCTTTCAAGATAGGTATAATGGTGGCTTCTCGCCACTTGTCAGGAAACGTGGCATCAACCAAAACACGGTTATAGACCTCGAGCAGGAATGCCTTACCTTCAGGTGAGAGATGTTGTAACATTTGAACGTGGATTCCGTCCGGTCCTGGTACTGTCAGTCGTGATGATGAAAGAGTGTGTTCTAACTCTGCCAAGGTGAAGAGGTGGTTATAATCTTCAAGGTTTCTGGAACTAAACACGAAACCTTGAGATTTTACCTGAGTCTTAATTGAGATAAACTCAGGAGCATAATTACTTGAGCTAGAGACCTGAGCGAAAGCACAGCCGAAGGTGTTAGCCACAACAAACGGATCAACAACTCCTGTAGTTGTTTTCAGACCAGCAATTGGCAGGTGGGTTGATTTTCCGGCCATGCGCCTTAACCTATCCCATACAACAGAGGAAGGTGTACATCTATTAAAAGATGATACAAAGTTGTTCCATGAGGTCTTTTTGCTATCCTTAATTATCTGACTAGACTTTGCACGCGCTTTCTTGTACTCAATTATACCTTGTTTCACGTAAGCTTGCACAGTATCTCTTAACGGTCACGTGACCTAATCACCTCTCATTGGTTGCTGTTGTGGTAATGACTGTCGTGCGATAAAAATTAGTTCGTTATTTAACATGGTGATATATCATTATATGTTGGAAGAGAATTGTCAAATTTATATTTTCGTAACTGTTTTAATTAAATATATTACGCAACAGAGTTGATTTATCTGAAATGCATGTTAATTCTTAAACGAATTAAAGAGGAGGTTCCTTTGCTCTCAAGCACATGGCACGATAGCACGTGATTTAGCGGTAGTGATGACATATTTGTTTATAGTGTCGCCCTGGCGGTAAACTCGCGAAGCCGAAGCCAAAGCCGGTGGAGATTCGGAAAACTTCGGAACAAATCGTTACCGGTAGCGACAGACAGTTGAATGTAGAGTTAGGAAAAATAAACAGTTTGAGGTTCTAGCAATTTTGTAATGTTGAACAGTGTATTTCGAGGAGAATAAAGTGTAGTTTTTGTGTTTTGTAACCTCGTTTTATCATTTCACGAACCCACAAAGTCACAACTGGTGTCAGAAGTGGGATAACAACATCACCGAACATTATGGCCATGGAATCGGCATTGGAAATGCTTTTGCAGAAGATGAACGAATTAACAGCGAAGTCGGAAGCGGCAAATAACAACTTGGCCGCGAAGATGAACGAGTTAACAACAAAAACAGAAGCGGCAAATAACAACCTGGCCGCAGAGTTGAAAGAAATAAAGACCGAATTGACCACAGAAATGAAGGCAGCGAACGACAGTCTGGCCACGGAAATGAAGGAGGCGAACGAGGTCCTCGCCGCCAAATTTGAGGAACAGTTCGCCGGCGTGAGGGATGACGTGACGGAGCTGGGCAAGCGGATGGGCCAAGTGGACGAGCGTGTCGAGGACCTGGCAAACCGCTTCAATGACCTAGAGGAAAAGGCCGACAATAACGCCAAGTCCCTGAACGCCATGGTTTAAGACGTCGAAGACCTCGCGAACCGCGTAAACAACCTGGAGGGAAAGGCCGACAGCAGCGTCAAGTCCCTGAACGCCATGGTGGAGGACGTCGTCGGCAGGAGACTGAAGGATTTGAAGGCTGACGCACCGGGACGCGACACAACATCGGCGCGCATCAAACCTCCGAAATATGACGGCGCGTCAACATTTGAGGTCTTCCGCCGCCAGTTCGACACAGTGGCCAAGCACAACAGATGGTCACCGGAGGAGGCCACACAGTTAACAGCCAGCCTCCAGGGACGGGCCGCGGAAGTCCTAAACGCGGTGCAGACGACGGCGGCGCCCAAGGACATCTGGGAGGCCCTGGAGAATCGCTTCGGGAACCACCGCTTAGCCGCAGCATACCGCAGCCAGCTAAAGGCAAGGTCGCAGCAGCCGGGGGAGACGCTGCAGGAGTTCGCCATAGCGATCGAGCAGCTGGCTAGCAAAGGCCTTGGTTGACCTGCCACTGGAGTTCGTATCCCGGGAAGCCGCCTACAATTTTGTCGACGGGGTACGGGACACGGAGATTCGTCAGCGCCTAATGCTCGGCGATTATAAAACCATCCACGAGGCGCTGACATCGGCATTAAGGATGGAGGCGGCCAAGGTAACATCTATCCCGACGTCGAGAACGAGGAGTGTCCGCTACGCCGGAGACAGAAGACCAGCTGTGGGAGGCCGGCGAACACCTAGTGGCCTGTGTTGGGGGTGTGGACAGCCCGGACATCTGCGGAGAGACTGCCCACACCAGGAAGAGCAGCCGGAAAACGAGTAAGGCCCGGCGTGGAGAGGGGCACGTCGGCGCCATTACCACCATCTCCTCGAGTGACAATCCGCGCCGTCAGCCGGCGGATGGATGACAACCTCATCGCGGACGGTTGGGAAAGAGGAAAGCCGTGCCGCGTGCTGGTGGACACCGGGGCGGCCGTGACAATCATTCAGACCTGACGTGGCGAAGGGTTTGCCGACGAGGAAACCGAGCCGACCATACCAGCTTGTGACGGCATCGGGCGACACCATGCCTGTGCAGAAGGAGG
This sequence comes from Mantis religiosa, assembly GCA_030765055.1. Lineage (NCBI taxonomy): Eukaryota > Metazoa > Arthropoda > Insecta > Mantodea > Mantidae > Mantis > Mantis religiosa. Next base: position 11,987,422 of record CM060948.1, read on the forward strand.
CCCTGCTGGAGCTGAACTTGGGACGGAGTGCCGTGCGTCTGTGGGTGTTCGTCGCGAAGGTGGCTGAGGAGGTGATTCTGGGACTGGATGCCCTCAGGAGCCACGAGGCGACGGTCGACGTCGGCAGGAAGGTCCTGAGGCTCAACGGAGAAGAGATTATACTCCGTCAACCAGAAGAGCGCCTTGGAATTGGCAGGGTCGTCTTGAGCGAAGACGTGGTTGTCCCCGCGAGGAGCGAAGTGATAGTAACGGCGCGACCGGAAGGCCAGACAGCAGGTGGGGTCCAGAGGCAGCAGGAGTACGACTTCACCTCGGAACATCGCAGAGGGAAGAGTCACGGTAACGCGGACGCTATGTCCCGAAGACCCTGTCCAGAAGATTGCGGCCAATGCACAAGAGTGGAGGGGAAGGAGCGTGCCGCAGCAGTTCGAGTAGTCACGGCAGTGCCTGCGGATGGCTGGGATAGCGCAGGCCTGAGGAGGGAGCAGCTGGCGGACGCAGACTTGGGGCCACTCTTGAGGGATGTGGAGAACTTGGTGGACCACCTCCACGACATGCACGAGATGGCTCGCCAGAACATCCAGAAGGCGAGCGACCGCATGAAAACCCGATACGACAGGCAAGCCAACAGCCAAGGGTTCCAGCAAGGTGACCTGGTCTGGTTGTACCGCCCAACCTGGACCAAGGGACGCTGCCAGAAGCTTCAGCAGTCATGGCAAGGACCGTACCGTGTGGTGAAGAGGATTAACGACGTGGTCTACCACATCCAGAAGGTGCCCCGAGGAAAAATGTTGGTGGTACACCTGGATCGCCTGGCCCGCTACGAAGGCGCTGTTCGGGACGACCAGCCTTGAGGAGGGAGCGGTGTCGCCCTGGCGGTAGACTCGCGAAGCCGAAGCCGGTGGAGATTCGGAAAACTTCGGAACCAATCGTTACCGGTAGCGACAGACAGTTGAATGTAGAGTTAGGAAAAATAAACAGTTTGAGGTTCTAGCAATTTTGTAATGTTGAACAGTGTATTTCGAGGAGAATAAAGTGTAGTTTTTGTGTTTTGTAACCTCGTTTCATCATTTCACGAACCCACAAAGTCAGAATATGACTTTTATCACTGACCTTGTTTTGAACTGGATTAGTCATGCATCGCCATTCGAGAGTGCGGGAGCTAAATTATTTTATTGATCATTTATTGTACTTATATGTATAATGGCAGAGTCTACCGCCAGTTTTTCGCTGAAGTATCGCAAGGATAATTATTTACAAACAGGCGAAAAAAGAATTGTGTTGCATGTGTTTAATGCACTCACAGAGAAGAATCTGTCTGAAGTCACATGTGTGAGTGTTAGGTCTGTAGGAACATCGCGACATGAAATTGAGGAAACAGGAAAACTTACCACTCCAGGCAAAAGCAGGAATAAACAAAAGTGCGTGCTCGGAAAAAATACGTGAAAAGTGTTGTGCGTCGTCATGTGTGTAGTTTTTCTTTAGAAACGAACTCCCTAACATAAGTAACATTTCCTCTGCTGTAAATGAGGATGCAGATTTACCAGATTTCAGCAGATTGCTTATACAGCTGGGATTTGTGAATGAAAAAAGAGGCAAGAAAAATGTGCTAAAAGACAGAGGCGATATTGCTGTGTGGCGAAGACACTATTTAAGGACAACCACACTGCACCGAGATACAAATCGCTAAATATACACGAAGAACACACGAAAAGTAAAGTATGGTGTGACACGACTTTTAAGACTGAAAGACAAGCATTTTTGAAAGGTATGTGTGCTGGTTTAAAAAATCCCAGTGGAAAAGACCAAAGGCCTTTCATTATAAACTCTTTCAGTTTCATTGCTCAGTCATTCTGTTTCAATTTGCTCAGTTCATTATAAACTTGTATTTTTGCATGCCTTCATATCCTTATTTGTATGATTTTTGTTGATTTTATTTATCTTCCCGGCAATTATTACGACATTTACGCAGGTTTAAATGTGAGGGGAAGGCACCGCCTATGGCCTATGATGCGAAAGCATTAGCCGATTAGGGCGAGGCGGAGGGTTGTTGAACGCGGAGTAATACATTTCAGCTGGGCAAGGTTATATGAAACAGAGAGTAGATTACTTAGGGTAGGGTGTCGTTGGAATACCCTCAGAGCACGTCTACGAGCACGAATAGCATTCTGGCAGTCGTTGGTCCACCATGGGACAGGAAATCGACCGGGTTGGGTATCCGAACGTGGAATAGACTGTTCTGCAGCAGAAAGAATTTGCTCTGTGAGATGATCAACTAAATCATTCACAGAATCGTGCTCGTTGTAATCAAAGACAGCCAACTGGCTGTAAAGGTTCCAGTTGGCATGATCATAGCGCCATCTAGGGATACACGAGGGAGACACATCTTGTGCTAAGAGACTAAGAAGACATGGGAAGTGGTCGCTGGAATGTAAATCAGAGATGACATTCCACTGTAATGACACTGCTAACTGTGATGAACACACTGCCAAATCGATGTGCGAATAGGTGTTAAAGGCGTCTGAACGGAACGTTGGCTCTCCGGTGTTCAGGAGAACCAAGTTATTGCTCTCCAAGAATTTTGCAATGAGGTTGCCTCTCGAAAATGCCCGATTTGACCCCCAGAGTGGGTGATGGGCAATAAAGTCTCCCACTATTAGAAATGGTGTTGAAAGCTGGGAAACCAGGTTTTCAAGGTCAGTTAACGAGAGGTCATCTGATGGCGGTACATATACATTGCAAATGCAAAATTCGATTGATGGCAGCTTAATCCTTACAGCTACAGATTGTATGTCAGATTGTAGCTGTAACGGATCTACATATGTCATTCCTGAGGAACACCATAGTGCCCCCGTGAGCAGGAATGCCCTCTTCTGTTTCAATATCACACCTCAGTGGTGTGTAGCATCTGATTTTAAACTTGTCTTGTGGTCGTAGCTTAGTCTCTTGAAAGCATACCAACAAGGGGTTATGCTTACTGAGCAAAAGTTCCCGTTCCGGTCGATGTGCTCTTAAACCTCGTATGTTCCATTGAAGGATAGCCATGGCGATAGTAATGGGATATGTCAAATAAGTACACACATTACGTAGGTTTCAGTGGTGGTCGGATCAACTTGCCCTTTTTCTTTGGTGGGCTCATTTCGGCAGGTTTGTCCTGCCTCTTCTTTGCTGCCGATGCAGCAGTATGGTCAGGTACATCCTGCTCCATATCTTCTATGGAAGAGGACTGTTTCACTTCTGTAACTTTAGGTTCGAGAAGCTCAAAACGATTAGAAATTTCGACTGACGTAGATGACTGTCGCCGGTCGGAGTCCTCCCCAGATGATGACTCCGAAGATGATCTCAGAGATGCTCTTGGACTTTTCTTGTTCTTAGTCCTTTCGGGAGCACGCTTTGCGCTTTCCTTCAGAAAGGCAGTTCTATCATTCTTAGTCTTGAATTTTATCTCTGGTGCTGGGAACATAACGGGCAATTTGGTTCTGTTGCTAGATGTCGATGCTTTGTCAGGCGACCTAACTGACTTGTTCTTATTTGCAGTAGTCTTTGGTGGTGTGCTCGGAGCTTTAGATGGCGGTACTGATGCTCTTGGTTGCGATCTAGGCACTAGAACTTTCTCAGATATAGTTGCCCCGTTTATATCAGATGTTTGGGTACCAGCCTCCCGTTTCGGTGACGGAGCAGCCGCCACAGAGCTGTAGGTACAGGAGCTAGTTATAGAGGGCCTGTTCATACGAAGAAGTTTCCGGGCTTCTGAAAAGGATACCTTCTCTTTAACCCGGATCTCCTGAATGGCTCGCTCTTCAATATAATGGGGGCATTCTCGTGAACTTGATGGATGTTCACCGCTACAGTAAACGAATACTGGAGGTGATGCACATGCATTTTCATGCATGCCCTCTCCGCAGCTGACACATGTAGGTACACCTTTACAGAAATCACTAGTGTGACCGAACCGCTGACAATTGTAGCATCTCAGAGGGTTAGGTATATATGGTCTAACCTCTATCACTTCATACCCTGCCTTGATCCTTTGAGGGAGATCTACCCTATCAAAGGTCAAGAACAGGGTACGAGTAGGAACCATTTCCCCTTGCTCTCTCCGTTGTACACGATAGACTGTTGTAACGCCTTGTTCTTGAAGGTTCTCCTGAATATCCTCGTTGGACATTCCATCCAACGCGCTAGTGTTCACGACACCGCACGAGGAATTCAGGGTCCTATGCAACTCTACCTTCACTGGATAACTGTCCAGCATGTTGGCTTTCAGTATCTTAGCTACCTGGGAAGCTGAAATTGCTTCCACCAGCAGCGTGCCGTTCCTAGATTTTGTACACGATTTAACTTCGCCAGCTATTTTATCAAGACCTTTCTGTACTAAAAACGAATTAACCGTTGCAAAAGATCTGCCTTCCTCTGTTCTTTTAATGACTAAGTAGCGAGGACCACACTCAACTACTTCTTTTACAATGTTAAAATATTTTTTGGGGGTTTTATTTGAAGGGTGTACCATAATAAATGGGCCAAGTTTCATCCCCCAGTGCTCCGCACCCACCACGGAGTCCAACAAGGGGTCATCCCACTGGGATGACAGGGCTACAAAGGGGATATAGTGAGCTCGCCGTCCCACTCACCCTGGAGGTCAGTACAATACCTAGTCCTGGCCGATTGATTAGGGGTGGGTTAGTCCCTAACTTACCGTTTAGGCGAAGCAGAGGCCAAAGTAGTGTATTAGAAATGCGCACCCTCCCCAAATTCAGAAGAGCACTGTTATGAGCTCAGATACGCATCTCTCAACCACCAGGACAAACCTTTCCACCGACACGGGTCTCCACGCACGGCCTACACGTGGGTGGGCCTGTTGACCGTCTCCCTCAACCACGAAGAGGAGCCCACACGAGGGAGACTGTTGGCTCGGGACCCCGGGTGTGCCAAACCCGTACCTACCGAAGTAGGCCCATGGGGGGAATCTGAGAATCCTGTCCTACTGCTATTTACATATCCATAGACCACTTTTCTATTCATGATTAGATGGAAGGTAGGGATGCTATAGCTTTTAAATTTTTCCTCCTTGTGTCCACAGGATGATACCAACTTCAATATTTTAGGGTTCTTACTCAGTACACGAAACAATTAATAAATAATCCATATATTCCTGCTTTAATTTGTGGATCAAATTTCACTTGAGTGATATCAGCAAACTGTTGTTTGCTCAGGTACAGAATATATCTATTTCATATATATATTTTTTAATATCATTACATCACTGTGTTTACAATATCACCAAAATTTAAAACAAGTGATCATATTTATAAAGAGAACACAACAAGAATGCCATGTGAAGAGATTGGCATACAAAAAACATTATGGAAAGATTGTAGCTGAAAAAAAAAAAAATAGATGATCGCAGAATAGTCATGGTAATATAGTACGCGGATCATATCCTTCATTGCATTGTTAAAAGCATTTTAAGGTAAACACCAAAGTGTGTAAATAACAGTATATTATGCAACAAGACTATAATGGTAGTAATTAAAATGTGAGTATTATTATTATTAACCTTGCTTCACTCGCTCGGTTAATAATTATGATATGAGCATTTTAATTACTATTATAATCAAGTTTCATATGACTGTTTATGCTCGATCATGTATCTAAATTAAAGGTTTCATTTCCAAGTATTCATTTCTGGTTTGAATCATAAAGTGAGAAGTAGTACATAGGTGCAGAAATATTGATTACTTCCCTATAAACAGATGTTAACATGTGACACTTTAACCTAAAAGAAAGTATAAACGAACCGGAACAAATTCAATTTATTGAGATATCATTTGCAATTAATGCTAATGATAATATGAGCAGAACTGACTTTATTTCAAATATAGGTTATTTATTGTTAGTCAATTATAGGTTTTAGTTAATTGATGGAAATTAATCATTTCTCCACACTAGCCGTATATAGGCTATGATATTTGATGGATAGAGTCAACATGAAAAATTTAATGCCATGGCCGGTATTTGAACCACAGATCTCCTGGTTTCCGTCCAGTCGCTCTTAACCTTTGCGCTGCCATGGCCAACGTGCTGTCCTGACATCTGCTCTTAAAAGCTTTAACCCACAAAAAGCACCTGGTGAGGATGGTTTAACCAGCGACATCCTGCTAAGAGGTTTTAAAGTTCTGCCGTTATCCTTCACACAGCTGTACAATATATGCCTAAGTAGAGGTTGCTTTCCAAAAAGATGGAAACATTCTGTTGCGATTCCACTCCTTAAACCCGGCAAGGAAGACTGCAAGGACATGTCTAAATACCGCCCAATTAGTTTGATAAATGTTGAAGGAAAATTACTTGAGAAACTAATGATAGACAGAATTAACTACCATGTATGATCCAATGATCTACTCAATAAAAATCAGTATGGGTTTACTCCCCAGAGAGGAACAATAGATGCAGCGATGGCGGTAAAAAGTTTCATTGAACAAGGCTTGAGATTAAAACAGTGCATAATCCTAACGGGCGTGGATGTAAAAGGTGCATTTGATGCAGCATGGTGGCCCAGCATCCTAAAAAAACTTAAAAGAACTTAAGTGTCCAAAGAACCTTTTTATTCTGGCTTCAAATTACTTCAGCAATAGGAAAACAACATTATCAATAAATAATTACACGGCCGTGAAAGAAGTCCAGAAAGGGTGGCCTCAAGTATCCTGCTGCGGTCCAGGATTTTGGAATATTATGTACAACAGCATGTTAAATCTACAGTTCACCAGAAGAACAAAAGTGATTGCTTTCGCAGATGACGTTATCATCTTAACAAGAGGAACATCCAAACTCGAAGCAGAAAACACGGCGAACCAGGACTTACTGAAGATCCAGAACTGGGCCACAGACAACAAACTAGAATTCAATGACAAGAAATCGCAGACTATGTTTATCTCCAGGAAGAGAAACGAAGATAAAGAAATCAGCATTTACATAAATAACAAGAAACTCAGACAAACGGAGGAAATGAAATACTTAGGCATCTACTTTGACAGCAACTTCAACTTCAATGCGCACATAGCCCGTACTGCAGAAAAATCCATTACACTTATCAATATGTTATCACGGACAGCCAAACTACAATGGGGATTAGGATACAGATCTCTAAGAACGAACTATGAAGGAGCTATAGTTCCAGCGATGACATATTAAGTAGATGACGTATTAAGTACAGAAGAGTGCAGAGACTAATTAATATAAAAATTGCTAAAGCATACCGTACAGTTTCATATGAGGCTTCATGTGTAATAACTGGTACAAACCTCTACAAGTAACCATAGAGGGAAAGGTAAGGACTTATCTGGCAACAAGAGCTCACAATGAGGAATACGACGCACCAGTAGAAATGCGACACTGGAGACACCCGGCACAAAATCCTTCAATATATGAGACAGACAATAACTGCACATACGCATTTGAAATATACACAGACGGCAGCAAAATGGGAGACAAAGTTGGGGCAGCGGCAGTAATATTTATAAATGGCATGTTGACCCATAAGTTAAAGTTCAAGCTGCATGCTCGATGCTCAAATAACCAGGCAGAGCAACTTGCAATTCTTGAGGCACTGAAGAAACTAAAGGAACTAGAAAATGAAGGGTATGCTGATAAACGAGTTGCATTGTTCACTGATAGCAGGATAACACTGGATCTCCTTAAAAACAACTCAAAACACAATTACCTGACTGAGGCAATCAAAGCTAAAATCCTCGACCTGAGAACATCAGATTGGTTGCTGCATTTTGGATGGGTGAAAGCACACTCGGGCATATATGGCAATGAAATAGTAGACAGACTAGCAAAAGAGGCTGCTGGGGAAGATCGTGAAATACAATATAATAAAACACCTAAAGAAGTCCTGATAAGCATGGAGGGAGACACTGGACTGAACGCATGGCAACTACAATGGACAGCAACAAGGAAAGGAGCCATCACCAAAGAATTCTTCCCATCCGTGATTTGCTTTACTAGATAGCCCAGTATGCAAATGTCAAGAAGAGGGCCAAACAGTAGACCACATAATATTCTGATGTCCAATCATAAACAAACAAAGAACCGAAATGATCAGGAAAATAAAAGGCAGACAATGCACATGGTCCATTACCAAAGAGGAACTTATTAACACATCTAAAATGTTTCGTCAAATTTGTTAAATCAATAAACTTCACAGATATAGAGTAGGCAAATGAAGCATAAAAACTTAATAAAACTGATAATTAATTGCAACTATTTTAATAAGAATACTGTAAAATATTGTAGGAAACATTTCAATACAAACACAAGATATGTAAAATCATTGAAAAAGTTGTATATAATGTAAATAAAATAAGGCATGTAGTATTCGTAAGAAATGGGGCATGCCAGGTAAAAAAACACGCCCACCCGCCCGCCACCCACACCCCCCACCCCCACCCCCCCACACACCCACACACACACCCACCCACCCACCCACCCACACACACACACACACAATTTAATGTCAGGACCACACATTGGCCATGGTAGCTCAATGGGTTAGAGCGGCTGGATGGAAACCAGGAGATCCGTGGTTCAAATCCGGGCCATGGCATTGAATTTTTCATGTTGACTATATCAAAGACCTTAGCCTATATACGGCTAGTGTGCAGAAATGATTAATTTCCATCAATTTACTAAAAAAAACTATATACAGAATAATCAGGGCTTGCGGACTGTGTTCTCCGGGCTCCTTCTTCCCAGAGTTTCGTCTGCAATTACAGCACACATCTTCAGTGGAAGTAGAGGTTTCAAACCATCAGAGTACTTCGACCTCGCTACTGTCACTGAAGATGTCTGCTGCAGTTGTGGCCTGGTATAGTAGTGCTTAGACTTTGTGTGTATTTCGAGCTAGAAGTGTAAGTTGACTACTATGGTTCCATGGTGACGAGTTGGCGCATTGAAGCAGTTCAAGAGCAAATATCTTACATTCAGAGTCTGCATGCCGGGTCTTACCTTCATGTAAGAGGTGAACCTTTATGTACATCAGAAGGATTATCTACAGCATAAGTTGGTGTGTGCAACAGAAACATTAAAGAGTCATGTTGAAGCTCTTTATTTGTGTATAAGAGAAAATGATCGTGCATTAACACTGGCCTAATGATTTTGGTGACAAAGGAGTTGAGATGAACTTCATCTCATGTTTTCTCACCTTTGTCACAATATAATTTATTGAATCTCTTTGCAGTATTCCATCAGTATTTAATATATTTATAGCGCTACTAACCTCACACACTTTTTTATACTGCTAAATTACTGTAAAGTACCAGACTTCAAATCAAAGCCAGGGGAGGGTAGTGAATTTTTCAGATATAAAAAGCTTTAGCATGGCTTCCTTTGGAAGGGGAGCAAAGCTGGTTATCACAAATCCAATAAAGATAACTGAGCAAAATTGAATACAGATGCTCTACATTCAACACATTTCTCATTCCACATCATTCCAGTTTCTTCATTGTTTTCAGTTCTCCAGTTGTTAAATCTCTTGTAATTGTCCTGTATAGGTCATACACTAGGTCTTCATGAATAATATTTTTACATGAGAGGTAAGATGTGAGTCATTTACTCACAGAAGGAATGACCCTCAGATGTTTTGTACACAAGTCTCATGTTTTTGCACTGAAGCAGTGCAGTAGCTGCAAAGCAAACTATTGCACTTCCAGTGATGTCAGCCTATTACACTATCCACCTTGGTAACTGCTTACACTATACTTTACACTTAAGTTTCTTGCATTTCTTCCTGATCTACTTCATACGAGTTGCCATCATTTTCATTACACTTGTTGCTTTCCATTCCACTGTCTTGGTTGTTAATTCTCCCAATCCTTTTTGCCATATTTATTCAGTATTCCTCTTCAACCTTTTCAACATGACATGTCTTTTCTCATTCTGTTTTGTCAAATTTCCTGAAATCTTTGCCTGCAAAGGGTTTCAGTATCTTTTAATTTGAACATTACACTTCTACTGGACGTGCAACTATTGTTAAAAGGAGGATGAAACTGAGTTTGCACTGACCAGTAATGTGAATTTTTCAAGGTTAACTTACTCAGTGACAAAACAAGATTTGACACAATTTAGATTTACAAATTGAAAGATTGCTTAAGAAATGGTGTGAAATTATGTTGAAGTCAATTTTGTTCACAGATGGACATAATGGGGTTTGAAACAGCACTCATCGTGTATGATAAAGAATGAGTGAAAAGACTTCAGAATAAGACAGTTTGTAGACGTGATAACTGAACATGACTAGAGAATTATCTGCTACATCAGTTTGCAGGTGGACAGTTGTGAAGGAGGCAGAGTATAAGGGTCAAGGCTGATACTGGCTTGTAGTGGGATTGTAGAAAGAAAGAAAGGGAAAAAGTGCTCATTTGTTAAAAGGAGGATAATATTTCCAGCTTCTTTCACAACACAATGGAGCGGATGATGCCTGGAACATGCTTAGTAGAGCAACAGGATTTAAAGAGCAAAACAAAGCTCTGCCAAAGCATATATGAAATCTATTCATCAACATTTCAAATTACTATTACCAAAGTGACAATTTTTGAGCCTAGTTTTTGGTTGATAAGTAGCATTCTTAGATGTACATGAAAAATGAAATATAGCACAGGAAGGAAATGGCTTGACTGCAAGGACTGTTGTTCAGGTCAGAGAAACATGAGGCAGAGAAAGGGAAAATTCAAAGATTTAAGCTGCTCATTTGTTCTAGATCAATGACCTTAGACGAAGGTAGAGTGAGCTAGCCTATCCCTGAAAAACAGGTAAGCAAACAGTTTATGAGGTGGTGTCCAAAATGTTTGGGACTGGAGCTCTTGTCTGGTAAACAAGTTACTTTGAGACTAATAACTGCCATCATCATGAAGTAGTTCCCTCTCATATGTATACACCAGTCCCAACAATTTTCCAAATGCATAATGGAAGTCATATTCTTTGAGGGTTTAGCACAGACAGTGTTTCTTCCTGAATCCTCTTAACTGTGTTGAAACGATATTCTTTCAACTTGACTTTCAATTTGGGGAACACAGTAAAGTCGCAGAGTGCCAAATCAGGTGAGTATGGTGGGTGACGGGCAACTGTCACATTGTTTCCCTATCAAGGAATTGTGACAGGACACATTATCATTATGCAAAAGCCAGTTCCCTTGTTGGCAAAGTTTGGGCCATTGTCTCTGCACATTTTCACAGAGCCGTTGCAAGATGTCACAGTAGTGCATGGAATTCACTGTTTGATTTGGTGGGACAAATTTTTGTGCACAATTCCCTTCATATCAAGGAAAACAAGGAGCATGCTCTTAATTTTATCCTTCACTTGTCTTTCTTTTTTGGTCTGGTGAGGATGACCTTTTGTCTCAGGATCACAAGCAAAGGTCCAGCTCTTTGTCACCTGGACAAGAAGGTTAGGTCATTGGATACAGCCTGATGAAGTTCGGTGTAAACTTCAACACACTTCGCCTTCTGATCAGTCAGAATCTTTGGCTAAGATTCTGCGGCGATACGATGCATGCTCAATTACAGTTGACTACAAAGTTTTGTATGGTAAGGTTTAATGCCATTGCCAGAGTTTTAACAAGAGCTTTAATGCAACAATGCCTCCTAAAATGTCAAAATTAAAAGAGAAAACTCCACATAGATAAACTAAAAAAATTATTGCTAATATTCAATGCCATGGCCAGGATTTGAACAGGGTTCTCCTGGTTTCCCTCCAGTCGCTCTAACCCATTGAGCTACCATGGCCAACGTGCCGTCCTGACATTAAATTCTCCATTTGAATCATATATTTCCCTGGTAGACCACTAGGGGCTCTCGCATTCGAGATACACTGTTTGTGGCGACATACTATCGTAAGTACTTGAGTCCCAGGCTTCACCATTCAACTCTTATTCTTGTTGATCAACAACCTTAGCCTATTTACGACTAGTGTGAAGAAATGATTAACTTCCATTAATTATTGCTAATGTTTGCATACTGAAGGAAGAGGTTAAACAAAGAACAATTTTCTCTAGCATATTTTAAGTGAATTAATTTGAACATCACTGTTACTAAATTCCTCCAAATATCATGTAAGAAACCTACTTTTCTAATTTCTTTATTAAAATAAACTTGAGGAGCTATTGAGCCACCACAGTCTCTCTTGCCCATTCAACTGTTGCATGTAACTCAACATTATATAATGCACTTTTCTCTAGCTATATTCTAATAACTGCAGAATAAAGTACGATTAACTGCCCTGCTCCAGTATATACTAACCTGTAGCAAAAGTGTAAGGTGTTCTCTGCAGCTGATTGGTATTTTACATTGTATTTCGGCCCCACTGTATGAATTATATAACGTGCTGGCAGATTGTGACCTTGTGTAACTCTTATTTCTCCTGTCCGGCATCCTGAAAGGATTAAAATAATTAAGCTTCATACTGAGTTCACTGTTAAAATGTAACATTTAATCTTGTGTCTGTTTTCTAATTTACCAACTCATTTCCTCTATATTAAAAACATATAAAATGTTAATCATAAAAACTATTTGTAGTCGGTTTATTGACACTCGTCACTTTTTTTATACTATCAAGGGACTAGTTTCAAAGGAACGTTGAAAATGGAGGCAATGACCTTTGAAACTAGTCCCTTGATAGTATAAAAAAAGTGACGAGTGTCAATTAACCGACTACAAATAGTTTTTATGATTAATTTTGATGTCACTGTTACTTAAATTCCTCCAAACACACATATAAAATGTTATTAATTTAGGTAGAGAGCCATTTACCATAATACACTATAATGCACATACATTAACTAGGAACCATGGATGCTATTCTGAGTTCTGGACAAACACTTCATTTGAGAAAATTATAACTACAGACTTCAGTTCTAGAATGTTGAAGCAATATAGAATCATGAAAGATCAAATTAATTTTATGTGGTTTATTAAAATAAATTAACATGGGTTTTGTTACATGTTCTTTTAATTTATTCTGCAAGAACACACTTATGCTCTGGAGCCAGACAGATCAAATGCAATAGGATTGCACCACACCTGTATTTTGGGTGTACTAGTTTACATAATTCAGTATTATATGAATATCCTTAATGAGTAAAGACTATGATACAATGAAGCACAAAATACACTTGTATAATTTTGAGTCAAACTAGTATTCTATGTTCCGTATATTGTTAATGTTTACTTAGAACATGTTTCGTAAGGATCTTCTTTAACATCTTCACAGGATGTCACAGGTATCCTGAGTTGGCATTAGCGGAGGATGTTAGGAATGTTCTAATGAAGCTAGCTAAACACTAGCAATATATGGAGCATGGAGTACCTACTGGTACAACACAAAATTATATTAACTGTTTGCATGTTTTGCAGTGTTTTAACAGTGAAAAGACTAGCACAAGAAATTAGCTATTATAAGCCACTTATTGGAAATTTATTCAGGTGTGAATTAAAATAGATGAATGATGAAGCTAACAATTTAACAATCACAATTACAGAAATAAATTATAAAATGACATGGTTAATCATTGACTTTCTTGGGAAGGTTTCTATTGTTCGTTAACTATACCTAACATCACACCTTAGTCACTTGAATGCATTTACCACACACAGGCTTCAGACTTTCTGTGGACAAATATTGAGTTGTTTCCCTTTTCTTCACATACTTTGCACCTGAAGAAGACATGTCACTCTTATCTGTCAGGGATATAGTAGTTCTAACTGATGGGCAGCAAGTTCTTTTAGTTGTGTAATGCACAGTTAATGGTCAACTCAAAAATAAACACTTCTGTAACATAATCTTCTGTGATCATCAGGTGCTACAGAATTCACGCCTTTATCATTAGCAGGTTCCGGAGTACTGTCAAATAAATGATCTGGCCATCTATGTTCCAGATTGCACTATGTGCCAAAGTGCCAGTTGATCAAGTATGTTTGCTTCATGCTTGGTGGTATAGTAGAGTTACAGTTTCTCGAGTCTTACTATGATTATTCACAATGTCCACACATAAAGCATTGTGCTAAATATCATTACTAAGATAATAATTTGTAACTTAAAACTTCACTTATCTTATAAGAAATGATGACACTTTTCTTATAAATTGTTCGTGATCGTTATTTCATAGAAATTCTTACACATTGTCAGCCGGAACCAACAAAACTGTTGTCATCGTTACAAACGCTAGTTCTTCATAGTACTACCAAAATCAGAAAATGAAAAAAATTTAAAAACAACATCGACTGCCGGTATTTCATAACTAAACGTATATAATAATTTCTTTTTCCACCAACTTAAAATTACCCCTGGTAAGAATAACTTTATAACAGGCTGTTAGATGTTGGCCTTAAAATTCCATTGGACAGCACCATTTAGCCCTGCCTGTCCTCCTGGAGATATGTACTGCCTGCCCAGCACAAGAAGGCAAGGTAGAGGAATGTGCAACATAATCAGTTTTATTACACAGAAAATGAAGCTATTTACAGTGGAGTAACAAACACTACACAAATAAAAATATTTAGTAAATATTCTCTACTTAACTTAAGAAGCCGATGACAATTTTTCAATTATGTTTTTGTGAGATTAATTTCATGGACACATGCCCAAATCTTCAGTCAACACAATTTGTTGTCAAGGATACTGTTACCCAGGCGGCAGACTTGCAATGCCGATCAATAAATGATGGCTGGTGGAGAGAGGGGAGACAGGAGGGGTAGCTGAGTCTTCGTTTACCCCTCCTCCTGCCACTCGAAGTGACACGAAGCTTCGAGAATGTTTTCCCCCTCCATAAAAGGAGATTCGGGAAACTTCGGGCCGATCAATACCGGAAGCGACGGTCAGTTGAGAGTAGTGTTGTTGTGGCGTGCGGTGTGTAAGTAGCGTCGAGCGTACGTGTAAAGACGAACTGGCAAAATTTAATTGTGTACATTAAATTGTAATTGTGATATTGTAATAAGGTGGAAATAAAGAACATTTTGAGTGGTGTAATTGAACTTTTTAATTTCACGAACCCACAAAGTCACAATACAATCTGTGGATACTCCGCATTTACGTATTACCAACATCTGAAGACGAAACAAACCTAAAAACAGAATCAATTGCCGGTATGTCAAAATTCATTACACGATTTTATTTTTTAAAATAAATATTTTTCCCAAACTATTAAATCTATGGGACCCTTTAATTGTTTTAATAATTTAACTTCGGGATTTATTTCATGGTTAAATGACCAAAAATGATCTGCTTCGGCCGATTTATCAATTTGTTTATATCTAATGTTACGAAAATGTTCTTTCTATCTGGTTTCCAAACTACGGTTCGTCTTTTGTCATGATCTAAGATGGCGTCAGCGTGTGCAGAACGTAATGTCACCCAATTAGCGGAAAGCGCAACCAAGGACAGCTGAGTAAGGGGGCCAAAGGCAGCCAACCACACCCTCCCACTAGTCTCTGTCACTAACTGAGGGGGATGATTAGGGAAATGTCATTTGTCACTAGCCGCCTCTTTCCCCTCTTCCACTGCCATCTGGAACCTGTGAGTGTATCGGAGGATTGTACGTAATTGCGGGAGCAAAGTGGAATTGTAACGGACGAACTGGTGAATCGTAATTGTGTGCATTACGTAATTCTGTGTAATTGGCAAGTGTTCAACTGTAAGTCGGTGGAAATAAAGAACATTGTTGAGTTTGTGTAATTGGACTTTTCATTTCACGAACCCATAAAGTCACACTGGTGTCAGGAAGAGGGACGATAACATCACCGAACATTACGGCCATGGAATCGGCATTGGAAATGCTTTTGGCGAAGATGAACGAGTTAACAACAAAAACGGAAGCGGCAAATAACAACCTGGCCGCGGAACTGAAGCAAATGAAGACGGCCAACGACATCACCGAGAAGATGGAAGAAATGAAGGCCGAAATAACAGCGAAGATGGAAGAAATGAAGGCCGAAATAACAGCGAAGACGGAAGAAATGAAGATCGAATTAACAGCGAAGACGGAAACGGCAAACAACAACTTGGCCACGACAATGACCGCAAAGATGGCCGAACTGACCGCGGAAATGAAGGTGGCGAACGAAGCTCTCGCCGCCAAATTTGAAGAACAGTTGGCCGGCGTGAGGGATGACGTGATGGAGCTGGCCAAGCAGATGGGCCAAGTGGACGAGCGCGTCGAGGACCTGGCGAACCGCTTCAATGACCTAGAGGAAAAGGCCGACAGTAACGCCAAGTCCCTGAACGCCATGGCGGAAGACGTCGAAGACCCTGCTAACCGCGTTAACAACCTGGAAAGAAAGGCCGACAGCAGCGTCAAGTCCCTGAGCGCCATGGTGGAGGACGTCGTCGGCAGGAGGTTGAAGGATTTGAAGGCCGACGCACCGGGACGAGACACAACATCGGCGCGCGTCAAACCTCCGAAATATGACGGCGCGTCAACATTTGAGGTCTTCCGCCGCCAGTTCGACACAGTGGCCAAGCACAACAGATGGTCACCGGAGGAGGAGGCCACACAGTTAATAGCCAGGCTCCAGGGACGTGCCGCGGAAGTCCTAAACGCGGTGCAGACAACGGCGGCGCCCAAGGACATCTGGGAGGCCCTGGAGAATCGTTTCGGGAACCACCGCTTAGACGCAGCATACCGCAGCCAGCTAAAGGCAAGGTCACAGCAGCCGGGGGAGACGCTGCAGGAGTTCGCCATAGCGATTGAGCAGCTGGCTAGCAAGGCCTTGGTTGACCTGCCACTGGAGTTCGTATCCCAGGAAGCCGCCTACAACTTTGTCGAAGGGGTACGGGACACGGAGATTCGTCAGCGCCTAATGCTCGGCGATTATAAAACCATCCACGAGGCGCTGACAGCGGCATTAAGGATGGAGGCGGCCAAGGTAACATCTATCCCGTCGTCGAGAACGAGGAGTGTCCGCTACGCCGGAGACAGAAGACCAGCTGAGGGACGCCAGCGAACACCTAGTGGCCTGTGCTGGTGGTGTGGACGGCCCGGGCACCTGCAGAGAGACTGCCCACATCAGGAAGGGCAGCTGGAAGAACGAGTAAGGCCCGGCGTGGAGAGGGGCACGTCGGCGCCATTACCACCATCCCCTCGAGTGACGCTGCGCGCCGTCAACCGTCGTATGGATGACAGCCTCATCGCGGACGGTTGGGTGAGAAGGAAGCCGTGCCGCGTGCTGGTGGACACCGGGACAGCCAAGACCATCATCAGACCTGTCGTGGCGAAGGGTTTGCCGACGAGGGAGCCGAGCCGACCATACGAGCTTGTCACGGCATCGGGCGACACCTCGCCTGTGGAGAAGGATGCCCTGCTGGAGCTGACCTTGGGGCGGAGTGCCGTGCGTCTGTGGGTGTTCGTCGCGAAGGTGGCCGAGGAGGTGATTCTGGGACTGGCTGCCCTCAGGAGCCACGAGGCGACGGTCGACGTCGGTAGGAAGGTCCTGCGGCTCAACGGAGAAGAGGTTATACTCCGTCAACCCGAAGAGCGCCTTGGAATTAGCAGGGTCGTCTTGAACGAAGACGTGGTTGTCCCCGCGAGGAGCGAGGTGATGGTGACGGCGCGACCAGAAGGCCAGTCAGCAGGTTGGGTCCAGAGGCTGCAGGAGTACGACTTCACCGCGGATCATCGTAGAGGTAAGAGCCACGGTAACGCAGACGCCATGTCCCGAAGACCCTGTCCAGAAGAGTGCGGCCAGTGCACAAGAGTGGAAGAGAAAGAGCGTGCCGCAGCAGTTCGAGTAGTCACGGCAGTGCCTGCGAACGGCTGGGATAGCGCAGGCCTGAGGAGGGAGCAGCTGGCGGACGCAGACTTGGGGCCACTCTTGAGGGAAGTGGAGGCAGGGACGAGACCAGCCTGGGAGGACATCGCACCGAGGAGCGCCACCTACAAGTCGTACTGGGCCCAATTGGACTCGTTGAAGACTAGAGAGGGCGTGCTGTTCCGGGTATGGGAGTCGCCCGATGGGAAGATGCAGAGAGAACAGTTGGTACTTCCCCGGAGTAAGGTCCCGGAAATCCTGGAGGAAGTGCACGCCGGTACTTCGGGAGGACACCTGGGAGCGAACCGAACGATTGACAAACTACGGCAGCGTTACTACTGGCTGAGACTCCGAGCAAATGCTGAGAGATGGTGCCGTCAGTGTCACGTGTGCGCGGCGAGTCGTGGCCCACAGACTAGGAGCCGGGGTCGCATGTAGCAGTACGTCGGAGCGCCATTCGAACGGATCGCCGTTGACATTGCTGGACCGTTCCCAGTTTCCGACCGAGGCAACAAGTACCTAATGGTGGTCGTGGACTACTTCACCAAGTGGCCGGAGGTGTATGCCATCCCAAACCAAGAGGCAAAGAATCACAGACTGCCTCGTGGAGCAAGTGTTGTCGATTTGGGGTGCCGTTGGAGCTACACAGTGACCAGGGTACCAACTTTGAGTCCAACCTAATGAAGAAGGCACTACAAAGGCTTGGGGTGAACAAGACCCGCACGAATCCTCTACATCCCCAGTCGGATGGCATGGTCGAAAGATACATCAAGACCTTAGAGGAACACCTGAGGAAGGTCGTGGCCAGCCATCAGCGAGACTGGGACGTCAAGGTGCCACTGTTCTTGCTGGCCTACCGCTCGTCTACACACGACACAACTGGGATGACGCCAGCCAGCTTAATGTTCGGCCGAGAGTTACGCCTCCCTTGTGACCTGGCTTTTGGAAGCCCTCCGGAAGCGAGACAGCCAGCGACCGAGTATGTGGAGAACTTGGTGGACCATCTCCACGACATGCACGAGATGGCTCGCCAGAACATCCAGAAGGCGAGCAACCGCATGAAGACCAGGTATGACAGGCAAGCCAACAGCCAAGGGTTCCAGCAAGGTGACCTGGTCTGGTTGTACCGCCCTACCCGGACTAAGGGACGCTGCCCGAAGCTCCAGCAGCCATGGCAAGGACCGTACCGGGTGGTGAAGAGGATTAACGACGTGGTCTACCGCATCCAGAAGGTTCCCCGAGGGAAGATGTTGGTGGTACACCTGGATCGTCTAGCCCGCTACGATGGTGCTGTTCGGGACGACCAGCTTTGAGGAGGGAGCTGTGTCACCCAATTAGCGGAAAGCGCAACCAACGACAGCTGAATAAGAGGGCCAAATGCAGCCAACCACACCCTCCCATTAGTCTCTGTCACTGAGGGGGATGATTAGGGAAATGTCATTTGTCACTAGCCGCCTCTTTCCCCTCTTCCACTGCCATCTGGAACCTTCCCGTGGATTCACGGAAACCAGAGACTTCTAGAAGACGGTGATATTCCTATAAAAAGGGCTGCAGTGAGTGAATTGAGTCAGTCAGTTCTTGGAGTCAGGGTGCCGTGCTAGTGTACGACGAGAAGACTGTGTGAGTGCATCGGAGGATTGTACGTAATTGTGTGCATTACGTAATTCTGTGTAATTGGCAAGTGTTCAACTCTAAGTCGGTGAAAATAAAGAACATTGTTGAGTTTGTGTAATTGGACTTTTCATTTCACGAACCCACAAAGTCACAGTAATAATGTTTCTGTGAATTTAGTGAAAAACTGAGTATTCGCTAAGAAATCGAGGTGAAAAGCGTGTTACAGCATATCAGGAAGAAGGTGACACGAACAAACAAATAGGTAATCAGACATACAGTTATAGTGAGATAATAAAACAGAAAAATAATGCATCAAATGGCGACGATGCAGTAAGAGAACGTGATACGATAGCGTCGCTTCAAAAGGATATTGAAATAATGAAGAAGGACTTGAATCATGCACTCTGTGAAATTGACAGATTGAAAGACGAAAACATCAAACTGGAAAGAAGGATAAATAACTGCGATAAACAGCGTGAATTCTACGCGAAATGGAGCACTGTACCTGGACAAAAGCGGCGTGTGCCCAGCAGCAAGCACAATACTTTTCAACAAGAAGATACCTTCAACAGCTATAACAGATTCATTCTTTTGGGGGATTCTGAATCCAAAAAAGAAGTTTCGAATGTGATGTTCAACCCGGTAAATACGGTAAACGCAGGTAAGAAATGGATCTGAAATGGTGTACTATTGCTAGCGGATAGTCGCGGACGAGGACTTACCGAGAAAATAAATCATATGGGACAAAATATGACGATGGCAAATGCTATCGTGAAACCAGGTGCAAATGTTAACGAGGTTTGCAGGAACATGGAGATGAAATGTTCAGATTTTACGAAGAACAACTGTGTAGTACTCATCGCTGGCACAAATGACGTAGGCAACAGTGAACCTGAGAATGTTATTCCAAAACTAGAACGCACGGTAAACGAGTTACAAAACACCAATTTGATTGTCGTCAAACTACCTACAAGATACGACCTACACTCAAATTCCTGGGTAAACAAGAAAATCTGTTCTATAAACTTACACATCATGGGGATGTGTAAAAAATATGACCATGTGAAGCTAATCAACACCTACATAAGGCGGGATCTCCACACAAGACACGGGATGCATCTGAATAAACTGGGGAAGAGGATACTCAGTGAAACACTAGTGAAAGTGATTTCAATTTGTGTATGAACAACCAACCAAGTAGTGGAACAGAGGCAAATAAAGTAAATTTATCATGTGGTTCAAAAAACTAGGCATCTTTTCAGCAGCAGAGCATGAGGGAATGAGAAGAAATACAAAACACAGTGCAGGCATTCATAAGGAAAGGGGTAAAAAATATCAAAATGTTAAAAAATCTTCTAAAAATCAGTCGACAGTTAAAAATATTACATCATAATGTTCCAGACTCTGTCTAATAAACTCAGTGAGCTAGAAATTATCCTCAAGGAACGATCAGATATGCATGTGCTATGTTTTTCAGAACATTGGCTGAATGAAAACCATATTTTAAATACTAAGCTTACCAAGTTCAATCTAGCTGCACATTATTGTAGAGAAACATATAATCATGGTGGAAGTTGTATATATGTAAAAGATGGCATTAAATTTAGTATGATATGCACTTCCGGTCTATCGCATGAAAAAGATATAGAAATCCCTGCAGTCGAACTCGTTGAATATAACCTTATTGTAGCTTGTATATACAGATCTCCTAATGGTAACTTAAATATTTTTCTGAACAAACTAGAAGAGGTTCTTAATAAATTTAAACATTTAAGCAAAACACTCATTGTCTGTGGAGACTTCAATATTGATTTTGCTAAAATCTCAAATCAAAAGAATGACTTAATTGATTTGGTAGCTACATTTAACTTAAAACCTTTAGTAAATTTCCCAACCAGAAATACAAATTCTCTGCCACCATAGTTGACCAAATTTTTACTAATGCTAGTTAGTTGTACAAAAGTCACCCACTGAATATAGGTTACATGCTCAGTTAATATCAATAAATATGGAAAACAGTATAAATCCAAACCATAAAAAAAGCAAAATTTACCAGACAATTCAATGATTCAAATATAGACTATTTCTTGCATCTACTAAAAAGTGAAATATTACTAATGAAAAATTTGAAACCTTTCAAAAAATATTTAGTCATTATTTTGATATAGCTTTCCCACTTGTACAAATAAAACAATCATTCTCAGGAAAATAAAATTTGTGGATTACTAAAGGAATTATAACATCTTGCGCGCACAAATGAAAATTACATGAAATTCTGCGAACAGTGACTGTCACTCCGCAATTCAGTGACTATGTTAAGAAATATAAAGCCACATTGAATAAAGTTATAAAACAAGCAAAAAAGATGGCAAACGATAAATTCATCAAAAGTGCCCAGAACAAAATGAAAGCCTCATGGAAAGTAATACACAATGAAATAAAGCCCAATAAGAATGTAGATAATTTAGTATGGCAGAAGCATTCAAAATTAAAAACAAACCCAAAGTTAATAGCAGAGACTCTTAACAATCACTTCATAAATCTTGCTGAAAATATTGTTTGACAAAAGAACTCCACAATGGGTACTTCAGTTAAAACAAATAGAGTAAATATATGGGAAACAACAATGTTCTTGTGCCCTACTGATTTCGAGGAAATTGTTTCAGTAATATCCAAATTTAAATCTAAGCACTCTTCAGGTATTGATAACGTTCCTGATTTTTTGCTAAAGAAATGTTCTATTCTTATTGCACACCCGTTAGCAGACGTATGCAATACTCACTTGAACATGCAGTGTTTCCAGAAGCTTTAAAAACTGCTAAAGTAAAGCCACTATACAAAAAATGAGATAAAACTGATTTACTAAATTACAGGCCAATTTCACTCTTATCCAGCTTCTCTAAAGTACTGGAAAAGATATTCTATAGAAGACTTATAGCATTTATAGAGATGAATGATTTAATATCTAAAACTCAGCATGGGTTTTGTAAACAAAAGTCAACAGAAACTGCACTTTTTGATTTTGTAAACAGTGTAATAAATACTATAGAAAACAAAGACAAAATACTAGGCACATTTTTCGACCTAACTAAAGCATTCGATGTACTAAACCACAATTTACTATTCCAAAAATTAGAACATATGGGTATTAGAGGGCATGCATTGGAATGGATCAAATCATATCTAAAGGACAGGAAGCAAATAGTAGAAATTTCACATACAGAAAAAGATCGCATTAAAGAATACCGATCAGACACAAAATATATTAAGTTTGGTGTACCACAAGGTTCTATTTTGGGTCCTATTCTTTTCTTATTGTTTGTAAATGATTTACAGTCAAATATTACAGCTAAAACAATAGTTCAATATGCTGATGACACAAATATATTAATTGAAAGCAATGCACTTGAAGAGCTACAAATATTATCGAGCAGAATGTTCAGTAATATTTCTAAATGGTTCAGCAATAATAATTTAATTGTAAACTTCGATAAGACACATGTAATTCATTTTCAGTTTTCTCTGAATAAGTCTTCTGTACAATCACAATTAATATGTAATCAAGTAATTAAGTATGTAAATACAACTAAATTTCTTGGTCTTTGGACACAGAGTAACCTAAAGTGGGAGACACATGTTGATCATCTAATTAAAAAACTCAGTACAATTTGTTATAATTTCAGACAACTGGTACACATAGTTAACATAAAAACTTTCAGAAGCGTGTATTTTGCATGTACTCACTCCATTTTAAAATATGACATAACATTATGGGGTAACTCACCACATTGTAAATCATTATTCATAATGCAAAAACGGATTCTAAAAATACTTGGAGGAGTTAAATCTTAACTCTCCCATGTATTTTCATTTTTACAATTTTAAAATTTACAAAGACAAATTTAATGAAAGGAAATGGCCACTGTACCTTTAATGACACAGTACATAATCATAATACTAGACAGAGAATGGATATTCATGTGAATAGAAGTAACACACGAAGGAATCACAATAGAAGGAATCACTTTTTTTTAATAAACTGCCTATAGCCAATAAAACCACTTGCAATTTTTCAGCATTTAAAAAGTCAGTTTTGGCATACTTGCTAGACCACTGTTTTTATTCTGTTAGTGAATTTATGGAAAGTTTATAATATTGTTACATTTCTGAATTAATTGTGTATATTATAAAATTTCTTGAGATATCTTTATAAAACATTATTTAGTACAAACACTGACTTGTCCTTATTGGATGTGACTTGTTACTTTACAAGTATAGTTAATTGCACTGTAAATTCACAATTTGACGTGTCTTATATCATAGTACTCATGTACGAGGGCTATCCAGAAAGTAGATTACGTTTTCGTCTGTTTCCGCTAGGGGCGGGGCTAGCGCGGCCATCTTGGGGTCAGAGCGTTGCGCAGCTCAGTCGGCATCTAGCCGTGCTAGTGAGAGGTTCGTGCTGTGCTCCGTTCAGATACTGTGACGGTTTGAAATGTCTGCGTTAATTGAAAATCCCGCGAGCTGCGAGGTGCGTGCAGTAATAAGGTTTCTGACTGCAAAAAACTGTAAACCGATAGAAATCTATCGGCAGCTTTGTGAAGTGTATGGGGACAACATTATCACTGAAGGTGGAGTGCGTCAGTGGGTCATCAGATTTAAAAATGGCCGAACCAATGTTCACGACGAAGATCGAAGTGGGAGACCCAGCATACTGACTGCCGAACTTGTCGAAAAAGTCGATGCTAAAGTCCGTGAAAATCGAAGGTTCACAATAACGGAACTTTCTTTGAGTTTTCCACAAATTTCGCGAAGTTTGTTGCACGAAATCATCAGCGAAAAGCTTGGTTACCACAAGTTTTGTGCAAGATGGATTCCAAAAATCTTGACAGAGGATCACAAAAATCAGCGAATGGCTGCAGCGTTGAACTTTTTGGACGTTTACCATAAGGATGGTGACTCTTTACTCGATCGCATCGTTACTGGTGACGAAACATGGGTGAAACACGTGAACTGTGAAACGAAATTGCAATCAATGCAGTGGGGGCACACAAGTTCTCCCCAAAAACCCAAGAAATGCATGCAAACAATGTCGGCAAGGAAGATGATGGCGACTATTTTTTGGGACAGAAAAGGTGTGATTTTGGTGGACTTCCTGGAAAGAGGCACTACAATAAACTCTCAAAGGTATTGCCAAACTCTCCAAAAACTCAGAAGAGCCATTCAAAACAAGCGCAGAGGAATGCTGAGCTCTAAGAGCTTGTTGATTCACGACAACGCCCGGCCCCACACGGCAAATGTCACTCGTGAAGTTCTTGAATCTTTTAAGTGGGAGTTGTTTCCTCATCCGCCGTACAGTCCCGAACTGGCACCGAGCGACTTCCAGCTATTCCCAGCAATGAAGAAGTGGCTGGCTATGCAGCGTTTTGATGACGACGCACAGCTGCAAGAAGAGGTAACGAAGTGGTTGAAGGCGCAGGCGGCCGAATTTTTCGACGAAGGAATTTCCAAGCTCGTACATCGCTACGATAAATGCCTTAATTTGAATGGTGACTATGTCGAAAAGTAGTATTTGAGTGTGGCTTTCATCTGTATATAATAAAATTTGTTTCCTATACTTTGTTTACTTTTTATTCCAAAACGTAATCTACTTTCTGGATAGCCCTCGTACAATGTATGATTTACAAGATGAATAAATTATCTATTTTTCCAATATAAACCTGATCACAATCTAAGCAATTAAATTGATAAATACCAGATTTTTTATTATTAGGAATTTTCTTTTTTAGAAAATTGTAATAAATTTTTAATACTATATTTATTAACCCAAGGATGGTAAGTAAATTTTTTAAATTTATAATCATCTTTTATTTTTTTAAGAGTAGAAATATCATTAATACTTTTTTTATATTTAAATTTTTCAATTTTCTTTTGTATAAAATCTTTATTAAAACCATTAATTAAAGCAGTATTAATAATATGTTTATATTCTTTATTAAATTCTTCTTTATTCAGGGGTATATTTATTAATCTATAAATCAAACTATTAAAAACAGCAAATTTATGTGGAAAAGGGTTAAAACTTTTATTTTTTATGTAATTATCAATATGAGTAGATTTCCTATAAATACCAAAATCTAATTTGTTGTTATTTCTTATTATTTTCAAATCTAGAAAAGGAAGATATCCATTAATTTCAGTTTCTAATGTGAATTTTATAGCTTTATCTTGTAAATTTAGTAATTTTAAAGCATCATTAATTTGTTTTACAGGAACAATAGCAAAAATATCATCAGCATATCTATACCATGTTTTAAAAATTAAAGGAGAAGCTTTAGTGACTTGAATTTCGAAAAAACTCAAACAGATCAGCAAGAAAAGGTGAAAGAGGATTACCCATTGCTGAGCCAGAAGTTTGTTGAAAAAATTCACCATTAAAAGTGAAAACATTTTGATCCAAACAAAAATCAGTAAGTTTAACAAAATCAACTATTAAGTCCTCGTGTAAATTTATTGAATTCAACCACTTTTTTAAATAACTTAAAGGTTTTTCTCTAGGAATACTACGAAATAAGGCAGTTACATCAAAAGAAATAAGTGTATCAGTTTTAGATAATACAACACTATCAATCTTTTTTATTAGTTCAAAAGGGTTTTTAATTAAGTTAATTGGGAGTCGATTAATAACACAAAACAACACTCACTTTTAAATTTTCCCGGAACCGGTTTCTGAGGCCTTCCCTCTATCTTCAGCCGGACATCGACTAGTTCTCATTGGTGTAGCTGGCAATATTTTGTCTTCGGTCTCCTCTGGTGGCGGTTCGAGGAACTTGCTGAACAAATCTTTCTGGGGGATGTCGAAATTAAATACTTTGTTCCTATTTTTTGAAATAAAGATTTGTTCCCATGTGGCCAATTCTTCTTTTCCTGTTGTATGTTTTAGTAATTTTGGTTCTGGATTTATGTTGTGGTTTTTTTCCCAAAAATGCGTGGCAACTGCTGATTTTTCTAATTGTTTGTATTTTATGTTCCTAAAGTGTTCCTTTGCTCTTGTTTCTAAATTTCTTTTGGTTTTTCCAATATAAATTTGACTACAGTCACAGCATTCAATTTGATATATACCAGATTTTTTGTTAGATGGAATGGCATCTTTGATGTTTGAGCAAATTAGGTTTTTTAAGGAGTAATGGTTCACTGGAGCTAGTTGAATGTTTTGTTTTTTGAAGACTTTTTTGAATTTATCAAAGGCCCATGGATGGTAAGTGAATTTTTTGAAGATCATTTTAGTTTCTGTAGCTGAGAGGGTTGTGGTTTCCTTTAGTAGTTTCTTCTTTTTTGCAAAGTTCACTTTTTTGTCTACTAGTGATTTGGGAAAGTCATTTTTCTGTGCTATTTCAATAATTTTGTTGTATTCTATTTTGTATTCTTCTGCTGTGAGAGGGATGTTGACCAGTCTGTGTGCTAAACTATTAAAAATTGCCTGTTTGTGGGATCTTGGATTGTAGCCATTAGCTTTTATGTAGTTGTCTGTCTGTGTTGGTTTTCTGTAAATGCCAAAGTTTATTCTATTTTTATTTCTGATTATTTTTATATCTAAAAATGGTAAATACTCATCTTTTTCAACTTCTACAGTGAACTTGATGCTTTTTTCTTGAATATTTAAAAGTTTTAGTGCATCACTGATGTGTTTTTTTGGCACTATGGCAAATATGTCATCTACATATCTTTGCCAGAGTTTGAACATCCATGGGAAACCTTTAGTGATCCTTATTTCTAGTGCACTCATGTACAGATCAGCCAGGAAGGGTGATAAGGGGTTGCCCATTGCTAAACCAGAAGTTTGATGGAAATATTTTGTTTGAAACTGGAAGAAATTCTGTTCTATACATAATTTGGTAAGTTCGATGTAATCTGAAATTTCAAGTGATGACATTCCAAGTGATTTGAGCCATTTTTCTATCAATGTTGGGAGTTGTTTAACTGGTATGCTGTGACTGTAGTCAAATTTATATTGGAAAAACTAAAAGAAATTTAGAAACAAGAGCAAAGGAACACTTTAGGAACATAAAATACAAACAATTAGAAAAATCAGCAGTTGCCACGCATTTTTGGGAAAAAAACCACAACATAAATCCAGAACCAAAATTACTAAAACATACAACAGGAAAAGAAGAATTGGCCACATGGGAACAAATCTTTATTTCAAAAAATAGGAACAAAGTATTTAATTTCGACATCCCCCAGAAAGATTTGTTCAGCAAGTTCCTCGAACCGCCACCATAGGAGACCGAAGACAAAATATTGCCAGCTACACCAATGAGAACTAGTCGATGTCCGGCTGAAGATAGAGGGAAGGCCTCAGAAACCGGTTCCGGGAAAATTTAAAAGTGAGTGTTGTTTTGTGTTATTAATCGACTCCCAATTAACTTAATTTATACAACAACACTGTTTTCAACACTTCCATGAAAGGATTTAGAGTTTTTAATACTTAAACTTTCAAATTTATCAAAATTACTAAATTTTTTGTGTAACCATTTTGCTAAACTGTAAGTTGGGGAGTTTATACAATTAACAATAGGTCTCATTTTATTACCGGGCTTGTGAATTTTAATAAGGGCATAAATT
The DNA here is from genome assembly GCA_030765055.1 of Mantis religiosa. NCBI lineage: Eukaryota > Metazoa > Arthropoda > Insecta > Mantodea > Mantidae > Mantis > Mantis religiosa. The sequence goes on from CM060948.1 coordinate 12,015,456, forward strand.
CTAGGTAAAACAGGATTACTAACTTTTACAAAATGTTTTTCTTTGTCTGATATAACTTTCACTTCATTAAGTATTTTATTAAAATTTGTAATACAAGATTTTAAAGGGTCTTTATTAATCTTTATAAAATCTTCACCTTGAAGTAAAAGGTTTACTCTATTAACATAATCTAATTTATCTGAAATTACAATTCTATTATTACCTTTATCTGCTTTGGTGAAAATTAAATCTTTTTGTTTTAATGATTTAATAAAATGTTTATTATATGTAACCAAAATCCTTTATTGTAGGTGACCATAAAAATGGCATTACCATGACTTGGGATATAGATTAAGCTTAAGAATTGAAAGAATGTGCCATTGACTCTGGAAAAATAAAAACAAGAAAAGCAAATAAGACACATTCGTGCTTAAACTTTATTTATTCACTTCCAGGAACCATAACAAAAATCTCTTCTTCAGGTACATGGAAACAGTGAGCATTCCCATTTGTGAACTTTAATTTACTTTAATATTTTCCTTTTGAGAAACTGTTTTTTCAATTAACATATCATGTCTACGTTTAAAACATAACCTTATCTTATGTTATACATTCTTGTTCAAAATTTTGATTCATTTGATTTGCTTGACTACATTTAACAGCAGTGGTAAAAACAAATGGTCAGTGCAGTATTCCTGCTCCTACACAATCAATATGTAGCCCGCCTCGGTAGCGTAGATGGTAGCATGTCTGCCTCACGTTCAAGAGGTCCCGAGTACGAATCTCGGCCAGGGTGAGTTACCTGGATAGGGTTTTTTCCAGAGTTTTTCCTTATCCTGAAAGACGAATGTCAGATAACTCTAAGCTCTATGGACCCTGGGCTCATTTCAGCATAATTTCACCCATTCCATTCATCGTCCGATATGACTTAACGTTGGAAGATGTAAATAACAACAACAAATGCAGAACAAAAGTAAATTTTAAAAAAGGAAGAAATAATTGGCAAAGCTTGAACATAGAACATATTGTATATACTGTCAATGGGTTCCTTATATCGAATGGCATTAACCAATGCCAAAAGTAACACATATGATTTGGTCAGGATTGCAAAATATACCACCACCAACACCACCATCACTACAATCTGATTTTTAACAGAAGATACATGAAGGTCATCTGTTTCTCCACGTGAGGAGCTGCAATGTTGTAGAGAAGCAGAGAGCAAGTTACACATGTCTCCTTCTTTACCCTCTCAATACTCTATAAACATACAAACAAGCATTCAAATTGATCTTATCTTCACGAAAACATGCCATTTAATCTGTATTAGCCTACTTTGACAAAAAATTTGTTCTAAATACAAATTCACTACATTTTAATCTTCACAGATTTCAATTTTTTTAAAAATAATTTATTAACGACTGCCATGATCATATCAGCGCCACCAATGTGCTAGAATTTTGACCAGCAGTTCTTTTACATGCTGTTAATCTACTGTGAAAGGGCTCTCGCATTTAAGCATACTTAAAAATCATTGGTCTGATCTGGCTTTGAATCTGCAACCTTATAGATACAATATCTGACGTTTTGAGTTTCAGTTTTCTGTTATTTATTTTTTTGAAGTCCTCAGATCCCAGATCATGGAGGACTTCATTCAAAAAGCTAAGGCTTCCTTCAAATAGCTTTGCTTCTTTTAAGAGAATAAAGAAGCTTAAGTATGATAGGATGCTCCTTTTGGTGTAATAGCCATAGATGTGTTCTTATGGCATCTAATTGAAAACTACCCAGTTGTGTAACTGGAGATGCTCTTGGTCTTTGTTTCCCAGGTGTTACAAATTGTAATGGACCTGAATATAGCTGCTTCTCTTTAGAGATTCTAGAAACAATCACCTCATTATTTTAAGTGCACATGCAGTCTTTTTTTTTTTTTTTTCAATTGGTTGAAAGGGATAAGCGGTTCATTGTGAAGGAGAAAATTCTCCTCTTCCTGTTCAAAGAATTCTTTAAGAGAACAGAAAAGTTCCCTAGCTTGGCTGTGCAATGTAAAACCCCGACCATAAGCTCATCTTTGTCTTGCACCATGAATCCTCAGTCTACCTACTAATCAGTCTAATCCTATTGTCACTAAAGTCTTGGTTCCATAACAATGCATTTTAATAGTGTCTTAACAAAGTAGGCTAACAACACACAACACAACTAAACACTCAAGCAAACCTGTTTGCCCACACCCAACTGGCAATAAATGACCTGAGGAGCAATGTGGCAATCTTTGTTTACATTACCACAGCAATGACCGGCCCCTCTTACCCTCCATGTCCCATACTTGACAGCTGTCATGTACCTTCTTTTAAAAATCAGGCTTGTAGTAAACAACAGCTTCATATCAGTGTTCAAAAATCAGAACTGTAAGAGAAGTCAGGGAACAGAATAAAGCTCTTACAGTATGCCCAAACATTCAAGAAAAACTGTTCAGGTAAAATATCATATTCCAAAGTTTCTCAGCAAAATGTCATCCATTCTGTAGAACTCTGTACATCTTAAACAAAATATAGACAGAGTAAACTTAAGTAGAGAAATATTACCTTTTTAATAACACTATTGTGAGTCGGTTTATAGATACTGCATCACTTTTTATAAAGTGGTACATGTTTTGAGAGCTCAATTGCTCCCATCATCAACAAGGAACCCCTCAGGAATCTGAAATATAAACATGAAGAAAAATCTGCAATAGCAGCTCACTTTTGCAAGAAAACCATGAAACTGATTCAGAACTGGTACTTTTTAAAAAGCATTTCAAAAGAAAAACAAAGTCTGAGAAAACATTCATTTTGTAAAACAAAGATTGAATGCTTAATTTTAAGTTATTGATAACTTCAGCAGGAAATTCCTCAAAAAGCCACCAGAGGATGACAGCAGTGCAGCATCTCCAGCCAAAGAACACTACACTTTGGCAGTTGGCATCAGGTTGATGATGGGAGCAGTTAAGCTCTCGAAACCTGTCCTATTTTATAAAATGTAAGTGATGTAGTGTCGATAAACTGATTCACATGATTCACAATAGTGTTATAAATTGTTAATACATCACTCTGTATAAACTACCATTCAAGAAAGTGGAAATATTACCTTGTTAAAAGTAATTTGTTCTATATTTGTGTTGTTTTATGTTGTTTCTTTAGTTATACATATATACACTGAGCATGTACTTGTGTGCATGATCCATGATTCTATCACAATCTTAATCATTAATATATAAACTAGGATTGCAACGACTTGCATTTTAAACCATGAAGCATGTACCTAGAATGCTGAGAAGGCAACTGTAACATTATAGCTGATAGCTGACCTGTATGCATTTTATAACCTCAGGTGTGTGAAATGATTTCCTGGAAAATGAAATTGTAATTGTGGAATTTACTGCTTACTTTCATTTCTGTGGAACCATCACATGTAACTTTCAACTGCATATAAGTACTATCAGTTACACAAGTCCTATGTCTCTGTCTCAGTGAAAAGTTGAACAATTTTAGCTTATAGATATACTATACCAGTTCCTACATTAATATAATAAAAGAAATTACACATAAATCAACAAGTGCAACAATTGGAATAGTATAGAGTAGAACAGAACTTATTTATAAAAATTGCTATTTACAATATTTTACACATATTACATAAATATTTTTCTTAACCTAGTTGTATAAATTCCTTGGTGCCATCTTTTGCCCTAGCTAAATCTGCTTGTTTGGTACCCAGGCCCTCTAGCATTGCTGAGTAGTAAGGTCACCACTCCATCATATACTTTAAACTTCTTCTCTGTCTCTCCTTGTTGTCCCAGCATTTTTTCCTTTCCAATCTTTACTTTTCTCATCCACTCCTCTTTAGCTTTCCAAAACAGATTCCCCATATTTCTATTTCTACTTTCATTTTTCTCTGTAACCATTTTTACAACTATCAACTTGCTTTGCATCTTTTCCCACTTCTTCTCCCACACTTTCTTTCTCCATACTGCACTCTGTCAGTATACAAGGGGTACTATTTGTATTTTGAGCCTTGGCAATCCTGAATGCTGTCGGTGCCATCTGAAGTTTCCAATGGAAAGTTTGACATTGTTGACCATCATCTACTTCAGACATTTTGTCAATAAGAGTGTCATTTGTCATATGACATTAATTTGAAAATTGCACCTCAACAAAAACATGGAATTAACTCGTGAAAATGTTCGTGCAATGATTTATTACAACCTATGACGTGGATTATCAAGACAAGAGTGCATCGATTAACTAACTTTCATATTTGGCATCGAGGCTCCATCCTTTGCCACTGTGAAATGCTGGTATAATGCATTTAATCATGGTTGCTGTTTGCTCAATGATGAAGTTTGTGAAAGTCGTCCAAAATCTGTTCTTGTTTCAGGAAACATTGATGCTGTACAAAAAATAATAATAATGCAAGATTGTCACACGAAATATTAAGATTGGGGCAACCCTAGGCATAAGTTCCACCAGCAAATACCTATAAAATATTGCATGATTATTTAGCCATGAAAAACGTTTGCTCTCGTTGGATGCCACATAATTTGACGCAATCTCAAAAAGGTACTTGCGTAGATTGGTGTACAAAAATGCTCCAGAAATACAATGGCAGTGCCTCAAAAAATGTACATAAGATCATAACTATACGTATGAGCCAAAACAAACAGCAGTCGACTGTATGGGTGAAGCAAATCCAACAAAAGCTGTTTGCACTCGCAGCAAATGATCACCTGCTTTTTCAGCAAAACTGGCCATGTGGCTACAGTGCCTTTAGAGAAAAGTAAAACAGTAAACCGAATGGTACACAACCATTTGTTTGCTACAAGTCTTTGGTGAAGTAAGCAAAACCAACAAGAACCATAGGATCGTTCATGGAGACAATGTGAGCACACACACACATCTTGTCTAACAGAATATTTGAAGGCTCAAAAAATCAAATTGATGGGTCATACACCATACAGTCCTGATCTGGCACCCAACGACTTCTTTTTGCTCTCAAACATCAAGAATAAGTTGTGTGGACAATGATTTTCGTTGGCAGAAGCCGCTGATGCCTTCAAAAACCATGTTCTGGAGTTGCCTTAAGAAGACTAGAATAAATGCTTTGACAAATGGTTAAAATAGATGCAAAAGTGCATTGATCATAAAGGAGAATATTTTGAAAAACAATAAAGCAGTTTTCAATAAGAAATTACTTTGTTTTAATTATTAGGCTCAAAATACAAATAGTTTCGCTCATATGAACTGTACTTTTTGTTTCTCCACATATTTCACATATTCCTATCTTGCTACCTCTTAGTCTCCTTTAGAAAATTGATCCTGTTCTTATTCAAGCCATCATTTCCTCTCCTGCCTGTTACATTGGTCTACATATCTTTCTCTTCCCCATTCTCTCTTTATAGTTCTATAAATATTTAATGTTTTTTCTATTTTCTAGCCTTTCCCATATTTCTTGTAACTGCAACAATTACTATGAAATCTGGAAGCACTACAGTAACACTCAATTGCATTTTGAATAAAATATATGTTATCTCCAAACAATCATTAGGATGGTGTAAGTGCTACACTATTCATTGCTGATAATTCTAGTGCAAAACAAAAGTAATAAGCTTGTTCTCTCACGCATGCACACTGAACGCCTGCCTCCTTTTTGAAGATGAAATCACTAAACTAGAAAAACTATATTTTGATATGAGAACTCCGTTTCATTAATGTTTTAAGCTTACAGAACAAACTATTAGAGACAAGAGCAGATTCATTTGCTGGGTTCTATGTATTACACAAGCAAGTTCTATAAATAAATGCAATGGTATATTATGTTATATCATACCTTTCACCTCTGTTCTAATTTCTTCTCTCAGCTCAGGTCCTGCACGTGCATATATCCTATCACTCACAGGATTTCGTTCTGTCATAGCTTCATTTGTAGAATTAACGATTGCATCCACGCTTAAACAAGAAATATCTCCATTCCTGGCAAGAAAAATATAAATTCAGCACAAATAAAAATTAAGTGAGCAATAAGTGAAACTTTTATTTGCAGAATATTGGGGACTTTTTTCTTTTTTTCCTTTCATTTCTTTCAGCTTTATATACTTGGGTTTTACTACAAAATAATAGACTCCACTTTAAACACAACTGAAAATGCATGCAGATATATACTAAGAGACTTCATTTACAAGGGACACCTTTGACCTTGAACACTTGGAACTGCACAAAAACATACAACTTAGAATATCAAAGGATCATTAAAACAACATTGACCTGTGTCATTTCCATTCAAAACTCTGCACTTGCCTACTGGCACCATTATAACCTCTATCAGAAATGTAGTCAAACCATACATGAAAATACATGATCATTATTTTATCATCAAACTTCAGGCTGTGATTGCTACACGGAGGTAAAAGCCTTTGTTGCAATATGCTTGGCAAAATGCAGTTGTGACATAGGCATGCCCATACCTAACTTTCAAACTAGTGGCTTTTCGTACTGGAACTGCTTGAATGAGAAAGTGGTTAACATGACTTTAGTGAGGTATGAATACTGTTGTCTTACACTTCATCAAAATCCTACATCTACATTTACCTCCTATGGTACTGATATCTTGTTACCTCGTTTCTCTCTGTTAAAACAACACTGGAGGTAGAATGCAACGTTTTGCACAGAAATCACACAGCCCAGTGTTTTATTTATGATCAATTGTTATTCTAAACATGTTTTCATGTGGTTCCGAGTGTTCGAGGTCAAAGGTGTCCCTTGTTAGTGAAATCACCTGTTTTTTGAGCATTCTGATCTGTAGATGTGGATTTTTACAGTTTTGAAACTCATAGTGGTGGTGATGGTGGTGGTTGTATAAAGTGGCATCAAGTAATACACCACTGAGAAGCATAGTCTTAAGCAGTATATGTATACAACTATTGTTTTATATCATGTCAGGAATTAATATCCACCTTGTGAAGATTAAAGGAAAAATAGTCCTTGGCTAAAACTTTGCATTAAACTAAATGTGCACAAATGAAAATCAAATCATATATGGATGCATTATCAATTCTCATACAGATGCAAAGTTTTAAAAATAATATCCACTACAATATTGCTAGTTATGAAAAGTTGAATTACATTTGAAAATTTCAAAGTTTATGCTAGGATTTGAACCACACATCTTCCATTTTCACTGGTAATGCTTTGCTCTGGAGTTCCAATGACAAGACAATTGAAGAATTGATCCCAGCCAGAGAGCTTAAGTTCTCAAATTCTGTGCAACTTCATGAAAGAACAATTATTATAAGACACAAAATTTGTAATGTTTATGGTACTTTTCCAAATAAAAGAACCATTTTATTTATAGTTACACATTAATTCAATCCAATGTAGTTCAAAATGATGCACTATTTGCTCTTTGTTGTATTGTAACATAATTTTACATTTAATAGGATGCCCAGGCACTTCATTGAGGTTTGCAAGTAATTCTGATTTGATTTACCCAACATTTCACTCTGGGTGTCATTACATTTTGTGCAGTCCAGTATATTGAGGGCAGCAACGTTTTATAACTTAAAAATGGCTGCAAGAAAGGCAATTGTTATCTAACACGGGAGAGAACCTTTAATTACTTCCTAAATGAAGGCTTAAAGAACCTAACCTGCCTTCCCATAGGGCAGATGTTAGTAAACATGCCCTGAATTATGAATGAAAGGGAGGGGCTGCTCGTCAGCTTGATGAGTTTTATGACCAAATGTGGTATACTTCCTTTCCTTATCAGATTCCCTCTTTCAAGTATCCCTAGCCTCCCTTGGCTAAAGTCTTGATCCATTTTCAGTACTAGAGACCAAAGGGATCTTTTATACTTTTGTCTTTCCTTACCTCCATTCTTATCTCATCCCTTTTACATCATACATTGTTTTATACATTCTGTACCTGCCATGGAACAGTAACTGAGTCACATTTGGAAAATGGGGGAAAAAGCCGGTGGTTAAGAAATTAAACCTCCTGACTACATCCAAGGGACTCAATGACCAATGGCAGGAGCATTCCTTTATGCTTAATAAAGGTTGAGAAAGAATGTAGCAATTACCATGTTATAAAAAATGGTGTCCTTAATAAAAACGATAGCTGCTAGCTCAAATGAAAATGAATTCCAATGAAAATATTCCAGAGTAATAGTGCCCCATTTGGATCTCCGGGTGGGGACTGCCTTGGGAGAACTATTACAATGGAATTATAAAAATGTGAGCCATGATAAAAAAACTGAACTCCACAAAAACCTTAATAGAAAAGATATAAATGTTTTTGGAATTATGGAAGCTAACATATGAGAAGAATATAAAAGTAAATATAAATTAAATGGATACTTTACTCTATTACCCAAAGGAAGACAAATTGCAAGTGGAATTTTAATTGGAGTTAAACAAAATTTAACATCTAAATTTAAAATTATAAAGAATGTGCAAGAGTCAAACAGATCAGAAATTGTTACAGTTAATGTTTGGAAAAATAAAGAACACTTCACACTTTATTTCATTTACAACCCACCAAACAATAAACCATATTTAAATAACACAGAAATAACAAATAAAACCATTATAATGGGAGACAATGCACACTCAAAATCGTGGAGTTATAAAAATACAAACTCTACAAGCATAATAGTAGAAGACTAAAATTAATTTTTGACAAAGAAACATCTATGAAGAACTTAAAAACTATCCAAACTCGACCTCAAAATATTGGAAGGCAAGAAGACTGGCTTTGTTGCCAACGCATAATTTGAAAACAGCATTACAAAGAGCCTACTTCCTAAATTAGCAGTATGCATCTATAAAAGAAATGCATAAATTCTTTGATTACACTGGGGAACAAAAAAAAATATTTTCATATACCCGAAACAAAATAGGCAAATTCTTATGTAAACTGATCTGCTGATTCCAAAAATGCCCTTCAAAATGCTGTATCACGTAATGTTTTTTAGGTATTCATAATTTTTTATGAAAACTTACAGAAATGTGATGTGATATCTCATATTTGATTAATTGAAAATAATAGGTATTTTATTGTCAAATAACATTGAAAATAATAATTATTATTAATTATTGTTATTAAAATAAATAAACATAAGATAATGATGAAAACCACATAGCTGAATTATCTCAGAAGTGTTTCACTGTTGATTTTTTTTTTTTTTTTTTTTTTTGTCTTTACATGTACTCTCCCGTTTGAGGCACCAACAATAGTCTCCCAACATGGCTGAATCCCAGCGACCCTGGTAACGTCTTTCCATCTCAGAAATGTCCTGGTGAAAATGCACACCTTGCTCATCACTTACAACTCCTAGGTTTGTAGGGAAACTATCAAGGTGAGAGTGCAAAAAGTGGATTTTAAGTGACATACGGCAACCCATTTCCTTGTAGCTCCTTAATAGCTTTGAGACTAAAGTTTCATAATTTTCTTCTTTGTTATTGCCCAGGAAGCCTTCCACCACTGATTTAAATGATTTCCATGCTGCCAGTTCAACACGTTTAAGCTTTGATTCAAAAACACTGTCTTTAAGAAGTAGTCTTATTTGATGACCGACAAATATACCTTCCTTCAATTTAGATTCACTTATTTTGGGAAAGATACTTCTTAAATACTCAAATGCACTTCCACTTTTGTCCAAACCTTTAACAAAATTCTTCATTAACCCAAGCTTTATGTGAAGTGGGGGGAGAAGAAGTTTGCTTGGGTCTACTAGAGGCACATACTTAGCACTGCTTGCTCCAGGGGTATAGTCTTCCCTTTTTCCCCTCTTTCACTACAAAATGCTTGTCAGTTGTCCTACTGTACCATAAGCACAAAAAACAGCAATATTTTGTGAAACCTCCCTGCAGTCCCGTTAGCAACTACCTTGAGGTCACTACAAATTTCCCAGCCATGGTTTTGATAACTAATAGCATCTAAAATGATGGACATAGAATTGTATGTCTCCTTCATTCCTATGGCATGAAATAAAGGTATTGAAGGTAGTAAATTGCCATTATGAAGCAACACTGCCTTTAAGCTGTATTTAGAAGAGTCAATAAAGAGGCGCCAATCTTCGACACAATGCTCTATACCCAGTTCCTTCATTAAACCATTAACATTAACACAGAAACACAGGTTGTCTTTCGTTGTGAAATACTGTGAATACTGTTTATGTTGAGACTGGTAAAATGTTATTTTAGTCTCTTTCGCCAGGGAATTCCACTCCTGTAGCCTGGAACCCAGTAATTCTGACTCCTTTTTACCTAGTTTCAAATCACAAATAAGATCGCTTAGTTCTTCTTGAGAAACAAAATGTCTTTCTTCACTTCGTTCACAATGATATGTAGGGTCTTGGGATATTGAGGGTTCACTGTCATCTACATCATGATTTGAACTTGATCCATCATATTCTTCAACCCTTGCTTTCGGAGGATCAGGCACCGGATGACCTTCATTATGAGGAACTGGTCTTATTGCTGATGGAATACTTGGATATTTGACACTCGACTTATTTTTTCTAGACACACCTGTAATATTTGTATTACAAAAATATCAGTCATTTAAATGGTTAGATTGTTCTCTCCACACCATAGGCACAGCAAATGGCATAGATTTGCGTTTATTGTGTAGCCATTGATTAAAACCAGTTTTGCACGATATGCAGCAAACATGGGGAGAAAAATCCTTATCTTGATCACCAAGGGCACAACCAAAGTATAATGAATATGCTGTTTTAGTAATACTTGTTATTTTTTTCGTTGTGATTTAGGGGTGAACTGTCCACACACATAACAAAAGTTATTTGGATCATTAGTACATTTCCTAAGCCTGCTCCTATTCTCATCTGTAACCTTTCATTAGCACCGCAAATAAACTACACTACACTTTCACAGCTGAATATGAACTGAAAGAAAAATCCAACACAGATGAGAACCAGACCACCCAGAGGAGCACTCAAGCTAACATATCTGTTTATTTACTCAGGAGGAGAGGAGCGTGATAAAGGGGGGTTATCTGTGAACCTAAGAGCTCAAGATAGGAATCTTTCCCATTAGAGAAAACAAAATAAGATGTATTTAGGTCTTCATGAAAAGTTATGAAATCCTGCGTCAGTAGCTTATGTCAACTTAGTTTATTTTGAGTTGGGCACACCCAGGTAAATACAATTTCTATAGTAGACTAAAATTAATTTTACCGATAAATCTTACATGATAGAAATTTTTTTCTAGTTATTTCGAATAGTATTCATATTCTTTACAGGTATAAAAATATTATTTAATAATAAAATGGCTATCATACCTCATTTCTGTAATTTTATATAAAAGAATAAGAATAAGAATATCTCAAAAACGTTACGTGATACAGCATTTACAGAGGCATGTTTGGAATCAGTGAGTCATTTTGCATAAGAATTGGCCTATTTTGTTTCGGGTACAAAAATTGTGTTCCCTAGATAATTATCTACGGAAAAGCACACAGCTATGCAGCAAGCATATACAATACGAAAAAGCTTTCCTCAACATTTCCTTCCAGCTGCAGTTCTTTGGTTCCTTATGTAACAAAACACAGTTTTAAAAATCTTCACGATGTTAACAATTTAAAGTGTATAATGACTTTTAGAGAAGGGATCACCAAAATGTTTGCCAATTAACATATTTTTGTAATGTGGCAGGTTATCTTACCTATTACAATTAAGATGTTACATGGTATAAAACCATTCCACTGCAAAAAACTTTCTAGTCAATATAAATGTATAAATCTCAGGATTTGTAAATATTATATGGTTTTGTTTTATGTATTTATTATACATTGTAGGAAACTTGTATATGTATGCTAACAGCTAACGAAGTTAAAGTATAAATAACTGCAATAGATTTACTAAGAGTTTGCTCTAGGATATTTAGCTTTCACTGACGACTCACAATCCACTATCAAGCAGATTTAGCATCCACTGGTCTAAAATTATCTATAACTATGGACCTTTGCTTCAAATCAAAAAGCACTGGACGAACATACTGTTTACTATATCCACGGAATCTTGGTTATTCCTACAAGAAAAACAGCATACCCCTTCCTCTTCAGTCACTTTTAAGTTCAATGAAATATTACACACAACATTTCACACTAAATAGGGCAGTGGAGAAAAGAAATGGACTAGAGAATATCATATCCTCCTTTTCTTTTCAACTGCCATACAAGGTTCTGAGAAGTTTATGAAAATTTATCACAGTAACTATTTAGCAATTTCCTCTGATATTACATGGCCTGTGAATAGTCCCAGTCACTGCATCTACCACATAGCCCAAGTTAAAAATTCTGAAATCAGAGGAAAAAAATATTTTAAAAGTCTGAATTATCAAGTAAAAGTATTAAATAAGAATGACTGAATTGGTGCTAAAACACCAATTTGCAAACTTAACTTCAGGTGACAAATACGGAGCTCGAAAGAGAGAACTATATAAAAATGTTGAGAAACAACAACCATTAGCATGATTACGGACAGTATACAGGTATTATAGAGATAAAGTAGGAATATTATCCATGAACAAACCTCCTTATTTCAACAAACCAATAATATTCAGAAACAAAATCTAGTAAATGAAGGTAACAGACAAATGTGATTCAAAATAGACAAGATGTACTGGTCAGATTTTAAATATTGACTATAAGAGCAGAAAATGAGATGAGGTTAACCCAAAACCCATAGCTAGTGGTCAATAGTTTAAATGAGTAACATATAGAGTAGAAAGGGGATGATAGTGGAAAGGTTGATGAAATACTGGTACAGAATAAAATCATTAGATGAGCAAAATATTCTGAAAAACTGTTTAGCGATGCAGGAGAAATCTCGTGCTGGGACAAATGGGTTCAGGGAATAAGAAGAATACTACAGGAAATTGGAATGAGTAACATATAGGAAGAGAGGACGGAGTTAGCCAGAGTTTCTGGGTAGAAGTAAGCAATAGAGTGGAGGATATAGAAAAACAAGAAGAGTGGTAAGAAAACTTTAGTATTCTATAGTCAACTAAAGATGGATTGGGACAGAGATGTGGATAGGTTAGGAAGACAAGGTTAGGCTTGGACTAGAATAAGTGGAGATAGGATTGGAATGAACTTGGAAGTGAACAATGACTTAAATTACATAGCAGAATGTGAAGAAACAAAGTTGTGGAGAAAGCAGTTTTTGCCAAAAAAATATGGGAGAATATTAATATAAAAGTTCTACAAATTAGGATAATGAAGCTACAAAAGGAAGAGGATATAAAAATGCTAGGGGAATTCATGGGAAGAGAAAGGGAAAAGTGGTATAGAAAAATAAAGAAAAGTACTGTGAATTAAGTTAATAAATATCTACAGCATTAATGTATGGTGTACTAAGAGATAAAATAGGAACTCAAGTAATACTAAGAAATTATTGTAAAACATTTTTGGCACAACTGCTTTGGAAATACATATATAAATATGGAGTAAATGTAAAATGTAAACAATTTTTAGGCAAATAAATACAAAAGAGGGAGAACATAGCAAAATCAATAATTAATGAGTGCGAAACAGTGACCTCAAGTTGATTTGGAAATGACTGCATTACTCAGAAATATAAATCACTGCCACTGGTCAACTAAAGTGCATATATACCAGTGTTCTGCAATGAATTCAGTGCTGAATTGGTCAAAAAGAAAATTGATAAATTTAAAAGACAACAAAGATGCAAACAAGTAACTACTCTTTCCTCAATCAGCAATGAAACTTCATACAGAAAATTTACATATCCCAGAGTTACACATCTTTTCCAAAAAGTCTTCAAAGAGCACAATATTACTTTGGCCCCACAGAACAAATTTAGTGTACAACACCTTTTGAAATCACATAATAAAAAAGAGATACCTACAGACAAAAAATCAGGCATATACCAGATAAACTGCAAAGGCTGTGATAACTTTTACATTGCAAAAACTAAAAGGAACTGGAACATTAGGCTTAAAGAGCATTTTAGGAACAAAGAAATAGATATATTGGCAGTAGCGTACCATTTTTGGAAGGAGAATCATGATATAGAACGAGAAATCGACTTATTAAAAAGTGTCCAAGGTTCAGCTGCATTAACCACATGGGAAAAAATCTTCATAAAGAAATATGAAAGAAAATTGTTTAATTTCGACATTACCTTTGAAGAAAACCCAAACTTCAAGTTCATTAAGATACCGACAGAGATGCACCTATCACCTCCAAGGAGTTCACCAAACCAACATCCATTAGTCGACAACAGCTGATGATGCTAGGAAGCGCGTTCTAGGTGAATACTAGCAATAAGTGGAGCATTGAGTATTAGTTCGACTCAAAATTATATTAATTTTGTGCTTCATTGTATCATAGTCCTTACACATTGGAATACAGTATTTTATCTTTTCATTTATTAGGGAATCAATGATAACTAATTGTTCTAACACACATGAACCACTTGTAGGCAACCTTTGAAAGGTAAAATGAGAATTTTATTTAATTTTTACCGCCTATTTGCCATCTAAACTTTAAATATTGCATTCATCCCAAGTATTCAACACTCAAAATGCTGTTAGAAATACATATTTGAAATAAAAAGGAGGGAGAGAGAAGTATTACCAATGATATCAAATGAGTTCTATAAGATATGTATCACACTTAAATCCAATGGCTGTGTTACATTTGATGAATCTCTGCACACTCACAGAAGGATTCATTAGTGATTACTGAAACTACAGCTGCTGCTAGTAGTGAGCACACCCCTGACAGCCGAGGTCACTCACCATGAGTTCCGTGGATGTATGGGGATGTACAAACATCTCTTAAACATTGCAAAGTGTGTGCACTATTTTCTGATGGACAAACTATAGCACAGGTCCAAAAGATCCACTCCATGCATTACAAACATACGCATGATTCAGAGTGTGCATGCAAATATGGAAACAAATTAGAATTGCAGGCAATCTCCTCAGTGATTCAAGGGACTATGGTTAAAAATGTATTTGAGATCAATACAAAAGAGATGCATGTTTGTGAATGACAAATTAGGAGTATCAACTTCTTGAGACGGTTTTGGAACATGCCAATTTCTGTACTGATATATTAATCTTGGGTACCACAATTACGTTATACTAGCTGCAGAAGCACTGCACTAAATGCATTTTTATAAGCCTATACAAATTGCTTACAGAAACGTTCACTAATCATGTATAAATATTTAGGATATTCTAATCCGAGTTCCTAACATGTACCAATGACTGGTCTGTTTAATGCTTTGCAACACAAAATGACACTTACCATAAAATAAGTTTATTGTTTATAGCAGGGTTATATGGAAACGGGCTTGTTGTATACTTCTGTTCCTCTCCTATTGCACTATAATCTGTGAGATGATGCAGTGGAGGTGTTTGGCTCCATCTCTTCAGGGAGTCCAACTCTACTATGTTGGCAGTTCTACCAAGTGGGTCCATCACAAGCTTCATTTATCTGTAAATACAGAAATATTATTCTTTAATTGCATTCTGCATGCGCTATGCTATACACCTTCCAAGACAATGTCAATACATAAATATGAATCTTATGTGTATGCAATCATGCACACACCAACTGACACATGTATATCCCTATAAAAAAAGGGGGGGAAGTAATTCTAACAGTGATGATTTTAAACTATTTCTTACATACATATACCAAAGTAATAGTGTTATCATCAAGTAAGGCATTTGTTTTCCTTCAAAGTCAAGAAATTAACAATAGGTTGGCTTTATATCTAGGTTTTGGATTTCCCATTATACCTCCAATACCTGTCGGAAGTAAACACTAACATTTATAGCAGACTATTATTATATAGAGAGCCAATCTCTCCAATGAGTAGTTAATGCATTAGCTATCTTTTTTAGTTGACTTTAAATTTGTTTTATTTCTCAAACTTGACCTATATTTTTGTTATTGGGTAAATTGTTGTTACTTTCTCTTTCCCAATAGTACACATAAAGGTATTGCTTTAAGGAAACTCATGGAAAAGTAGGCATCAATAATGGGTAAGATTCATTCAATAGCAAATAGTACTGCATGCAGCACATGAGAAGATAAATATATAATTGGAAAATTATTTACAACTACATTTCATAAATATGATTAAAATAATAACAAATTTTTAGCTTCTTTTTCTTCTTGTTGGCAAGAATTTCAGCACGACCTGGGCCCACCTCCTGGGGGATATATAAACATGCAGGAGGGAGTTGGTTTTATGAGCCTTCAACAAAGAGTATAAATCTGCAACTGCTAGCTACCCTGACCTCTGCTGTAATCTCTCCTCAGATCCGGCCAGCCTTAATATCCTATCACCTCATCCATTCCTCCCAGGTGGCATGGTATACTTTGATAGTCAAAAATGAGTAGAGCGTAACACAGAGGACAGAATCTGACTTGAGAAATTCAGGTCATGTATTCCACATTAGACTGTCACAGGGACAACTTTAAGATCAACTTAAATACTCTCCACATTTATTTCATATGTTTTATTTTCTTAAATTGCATCTGCATCTTCCACTAACAATTTTGTAACCAAATATCCAAAACTACATATGATCAGCTTCTTCAGCATTAAACATTTAATACTGCTAATTTAATAAACCAAATTATCTAATATGCAAACATAAAAAAGCGCCATTAAGCTCTCACAAGGTCTACCAAATGATTCACAGATATTGCTCAAAATGTCCAACATTTGCATACCTGCAAGGTTGGGAACCAATTTATCAAACTCCAGCCCGGGACTTAAAGTACTTACATGTAAGTCGCCATTAGAGTAGTTGTCCCACTGGTTATCAGGGAAAATGCAAGTCAGCTGGAAAATTTCTTGTGCTAGCATGTTGTCCTGGCAACAGATAGAGACTGGAAGACCCGTAGTTCAAATCCCGGCTATGGCATTACATTTTTCAGTCTGAATCTATCTTACCAAACTTTCATTGTTGCATATGTCCTCTGATATTCAACATCTGTAATCAATGTTTTGCAGACTCTGATTTTCATATCTATATTGAGAAAATTCAGGTCTGGTGATCTTGCAGGCTCTGATGGACCATAGAGTACATTCACTCAAAGAGCTTCCACGTTACAGCCTCCGAAACAGTAAGAGGGATGGATTTACGTAAACAAACTGTTGACTCCACCCAAGGATTTCTTTTCCTTTATTAATTTATGTCTTCCAACATTAAGTCATATTGAATGATGAATGAAATGAGTGAAAGAATGCTCAAATGAGTCCAGGGTCCATGCAGCTTAGAGTTACCATTCATTTCTCGATAAGGGAAAAACAAGGATAACCCACCCTAGCCGAGATACGAACTCGGAACCTCTCGAACATGAAGCAGACACTACCATCTACGCTACAGAGGCATTGGCATGTCAATCTGACAGAATTTCCTATATGTTGGCTTTTTTCTGGGTGCTCAAAAAGCACGGATCAACCCCATACAATGGGTGGCTGGATAAAATAAATCGGCGTAATTTCGAGCCTATCTAAAGCACCTTATTCAGAAGATGACATTGAAATTACCTCAACGTTTAAAAATAAACTTGTGGATATTTAACGAGTAGACAGATCTCAAACACACTTCCAGTTATAAAATAGAAAGCCACATCTCAGAGAGTTTGTCAAAGCGGTAGCACATTCGTTAACAAATGCATGCCCTGTGTACAAAGAAACAGGAAACAAAGCGATATGCAAAAGCGAAATGATGTCTCGTGCTTCAGCAACTTGAATGTGTGTCTACTCTTTGTCAGGCTCATCGCAAATTTTAGTTACACATGAAGGTATGACTTTGCCGAATGGCTTCCAAGAATTAATCCAGTAGAGAACTGCTAAATATGGCATGGGTTCATCACTGGTAAAATTGGATTCCTCCCACACCATCATAAAGTCCCCAGTTGTTTGTTACAACGGAATGAAAGGAAGTATGTAATATGAGGAGTTGCTGCTGAAATGCATTCCCCGCAACTGTACGGTTTGCTCCGTCTGGATCCGCAACATTTTCTACTTCTCCTTCATAGAGACTTATCCCAGACATGACTAGAGATTATTAATAACTTTGATGATAATGTTAAAACACAATGTGATACGCATGCCGCTACAGCTACCAGAAACAAAGTTCGATTCGGAAAACATCGGAAGCGTTCGATGACGTCACATTCACAACATACGCTTTGATTTTTCTAAACTATACCTACTGTCTAGCAATGCAAAGAAGATCCCAGTGGGACAAGGACAACGAACGCCTGCTACACAAGGAGTAGAGCGCCTTATTCACTCTGTACACTAAAACGGAGAAGATTCATTCACAAAAGTAGAAGCCGTCAGAATGTTTTTGAATGATCTGTAACTGTACTGATAATGGGGTGTCATAAACCTGTCCAGGAAGGGTGTGGGAACCTTCGCCAACCCCCATCCGTCTCAGGCCTCGGAGACTATCTCTCCTGTGGAGGACAGTATATAGTTTATAACTATATATTTATATGTATATTTTTCTTTTCCTATTTTCCCGTTTTTTATCGTTTCCGTTTGATTGCTGTTTTTCCTGTATATTTAAACAAAACATTCATGCCCAAGGTGAGACTCGAACCCGTGAACCTCTACGACTGACGACCACGGCTACGAGGGTCGACGTTTCAAAGCTATGCGATAGATAGGCAAATGCTTTGCCGAGCGATAAAACGCACGTGTCTCGTAAGAGCACCAACATGAGTTCGAATCCTTGATGAGCATGTTTCTTTATTGTTACACAGCAATGCCTTATGCTTTTATTGCAGAAGATAAATATTTTAAAAGCATTCATTTATAAAAACGTAAATAACACATTCTTGTTGTTTTCAAAATAAATGCAATGTAATTAGAAATTTGTGTAAACACTCGGGCTATGAATGATGAAGTATCCTCTCGTGAACATTTCACTAGGCGTTTGGTCGCATCCTTGCCACGCAGAATGACGACAGTAATAGAAGTACAGGGCTTACACACTCGATTCTAAGTTAATTTCCTTTTTTATTCGATTTTACGCATAGGGATAAAATATTTATTAGTTTGAAAACGGAGTCGAGTGTTTCAGTTTTTATGTGTGAGTAAACCTTAGCAATTGTAAGTTATATTACTATGTACGTAATACACAATTCGTATTTATACAATAAAAAAAATCAAAATGATATGTTCGGGATCCGAACTTTTCTATTCTACCTATATACTTGTCCGTAACCGCTCGACTATCAGTGGGCGTTTAGTGAGACAAGCGTTCCGTGACGCCATTGTAAACCGGCCGTGGACACGACGTGGTGTAACGTACAGCCCTAATACAGACATCAGAACTTTCAACTTTACTATAGGTGCAAGTACAAAACTCGTTATTTCGCCCCTCAAATGAATCATTAAAATCTGTTTTCACCTAACAATGCAGGGCCCAAGCACACGCAGCAACAGCCCGTGGGGGGTCAGACATGTAGCTCATGTAGTAGTTGCAGGATGGCGGGCAGGCACGTATTCAGAAGTCAGTTTCCCGGGGTGGGGGGGTGCAAAAATCTAGTTGAATTATTTGCTTTTAATAAATAATTAATCAGGGATGTGCTTTTATCATGTTAGTAAAAAATAAAAACACATGTAATATATTATATTCACATGATTTTCTCCACCCAAGCTTCTACAAATTGTTCTTAGAAAAGTTTGTTTTTGTCTTGTCTCTTTAGATAAAGTTTATAGAAAGTCCTTGCACATTACACATTTTTTGTTCTTATACCTGGGATAAAGTGATATAAGCAGTAATCAGATATTTAAAAAGCGAAGCACTAATTGATGCATTTGAAGTATTAGTTCTCCTTGAATGAAAAAGGGAATAGGAACTTAGAAGTTAAAAATTACATACCTTTAAGTAAGTATCTGGGAATTCTAATCAATAAATAATAATATATCGGAATTGGTTAACTTTGCAATACATTGTAATTGACATTATTTGTGCATTTTAACGAGTTCTGCAGCTTTTGTGCAGTAACTTTTCGTTTATCTCTTAAATAACTTCATGTCTGCCTGACAGTGAATAGAGACGTTAAGATGAGAAACTTTTTCGATTTATTTTAAACCAAGTCTTATTTCAACTATTTATTAAAAGTTTGAAATAATTCATTTGGAGGGGCCCGAACCAACTGGACCCCCCCCCCTTAAATACGTCCCTGATGGCGGGTGAAAATTAAGTTTGGGAAAGATGAGATAGGGATTCATTTGACGAGAAAATGATTCTATTTCAAAATAATCGTTAATTTACTGAAGGAAAATATTTAGAAGCAAATTGGAAATGAACTGAAATGTGAAGATAGGCATGAGTTGTTTATATTAAGGTATCTCTCAACTTTGAGAAACTTTAGGTTAGGTAGGCTATAAAATATTTTGCTTTCTTTTTATACATGGAATGTTAATAGTGTAGTACAAATTGAATTCAAAAACACCCTACTACCAAAATTTTAAAAATGTTCAATAAGACTAATAAGGTGGTTATTTTATTTTCATGATGTTATGTCATTGTGAATGATAAAGCGAATTTCAATTGATGTATTGGGACTTAACAGATCAACTATTATGTGATACGGCGCCCTTGTACAGAGAGTACCCGGAGCTGATTCCCGCCTACGAAGGAATGAAACAGCTCTATCGACGTTATCGCACCAGACGTCATTCAGCCCACACCGTGTTTCCGAGACTAGATATGCGTTTACATAAATATTGCAACAGTAGTTTGAACTCTTTCCATCTAAATGGGCTAGGAGGGCAGGCAGTAGCGTTGTGGCGTCAGCCCCGCACAGAACACGAGTTCAGCGTGTGCCGTCATAACCAGTTTTTAAGACGTTACAGCGCTATATTGTCCGCGTTGTTGTAGGTAACCCATGACTGACATCACTTCCATGTAACGTTTCGATTGACTCCGCATGATTATATTGTAGATAACCCTTTTATACTATCAAGCGTAGCGCTTTACATGGCGGTAGTATTGATATACCAAGTTCTGGCACACAGCTAATATCCTCAGCTCCATTGTCATTGAACGCTGAAATACACCCGCAATCTTCAAACTCATCTTCCAATACAGGGTTACTTTCTTCTAAATTTATCATTAAATTGCCCTACCTATCAATTAATCCGTCTTTTCCCCAGTCCATTTCTCCTACTCCCTTCACATGTTCACAGGCAGCCTTCCAGTTTTCTGGAGTAACTTTTAGTGTAGCATAGCGGAAGATCTACACATATCTCGTTCTCTCAATGTCACATTATGTTTCGTGCCGATGTTATCTCCATAGTGAAACGGTACTCTCTTCCTCGAGTAGATTAATTGAATGTTAAAGGAATATATATATATATATATATATATATATATATATATATATATATATATATATATATATATACGTGTACTGAAAGAAATGGTTTGTGTGAAATGTCAAGATTGTTACGAGCTCTGAACGGTAGGGATTTTCCCTCCCCCAGGAAAGCTGACCGCAGCCATAAATTTGATGGGTCACAGCTGGCGGTTAGTTTAAAACATAGTTGACAGGAAGGGGACATCTTAGGTAGTCTAAAGGAGATTCTCGTAAATGGGACTCCATATGTTTTCTACCGACCAACTAATTAAAAATAATGAGCTGAAGGGGGAAGCGAAGTCTCATATGGCCTAGCCGGGAACAAATACATGTCTTAAGTTCAGTCGGTGGTTGACAGTCGACCGAGATCGTCGTGCTAACGCGCACCGACAGAAATCGCATTGATTAAATCAGTCGCTAGCTGAGAGTCGACCGAGTTCGTCGTGCTAACGCACGCAGATAGAAATCACGTTCATTAAATCAATCGCTAGCTGAGGGTCGACCGAGTTCGTCGTGCTAACGCACGCGGAGAGAAATCACGTTCATTAAATCAATCGCTAGCTGAGGGTCGACCGAGTTCGTCGTGCTAACGCACGCAGATAGAAATCGCATTGATTAAATCAGTCGCTAGCTGGGAGTCGGGCTAGTTCATCGTGTAGCAGCACGAAGTCAGACATCGCGTTCTTTAAGGAACGGACGAGGAAGCTAAAGAAATCGCGTTCGATTAAAGCTAGTTAATAGCAGGGTGCTAATCCGGCGACTCGTGTTATATACACGGGAGTGCTACCACGCAAACGCGAAACCTACCATTCAGAGTTCGCCTAATTAACATGTATTTCGAGAGTAATTGAAATACAACCGATCGTCATAAGAGAATTAACCTGTGTTTCTTTCCAAGTACCCTAATTGATCCACCCAGAACGCCCTGTATCAAGAGATCCTTGCCAAAAATCCTATATTCATAAATATTAGGACAACTCCGAGAGCAGCCGAGGACATCGATATTCTTCAAATTTTGTTAGCGATGCTGACAACCCTAGGAGTCAAGCCCCTGCCAAATAATTGAGCTAAACTGCGCGGCAATACTCACCCCGACACCTCTACTTGCCACAAATAATGGCACCCAAATGGACTACGAGAAGCTGATCAAAGGGACAAGGAGAACCAGGTCACCGAGATTAGGAGGACAACGATCATCACAGTTTGACGACCGACAGCGAGACGTCATCGTCAATAAAGTTTAGTGTGTAGTGCATAAAATTTAAAAGAGAGAGAAGGGCAGAAGACTCTTTTATCTCTCGTTGAAGAGTGAATTCGCAAGTGCGAGTGGGTTAAAAGGCTGAGCATCGAGGGATCCGCTTCAAAGAAGTAAGCAGAACAATCGAGAAACAATTCCCAATCAAGTAAAATTAATAGATTCATATGCTGCATGTTTTAGAAAATAAGAGAAGTAGAAACTAGATGCTATTAAGGAGTGGTAGGAGATTGAGAAAGTGTCTTTTAAGTAGAAGCAGGCAGACTTTCGCTGACCTAATGGAGACGGAAAACCTCACAGCTGACCGGGAGACCACCGAAGTATTTCACCAGTGACAGGCCAATTCACGTAGAGAACGCCTATCCCTCTGTTACAGTAGGAACGACCCTACATGCTCCTATGACAAACCCTCCTGCCTTTTCCTCGGTGGACTTATCTGCTATCCTGACAGCAATTGAAACTGAAATGGACAATAAAAAAACTGACATTAGTAATAAATTTGAATCACAAAAAGCAGACATTAGTAATAAATTTGAGTCACAAAATGCAGACATTCATAGTAAATTTGAAGCCCAAGAAATAAAAATTGAGTTGTTAAAGTCAGATATAAAAGGTGAAATGTTAGACCTAGAAAATAGATTGAAGGGAGAGCTGGAGAGAAAGATTTCTGGTTTTGCCTTCGAAGTAGATGAAAGTGTGAGGGAAATTAAAGATAGTGTGCTAAGACTAGAGACTAACAGCAGTGATATGTGTGACAGAATAAGGGAAAATCAGGAGAAAATAAAACTCTCCGAAGTATGTGACAGCAGAGAGAGATGCAGGTGAAATTTCGGGAAGAGCAACGTCGAGTTGACAATCATATTAGGGAACTTGAGAGTAGAAATACATTAGAATTGAGAGAAATTCAAAGACTAATGACAGATGATAAAGTAGAGAAGTCAAAAGAAAAAACGCAACTCTAGGCTACTCTTACTGAAATTGTTAAAAGGGGGGATGTACATGAAAGCTTTATTAACGAGCTTAGGGATGGCTTAAAAAGACTAGAACTAGATTCTAATTCTAATTCACATAGGTTAAGTGATGATGTGTTAAATACGCATGTGTCAGAGTCCTCTCCAGGATGCAATAGCAATGTTGTAGATCAGATAAATGTCTCTGATAGTAGTGATGCCTCTAACTTTATCAACAATGTATCACCTATGTTTACACCCATTCAATTACAAATTCTAAATGAGGTCAGTCCGCCAAATTTTGACGCAGAGAAAATGAATCCGAAGAGATATTTGCTAGATTTGGATGAATATTTTAAAGTAAAAGGAATTCCGGATGAATTAAAAATGTTTGTCGTGAGGTCTACATTAAAAGTGAAAGCTTGCGAGTTGCCCTGCCAGACAGCAACAATTATGCACATTTTTGCAAACTATTTGTGTCGAAATTTTGGAATAGTCAAACGCAAAGTGTTATTCGTTTGAATTTAGTTACACAAAAATATGATCCGTGATCGCAAGTGACGATGTCGGATTATCTCCTCATCCATGCACAAAACTGTAGATTAATAGATCCACCCGTAGAAGAGGAAGATTTTGTGCAGTTAATTTCGAATCATTTTCCGGAGCGGATTCGACATTACCTCACAATAGCCAAACCTAGGAGCTTGCACGACTTACTTGATCTGATCACTTCTTTTGAGTCGCAAGGATCTCCGAATAACAAATATTCTTCAAAATTTCAATCAAGGAACGAGGCTAGGGGTACCCAAGGCGATAGATGTGCATACCGCCAGCACAATCGGCCAAATATGTCTAAACAACGTCACTCCGCAGAGTCACGTAGAGATATGGAAAATCGACAGCAATTCTACAGAGAACCGCGGTTAAATCATCTAAGATTCTCTCAGCAACAAAATCGCCAACGATTCCAGCGACAAAGGCCTTATCATATAAGATCGAACAATGGAAGGGAAAGTCCTTCATACAACTACAGTACGGAGAGATATGACCGAAGTTATGGTCCGCCTAATGTTACTGTAAGTCTGCAAGATCAGAGAGACGTCATACAGGCATTACAACGACAAAATTCACTTTCACAGCTGCAAATGTACAATAACGGTAATCAAAATTTTGCGGCAGGAAATGTGCAGAATAATGGCATAGGTTAGCAGAAAACTGACGTTAATTCGCGTAAAGTTAGAGAAATACGCGAAAAAGAAAGCTGACCTCTATTAGATAAGGGTATTCAAGATATATGGATGTTAAACTAAGTTTAAGTTAAAAAAAAAGGTTTGTTGTCATTCATGTTTACAGACATTAGTCTACATTTTCCGGTGTGTGAAATTACTCAATGTGTTGTGAAAGCTGAAAGAGAAATTGCAAGAAACTGTGCAGGTAGTAGATGGCCTGAACGAACAATGCCACTTGAGTGTGAAGGTTCTTAAAAATGTAAACAACCATTATTGTCAAATTATGTATGGGTGAATGTATATATGTATGTATTTTAGTATGTGAGAGTATGGTTAATGCAATGTAACTAACTGATTATTGGAGAAGAGGAAAAGTATGTAAAAAAAAACACAGAAAAGAGAGAATTTCTATTTATAATTTAAAATCAGCATACCGTTTTTAACTTATAGATCGAAAGGGCATTTTAAAACGGCACTCTCTTCCTCGAGTAGATTAATTGAATGTTAAAGGAATATATATATATACACGTGTACTGAAAGAAATATTTTGTGTGAAATGTCAAGATTGTTACGAGCTCTGAACGGTAGGGATTTTCCCTCCCCCAGGAAAGCTGACCGCAGCCATAAATTTGATGGGTCACTGCTGGCGGTTAGTTTAAAACATAGTTGACAGGAAGGGGACATCTTAGGTAGTCTAAAGGAGATTCTCGTAACTGGGACTCCATATGTTTTCTACCGACCAACTAATTAATAATGAGCTGAAGGGGGAAGCGAAGTGTCATATGGCCTAGCCGGTGATACCGAAATTAAGGTTTGCCAGAAGTAAAGAATCATGAGGGACGTCAAAGGAATGTTGGTTCTTTGTTACGACAAGGGCAAGGCCAGTTGAGTTGTAGGGAAAGTTATAACAAAAGCAATGTAAGAAGCAGTGTCCTTAGCAGTTTTCTAAAGGGGCTCACTTGACTTGTATGAATAGGGAATTCTTTGGATCATTTACAATGGCGACAAAACAGCCACAAAGGGACTTTGGTTGAAAAGGAGTTTTCAGTAAGGGAAAGTGATACACCCACACACGCAGCTGTGGTCATTCAGCAGTCTTCGACGTGGAGCCAATGTGGGCAGTTCGTGGCTAGGAAGCCATTAGAGAATTCTTCGGCGTCAGGCCGATGAGAAGAGTCCGAGGCGTGAAGCCTATTAGGGCGGTCAGCCTGTTCTTTGTTTGATATTTGTCGGTTGATATATACGTGAGGAAAGAATAAAGTTTATCGAGCAATAAACATTCTGCCGTCGGTAACTCTAAACAGAGATTTAAAAGAAGAAGCAGTAAATAAATAAGTTGGAAACGGGCATTCCAGTGTTATTAAAATCTCCTTCTCACACACATCCACGCATACCCTGAGAGAAAACTCATTGCTCGCCGGCTTATTTGCTCGCCATTAAATTATTGCTTCAAATTGGCGTCCACAACGTGGAATTGTGTGAACCTATACACATTTTAGTTACACCGGGAACAAATAGATGTCTAAGGTTCAGTCGGTGGCTGACAGTCGACCGAGGTCGTCGTGCTAACGCGCACCGACAGAAATCGCATTGATTAAATCAGTCGCTAGCTGAGAGTCGACCGAGTTCGTCGTGCTAACGCACGCCGACAGAAATCGCATTGATTAAATTAGTCGCTAGCTGGGGATCGGGCTAGATCATCGTGTAGCAGCACGAAGTCAGACATCGCGTTCTTTAAGGAACGGACGAGGAAGCTAAAGAAATCGCGTTCGATTAAAGCTAGTTAATAGCGGGGTGCTAATCCGACGACTCGTGTTATATACACGGGAGTGCTACCACGCAAACGCGAAACCTACCATTCAGAGTTCGCCTAATTAACATGTATTTCGAGAGTAATTGAAATACAACCGATCGTCATAAGAGAATTAACCTGTGTTTCTTTCCAAGTACCCTAATTGATCCACCCAGAACGCCCTGTATCAAGAGATGCTTGCCAAAAATCCTATATTCATAAATATTAGGACAACTCCGAGAGCTGCCGAGGACATCGATATTCTTCAAATTTTGTTAGCGATGCTGACAATCCTAGGAGTCAAGCCCCTGCCAAATAATTGAGCTGAACTGCGCGGCAATACTCACCCGACACCCCGACCTGCCACAATAGCCATAGCAAAATCACACGGAGGGAATGTATATACATTTAATTCAGCTATGGAGACTATTGGATACCGTTGGAACTAATCTGTGTTTCTATTTTTTTAAGTTGTACAACACCGGTTTTGATGCCATATTGCACTATCGATATGAAGCACTGTTTGCAAATAAGCAAGCTTTACACTGGTTGGAGCACCTGTCGCGCATAGCAGTGACAATGTGTCATGGGGAGGGGTAGCGCCAAGTAGGTCATGTTTCAAGTTAAACCAGACGAACCTTAGTTCCTTAATACCAGATATATTTCATGTCTTTCCTGCATTGCTGCGTTCCGCACGCATCAAACTATTTCCTCCTCCCCTTAGGGTGTTCAGTACGACACTGCACAGCGGTGTGAAGCGACGTCACAACGGCACTGCCTGTCCTCCACTGTACTTAGGCGATACATACACCTCATCGAAGTTGAGGTATAACTATACCCCAATAATTAGGAAAAAATCCGACATTTAACTTCGAATATATTTGGCGCAGCACATAATAATATTATGAAAGGGTAGGGCCAAAAAAATTAAATGCCATTGCCAGGATTTGAAAAACGGATCTTCTGGTTGTCGTCCAGCCGCTCTAACCCTTGAGCTACTATGGCCAACGTGCCGCCATGACATTAAATTCTCCAACTGACTCGTGTTTTTCCCAGTAATCACCTAGGAGTTCTGATAAACACATGAGACAACCACCTTAATGACGACTTACTATGCTGTAAGTACTTTAAGGTTCGGGTATGACATTAAATTCTCCAAGTGACTAGTGTTTTTCCCCGCAAACCACTAGAAGTTCTCATAAACATATGACACAACTACCTTAAAAGCGACTTACTATGTTGTAAGTACTTTAAGGTTCGGGTATGACATTAAATTCTCCAACCGACTCGTGTTTTTCCCAGTAAACCACTAGGAGTTCTCATAAACACATGACACCACTACCTTATAAGCGATTTACTATGCTGTAAGTACTTTAAGGTACGGGTATGACATTAAATTCTCCAACTGACTCGTGTTTCTTCCGGTAAACTACTAGGTGTTCTCACAAACACATGAGACAATTACCTTAATGACGACTTACTATGCTGTAAGTATTTTAAGGTCCGGGTATGACATTAAATTCTCCAACCGACTCGTGTTTTTCCCCGCAAACCACTAGGAGTTCTCATAAACACATTAGACAACTACCTTAATGACAACTTACTATGCTGTAAGTACTTTAAGGCCCGGGTATGACATTAAATTCTACAACTGACTCGTGTTTCTTCCGGTAAACTACTAGGTGTTCTCACAAACACACGAGACAACTACCTTAATGACAACTTACTATGCTGTAAGTACTTTAAGGCCCGGGTATGACATTAAATTCTACAACTGACTCGTGTTTTCCCAGTAAACCACTAGGAGTTCTCATAAACACATTAGACAACTACCTTAATGACGACTTACTATGCTGTAAGTACTTTAAGGTCCGGTTATGACATTAGATTCTACAACTGACTCGTGTATTTCCCAGTAAACCACTAGGAATTCTCCTAAACACATTAGACAACTACCTTAATGACGACTTACTATGCTGTAAGTACTTTAAGGTCCGGTTATGACATTAAATTCTCCAACTGACTCGTGTATTTCCCAGTAAACCACTAGCAGTTCTCATAAACACATTAGACAACTACCTTAATGACGACTTACTATGCTGTAAGTACCTTAAGGCCCGGGCTTTATAGTAAACCTCTAGGAGTTCTCATAAACACATTAGACAACTACCTTAATGACGACTTACTATGCTGTAAGTACTTTAAGGTCCGGTTATGACATTAGATTCTACAACTGACTCGTGTATTTCCCAGTAAACCACTAGGAGTTCTCCTAAACACATTAGACAACTACCTTAATGACGACTTACTATGCTGTAAGTACTTTAAGGTCCGGTTATGACATTAAATTCTCCAACTGACTCGTGTATTTCCCAGTAAACCACTAAGAGTTCTCATAAACACATTAGACAACTACCTTAATGACGACTTACTATGCTGTAAGTACTTTAAGGTCCGGTTATGACATTAAATTCTACAACTGACTCGTGTATTTCCCAGTAAACCACTAAGAGTTCTCCTAAACACATTAGACAACTACCTTAATGACGACTTACTATGCTGTAAGTACTTTAAGGTCCGGTTATGACATTAAATTCTCCAACTGACTCGTGTATTTCCCAGTAAACCACTAAGAGTTCTCATAAACACATTAGACAACTACCTTAATGACGACTTACTATGCTGTAAGTACTTTAAGGTCCGGGTATGACATTAAATTCTACAACTGACTCGTGTATTTCCCAGTAAACCACTAGGAATTCTCCTAAACACATTAGACAACTACCTTAATGACGACTTACTATGCTGTAAGTACTTTAAGGTCCGGTTATGACATTAAATTCTCCAACTGACTCGTGTATTTCCCAGTAAACCACTAAGAGTTCTCCTAAACACATTAGACAACTACCTTAATGACGACTTACTATGCTGTAAGTACTTTAAGGTCCGGTTATGACATTAAATTCTCCAACTGACTCGTGTATTTCCCAGTAAACCACTAAGAGTTCTCATAAACACATTAGACAACTACCTTAATGACGACTTACTATGCTGTAAGTACTTTAAGGTCCGGGTATGACATTAAATTCTCCAACTGACTCGTGTATTTCCCAGTAAACCACTAGGAGTTCTCATAAACACACGAGACAACTACCTTAATGACGACTTACTATGCTGTAAGTACTTTAAGGTCCGGGTATGACATTAAATTCTCCAACTGACTCGTGTATTTCCCGGTAAACCACTAGGAATTCTCCTAAACACATTAGACAACTACCTTAATGACGATTTACTATGCTGTAAGTACTTTAAGGTCCGGTTATGACATTAAATTCTCCAACTGACTCGTGTATTTCCCAGTAAACCACTAGGAATTCTCCTAAACACATTAGACAACTACCTTAATGACGACTTACTATGCTGTAAGTACTTTAAGGCCCGGGCTTTATAGTTAACCACTAGGAGTTCTCATAAACACATTAGACAACTACCTTAATGACGACTTACTATGCTGTAAGTACTTTAAGGCCCGGGTATGTCATTAAATTCTCCAACTGACTCGTGTATTTCCCAGTAAACCACTAAGAGTTCTCATAAACACATTAGACAACTACCTTAATGACGACTTACTATGCTGTAAGTACTTTAAGGCCCGGGTATGTCATTAAATTCTCCAAATGACTCGTGTATTTCCCAGTAAACCACTAAGAGTTCTCATAAACACATTAGACAACTACCTTAATGACGACTTACTATGCTGTAAGTACTTTAAGGCCCGGGTATGTCATTAAATTCTCCAACTGACTCGTGTATTTCCCAGTAAACCACTAAGAGTTCTCATAAACACATTAGACAACTACCTTAACGACGACTTACTATGCTGTAAGTACTTTAAGGCCCGGGCTTTATAGTTAACCACTATTAGGTCAATTAATGGAAATAAATTGTTCTTTCACACTAGCCGTGTGTAGGGCGCACTATGAAAGGGTAGAGCCAGAATAAAAAATTCAAAGGTTACAGCGGCTGGACGGCAGCCAGAAGATCCGTGGTTCAAATCCCGGCTATGGCATTGAATTTTTCATTCTGGCTCTACCCTTTCATAGTGCGCTCTACACACGGCTAGTGTGAAAGAACAATTAATTTCCATAATAATATTGTTTAATTTATGTTCCCCAACGTTAAGTCATATCGGAGGATGAATGCTCAAATGAGCCCAGGTCCCATAGAACTTAAGAGTTACCACCATATCTCTCAGGAAAACGTCATCCAGATAACTCACCTTTACCGAGATTTGAACTCGGGCAGGTATGCTACTATATACGACACAGAGGCGGGCTCTAATGTGATAGACGTAAATGTTTAACAATACGGAAAGCACTAAAAGAAAATCAAAAGGCATGATGAAGTATTGTAAGCCAAACTTGCGGCAACAAACAACATTCTACCATTAGTTTGTATATATACACCTGGCCCAGGTTCAAACAGCCTCATCAGCCTGGGGCCCAAATGAGGAACTACTTGATGGACACCGGATAGTTGTTTTAGTGCCGAATTTATTTTCAGTTCCTCAACAACTATTTAACACAAAACGAAATGTTGACACTGAATACAGCAATCCTTTCTCAACAAAATCCATATAAAACGGTCTTTGTATGCTCAAAGGCAATGCTACAAATTTACCATAAACAAAATTAACAATTTCAAAGTTGTCAGTGTCAAGGGAGTATTCACTTTTCTCTAACACTATCTGGTTTTTTACGTAACTTCTATGTGCTTTAATAGTTGCATTACTTGAAGTTCCACCAGCTTTACTTCCCACGTCTGAGAATATATGCTACCCCCCCCCCCCCCCCAATGTGTATATTCTGAACATAAAATTCATGCCAAATTTTACATGCATATAAGTTAATAAATTACGATTAACAATTTGAGGAATAATTTGAGGTAGAATCAGTAGTTCTTTGACTGAGAAATCACCGCTGAAAAGTTCACCCATGTAGCTTAATTGGTTGCAGAGTAAAGTGTACCTAAAGTATGAAAAATACAAGTTACGGTAAACTGCAATAAAAAATAAATGTGTGCATAACTGAAATGACTCATCAATTCAGAAAATATAAATTAAAACAAACCCCTTATTAACTGAAAAACCCCTTCACCGGACCGACAGGAAGTTAACTACCTCCCACCCTCCACAACTGCACCCCACACTTGACGCCCAACGCGGGGTGAGATGAAGGACGCAGCGCTCGGATTGTAACGCCACGGAGTTTATATTAGGCTTAACTCACACAGGAATAAATCACAATTTCGTAGCTTCTCAAGCAATGTAGATTCCGTTAACTATGTTATAAGTCACGCTATGACCCGTGAGGTATTTGAACATACATCGTGGATTACATCGCTGCAGTCATTGCCGCCTGATAGTATTGTAAATCAAAACAAGCGATGGTGATTATTAGCGCTCTAACAAACCTAAAGCTTAGGAGTTCAAATCATCAAAACACTCTCGTAAAGAATTCCTTTACTTAGTCAATTTACCAGTTGTCCGTTGATATGTCACAACTTAAAGTTTAAGACTGATATAAAACAAAACAGATGCTGGTTTGTTGTATTAAACATTTTAAACTTTAATGTCCCGTAATATACAGCAAAATGATTAATTTAAAAACTAGAGATCGGGGATCAGCATAAATGGTTTGTCAAACTACTAGTGGGACCAGTGAGAACGTGATCTCATCAATGAACAAGTGACAAGCATTCCGGATAATGGACATTTACACCACCAATGGGCATTGGGTGCAAGGTGACCCTTTACGTAACATGTGGCCCGGCTCTCGAATGTATTTATCATGCAAATTGGCTTAGTCATGCGGCCTTTAATGAAATATTTACAAAGGTTCTCGAGAAAGATCAATCGATCAAAACGTTTTTGGATCTTCTTCTCAAGACAAGCGAGGAGACTTTAATCCTCTTGAAAGACACGAAAGGTTTCAAACGCCATTTAAACTAGACTATCTTTTGAACACGAGCTTTCATCGAGTATCAGCTAAAACAAATTAAGTACCTCATTAGAATATGTCTTGAATCATACAAAACCAATTCACCAAATGTCTTCATTTATTTAAAGTGAGGAATTGCAGCCTGCATGACGTCTTTTACGTTAGCAGCATGAATTACTGAGTGCTGTTCAGTGCATAAATGGTGGACAGAGTACATGCATTTGCTGAACACCTTCTGGACATGCGTTTTATTTATTCTTTAATTTACGTCCTCCACAGTTAAGCCATATCGGGCGATGAATGGAAGGGTGAAATGATGCTTAAATGAGCCCATGGTCCATAGAGCTTTGAGCTACCAGACATTTCAGGATAAGGGAAAAACTAGCAAAACCCCTAATCCAGATAACTGACCCTGGACCTCATGAACATGAGGCTAACATACTACCACGACGCTACAGATCCCCTTCCCCCATAAGCACCTAGGATCGGTTCCATAGAGGAGCAGACAACTATGGATCACACGGGATGGGGGTTCATCCCGAAGCTTGGTATGAGAGTGAGAAAAGAGATGGTATGAAATGAGGACGAAATAAAAGGTAAAGGAACATTTGGTGAAATGAATGACGTGGGACACCGTAGAACTCGGAGCCGGCCCTTCGTCTATCAATACTCACATATGGTCCCCTGGGATCGAATCCGGGGTTGCTCAACCCTGCAGCTGGTACTCGCCTACCCTACACATGTTGTCTCCCCCTACGAGTCAGAGGTGGATGTCACGGAGTAGTTCTAATATGTCGTAAGGGTATACGTTTCACACTGAATGAATCGAGTTAAGTTCTTGATTTGTAAGATGTCTTTATCGTACTTTTCATTTTTGTACCAAATAA
Source organism: Mantis religiosa (assembly GCA_030765055.1). NCBI lineage: Eukaryota > Metazoa > Arthropoda > Insecta > Mantodea > Mantidae > Mantis > Mantis religiosa. The sequence goes on from CM060948.1 coordinate 12,048,975, forward strand.
TGAAGACCTTATACAACGTAAATCGTGCCAAAGAAATCCTTAAACATATGTGTTAACAACGAGTAAAATATCAATGTACACACCTTTGATTTCTTGTTCTTAACTACGGCACCGCAGTGCCGTCACTGAAACTCGGTAACCAAGTATAAGTCGTCATTCTGTTGCAGCGGGTGGAATAGAGTGATTTCATCCTGCCCTTTCTCGCTCGTACTTGGCCACCGCTTGTCTACTAACCGCTCAGCCTCGGCGCCACTACAGATAAACAATCCAAAGAGCAAGATTACCTAATTTCGCAATGCATTTCTGCGATAGCTAAATTTGAAAATAGTAAACATAAAGAGCGGAGAAATTTTTCCGGATTTTCTGTTTCCGATATAAAAGTCAATAAAACCATTTGGATATTAAGAGCAATTTAACAGTGAACTCGACAGACCGAAACAAACTTCCATGTTATCAATAGTTAGGGCAATATAAATCTATTGGGTTTCATCAAAACAAGCATTGGCATAGAACATGCATCTTGAAGAAAATATGGGTCAGTTTAGACCCATAAAAACCCCTATTTTTAGCTCCAATAGTTTTCATAATGAAAATAAGTATAATACCAATGTATTATAACGAAGCATAGCGACATAAACGCCTGGAAGGTTTCAATGGACAGAAATCATCCCATTTGATGGTCACAGTAAGTAATCTATTAATTGTTTCCCAAAAGGAAGGCGTGTCCCCCTAGGAGAAAGATTAAATACTTGTATACAAATCATTTAATGACAGTCATGTTAGGACGTTGTGCCGAATGCAGTATAACCTACTAAATCCGACAAACTTGTTGTTTATGTTTATTGTTCAAATGTGTGCACACAAAATCACTAGAAAACAGTTAGGTTTTTCAATTCCACAAGAATACGTAGTTGCTGTTACCTAACCAGCAAGATAGCTTCACAGTATGGAATGAAACTCATGTCCTTGAGTTTTTTGTCATTCTTCCAGGTCGGTAAGCGATTTCTAAGGTGCTTTCTCATAGATCACTATTTATTTTCCAAAACTTTCCTATCATCTATAAGGTGTACTACCACCCAAAGCTTCCTCAAAGGAAAGAGTACTCCCCGTCGGCACTAGTTTCAGAAGTGGCTGGAAGTGTTAGTGACTTGTAACCTCTTGTAGTTCATTCATTTCATCAGTTGCACAACAGAACTATGTAGATCACAGTTCTCGAGGTGTAGCCTTCTGTTGTATAACCCATACTTGCCAAAATTGGCGGGACATATCCATGCACGTGGTGGTATTTCTAGTGCGTTCACGTTCTGAAGCGTGAGTCACACATTCCGACTAATTACACCTATGGAAACCATAACACGTATTGGCGGCCATTTTGTTGCAGACGACATCAAACGTGTATCCTCAGTGTCTTCATGAACACCCTAACTCAAAAATGAGGTCTCTCAGCAAAATCTCTCGATCTAGCACCAATTTTTAAAATGGAAAAAGTTTGAACACTTTTTATTTTTTCAAATTAGGCTTTTGAAAGATCTTGACTCAAATACTCTTAAGTTCAAAATATTTACATGAAAAATAAAATGAATATACAGTAGAACCTCGTTTACCCGGATCAGGGCTGATCCTAGTTGACACCCGGGATAACCAGAGCATGACGGAAGAACGATAAAAAAACCATGCGCATCACGAAATGTTTTAATGGAGTTTAGAAATTACTCTCGCCACAATTTCAGTTATAAACACATACACTGCATGTACTGCAGATGCCTATGTATTTGTACTGTACTATGAACTAGTCGGTAGTAAACAAGACAGTAGGCTTCTGCTGCCTCAGTTTAGCATATGACTTACGAGCAGCGCGATCTCGCATCCACTTTAACATTAGAAGTTCATTTGGCAATGTTTCGGTTTCACTCTTGAAATAAAACATCAATTTCTCTATCTTTGTTACAACTTGTGTGTGGGTCATAACCACAGCAGGTTCATCAACACTCTCTAAATCTGAATACTCTTCATTTTCAGTAACACTGCATGATGCAATAATGCCTTCCTCTGTGATCGGTTTATAACCTCTAACATTGTCAATGTGTTCGTCAACATCGGAACAGCCATCCATATTTTTAAAAATGTCTATAAAATCTTCTTCCATACTTACTTTATCTTCTTCAATCGCGTTTTCTCACAAGTCACAACTTTTTCCATGACTTTATTAATGTTCCTCTTCCAACCTGGTCTCAACCAAGTGGGGTAAGTAGAATGAATTCGCCCGCTGACAAGAGAATTAGGGTAATGTACCTACCGAGAATACCATTCTATCGTCTGTAAAAAAAAAAAAAAAAAAAGTTATTTACTACAACAACAATTTTGTTTTAAAAACTGGTCCGGATTAACGAGGTTTTACTGTATTGAATTTAGACAATAGACAGAAACTTACCACAGAAAAAGTAGACCAACTTTATTTTAATTAACTTCTCTGTGACATTAGCTATTTTCAATATATCAGTAAATGGTTGTTTAAAAATTGTTCAATACTTGCAATTTTTAAATTACTATGTGTATTCAGTTGTTTCTCGCTACGTTTCAAGGGCAGCTCGCTTTTTATTTCATTTAAGTCCTCCAACGTTAAGTCATATCGGACGATGAATGAAATGGGTGAAATGATGCTCAAATGAGTCCAGCGTCCATAGAGCTTAGAGTTACCCTACATTCGTCATTTGAGCCACATTTCACCCATTTCATTCATCGTCCGATAAGACAACGTTGGACGACGTAAATTACAAAAAAAAAAAAAAAAAAAAAAAAAAAAAAAAAACACACAGAAAAAAAAGGTATGTTCAAGATCTTTGTGTGACAAGAAATAACAATGAAATAAAATCAATATCTTGTCCCAGCTCCTTGGTTAGTACACCGGGGCATGTATTTCTATTTGTTTTAAATCCCTCTTACCATTTACATACATCATTATTTTACAGATTTATCTCTACAAACTACTACAGTATACTATTTTAATTTTAAAGTTCTGAAATGAAAATTCTATAGATGGCAAACAGTGGAAGAGTATCAGAAAATGTGTAACAACGGAATAGGTTACGGGAGCCTATCCCACATATTCGACGAAACAGTGTATGTGCACGTCTGTTCAGATGTAATCAGGCGCGAGAAATAATATATAACGTGACGGAATATTGACAAAGAAGAGCGAATCAGAATCCCTTGTCTCAAGCAACAAAAGGCTAACTTTCATATCAGACACACAGCTCTCATGTGTTTCGTCACTTATTCTACGGCAGGTTACTAATATTTCGCTGACCCCCTCTGTAGCGTAGATGGTAGCGGGTCTACTTCACGTTCAAGAGTTCCCGAGCTCGAATCTCGGTCAGGATAAGATTTATCCAGGGTATTCCGTTATCCTGAAATACGAGTCAGGTAACTCTAAGCTCTATGGACCGTGGGCTCATTTCAGCATCGTTTCACACATTTCATTCATCAACCTTAAAGTTGAGGACGTACATTTTAAAAATATATCGCTCTTGGAATTAACAAGACAATAAACGAATGCAGCGCTTGTTAACGAAGGATAATACACATTTTAAAAACATGATAAATTTCAAAGGGAAGCGCTCTCCTTTGCCGTGGGTTATAGCCATTAGCCAACAAAAGGCGACCCTCAAACAGGGCGAGAGGCATTCTAGTCAATCTTCTGGTTCTTCTATTTCCTGCAGATTCTGCAATCAATTTAGTTTTGTGATTCGCGTTGTTTGCAAATCATTGAGTTAGTGCACATCAAGTTCTTTTCCGATCTTGGATATCACCTGAAGCTGCATCTGATGACGCAAATCAGTTTCAGCAACCTGCACTTTCTTCCCCAGAAACTCCAGTTAAAACTACAAACAGTGTCGTCGTTGGGAGAGGTACTACATTATATAAACAGACAGAATATTGGTGAAAAAAGCAAGATCTTTCTTACGAAGTATTCTTTAGTGCGGTAGTGTAATAAAATATATCAATTTAAATACAGTCACATCAGAAGCGACAGAATAGTTACCATACACCTACAAAGAAAAACATTAACGAACGTCAATATCTATTCGATAGAATCGAATGGACCACCTCCACGACGTGCACGAGATGGCTCGCCAGAACATCCAGAAGGCGAGCGACCGCATGAAGACCAGATGTGACAGGCATGCCAACAGCCAAGGGTTCCAGCAAGGTGACCTGGTCTGGTTGTACCGTCCTACGCGGACCAAGGGACGCTGCCCGAAGCTTTAGCAGCCATGGCAAAGGCCGTACCGGGTGGTGAAGAGGATTAACGACGTGGTGTACCGCATCCAGAAGGTTCCCCGAGGGAAGATGTTGGTGGTACACCTGGATCGCGTGGCACGCTACTATGGTGCTGTTCGGGACGACCAGCTTTGAGGAGGGAGCAGTGTCACCCTAACGTCGGAACTCCCTATAGACCCGGCTGGCAGCGGCAGGAGACGGAGGCGTTCGGACACACCCACCCATTAATTTAAGTCACTAACTGAAGGGATGATTAGGAGAGGGATCGCGGACCACTGTGCCGTCTTTTTCCCCTCCACTTGGATTCTCGAACGTGCGGGTTGTTTCGTCTAATCTGGAAGCTTCTAGATTGGCCAGCTGACCCTATATAAGCAACACATCGGGCTGGAAGATACAGTTCTTGGCGAGCAGCGTAAGAGTGCAGTGCTAGTGTACGAGAAGACTGTACGTGCGTCGGAGGAGTTTACGCAATCGCGAGTGCAAGTGGAATTGTAACGGACGAACTGGTGAATCGTAATTGTGTGCATTACATAATTCTGTGTAATTGGCAAGTGTTTAACTGTAAGTCGGTGGAAATAAAGAACATTTTTGAGTGGTGCAATTGGACTTTTCATTTCACGAACCCACAAAGTCACAATATATTTTGAAAATACTGCAATTATATATAGTGTCCAATGTGTAAGAAGTATCCAATTTGGTAAAAATGGAACGTGCGAAATCGGCGTGTTTGCTTCCATGTAAGTAGTATATTTTCATCAAAACCGGGAAAGTGTCTCGGGACAGTTATTAAAACGCCTTGAAGAGCCATCTGTAAATGTACCCCATACCACAGCCGCGCATTAACTCCTAAGCCAACCCCAACTTAACCACTCGATTCTCATCAAAGCGGCCCGGGTTCGATCCTAGGCAACCGAATGTGAGATTTGTAGTGGACAAAACGGCGCCAGGGCGGGTTTCTTCATTTCATGTCACCTGCCACGGTGCTACATATAGTAAAAGCGGGCTTCACTGAAATGGTGTGGGCTGAAAGAAGCCTCCGATCAGGGCCTGATAACTCAGACAGGAATACAGAAGCCACATTAAGGTTCGCGAAACACCGGGGGTCTAAAGGTACATTTTGGATTCAATGCCGCCAATATAATTATTTTGGCTGGTGTGTTGCATACTAATATATAAAATAACTTCTGCTTAGTTCAAAATTTAATAGCTATTGTATTATTTTACTACTTATGAAGTAATTTTCGTAATATTATTGGCCTATTATCGACCTTATTTGAGCTCAATGTACGATATGAATAAGACACTACGTTGGCTAACCTGTAAATATTTGAATTAAAGCTTTAACGGCAAGGAGGCCAAGCTAAATTAACTTCTGAATACAATTTTCATCGATTTGTGAAATTGTAAAAATTTGAAAGGCCTGCGAGGACGTATGGGCAGCAAGAAGAACGAGAATAGATTTTCACAAAGACCTATTGGTAAGTAAGATTTAGCATGTAGCTAAATACCGACAATTATATGACATAACCTGAAATGTGCCTTAATACATATTCATGTATAGTTAAATTCTCTAGATTAATGTAGCACGTTATAATGGAAAAAGTGTGTTGTTTTACATACAAAAGCATTAGTTTCATTAACATTGTTACTTTATTACTGCAATAATGAGGTTTTCAATTTTTTGTCTTTCAGGGGTCATCATCTCAGGCTACCAAGAATACGATGGCTGAAATCGAGAGTGCAGGATTATTGGATATTGTGTATGTTGCTTGTTTTGGTGATGTGCAGTGATCTTCAGGAACTTTAGTAATGTAGCACAAAGCATTCTTTCCCGCGTATACAGCAATTTAATGTGGCATATCAAATATTTCTGAAAGTTTGAGTTTCATTTCATATCAGTGGAAAATTTAACAAAAACTTTGAGGAATACTGTGGCCAACATGGAAAAGTGAAAAGTGAAGTTATGTTAGACAGTTGATTGGGTGTATTAGTTTTTGTGTTTGTACTTGTAGTTTTAAATTTAAAATATATCAGTCATATACAAGTCCATGTAAGGTAAGTAATATCCAGTTTAAATTACTGAAAAAAATAGCTGTGAATTTTCAGATATACCAAAATTGGCATCAGCTGTGTTTACGTATAATCTAGGTGGCTTAAATTAAAATATTTGGGCGAGATGCTTGATATGAATTTTATAAACTTGTTCTTTAAATTGCAATGATAAGTATTTTGAAGAATTAAGTTCTCTTAACCTTACTCATCAGTGTATATCTACATCATTGATCAAGAATGTCACAGCTTTTAACAGCAATTAAAAGTATGATCTGAGATTCCAAAAACCTAATTTGTTCCATATTGTTTAATGCAGTAGTCACTATGCAATATTATTGTACACACTACACTAAATTATTTACCTGAATAACCACCTTAGAAGAGATCTGGTGGGATTAGAATTGATTTGAAAAAGCTTTAAAATTTTTTAGGTATAATAGTGCATTGCAAGAAATGATTAAAATGTCATTGTGTCATCATTATATGCCACCTTTAATTTTATTTCTATTATTCCAGGTACTCTTAAAACATGCACAATGTCAGCTACCTAGGACCTAAACACAGTGTGGCTTGATCTCAAATTAGTAAAGCTTCACAATAAATAATAGGTTATAAATCCTCTTCCTTGTTAACACACATAAACAAATGGGTTCAGAAAAATAACAAGTTAAAGTGATATTTACACAGCATTGATGTATTGTAACTTTGTGGGTTCGTGAAATGAAAAGTCCAATTGCACCACTCAAAAATGTTCTTTATTTCCACCGACTTACAGTTAAACACTTGCCAATTACATGGAATTACGTAATGCACACAATTACAATTCACCAGTTCGTCCGTTACCGTTCCGATGCACGTACGCAGTCTTCTCGTTCGTTCGCAGGTTCGTCAAGCACTGACTGACTCACCTCCAGCCCGACGTGTTGCCTATATAGGGTCAGCTGGCCAATCTGGAAGGTTCTAGATTAGATGAAATATCCCGTAAGTTCGAGAACTCAGGTGGAACAGAAAGAGACGGCGCAGTGATGTTTTTTTTTCCCAAGCCACCCCTCGTTACCGCTGTAAAACAAACGAGGGGGCGTGGCGAACACCGACCGTCTCCTGCTGCTGCTGCCGGTTCTATACGGAGTTCCGACGTTCGGGTGACACTGCTCCCTCCTCAAAGCTGGTCGTCCCGAACAGCACCATCGTAGCGTGCCAGGCGATCCAGGTGTACCACCAACATCTTCCCTGGGAAACCTTCATGATGCGGTAGACCACGTCGTTAATCCTCTTCACCAACCGGTACTGTCCTTGCCATGGCTGCTGGACCTTCCGGGAGCGTCCCATGGTCTGGGTAGGACGGTACAACCAGACCAGATCACCTTGCTGGAACCCTTGGCTGTTGGCATGCCTGTCATATCTGGTCTTCATGCGGTCGGTCGCCTTCTGGATGTTCTGGCGAGCCATCTCGTGCATGTCGTGGAGGTGGTCCACCAGGTTCTTCACATACTCGGTCACCGGCTGCTTCGCCTCCGGAGGGCTTCCAAAAGCCAGGTCACAAGGGAGGCGTAACTCTCGGCCGAACATTAAGCTGGCTGGCGTCATCCCAGTTGTGTCGTGTGTAGACGAGCGGTAGGCCAGCAAGAACTGTGGCACCTTGACGTCCCAGTCTCGCTAATGGCTGGCCACGACCTTCCTCAGGTGTTCCTCTAAGGTCTTGATGTATCTTTCGACCATGCCATCCGACTGGGGATGTAGAGGCGTCGTGCGGGTCTTGTTCACCCCAAGCCTTTGTAGTGCCTCCTTCATTAGGTTGGACTCAAAGTTGGTACTCTGGTCACTGTGTAGCTCAAACGGCACCCCAAATCGACAGAACACTTGCTCCACGAGGCAGTCTGTGATTGTCTTTGCCTCTTGGTTTGGGATGGCATATACCTCCGGCCACTTGGTGAAGTACTCCACGACCACCATTAGGTACTTGTTGCCTCGGTCGAAAACTGGGAACGGTCCAGCAATGTCAACGGCGATCCGTTCGAATAGCGCTCCGACGTTGTACTGCTGCATGCGACCCCGGCTCCTAGTCTGGGGGCCACGACTCGCCGCGCAAACGTGACACGGACGGCACCATCTCTCAGCGTCTGCTCGGAGTCTCAGCCAGTAGTAGCGCTGCCGTAGTTTGTCAATCGTTCGGTTTGCACCCAGGTGTCCTCCCGAAGTACCGGCGTGCACTTCCTCCAAGACTTCCGGGACCTTACTCCGGGGAAGTACCAACTGTTCTCTCTGCGTCTTCCCAACGGCTGACTCCCATACCCGGAACACCACGCCCTCTGTGGTCTTCAAAGAGTCCCATTGGGCCCAGTACGACTTGTAGGTGGCGCTCCTCGGTGCGATGTCCTCCCAGATTGGTCTCGTCCCTGCCTCCACTTCCCTCAAGAGTGGCCCCAAATCTGCGTCCGCCAGCTACTCCCTCCTCAGGCCTGCGCTATCCCAGCCGTTCGCAGACACTGCCACAACTACTCGGACTGCTGCGGCACGCTCCTTCTCTTCCACTCTTGTGCACTGGCCGCACTCTTCTGGGCAGGGTCTTCGAGACATGGCGTCTGCGTTACCGTGGCTCTTCCCTCTACGATGATCCGAGGTGAAGTCGTACTCCTGCAGCCTCTGGACCCAACGTGCTGTCTGGCCTTCCAGGTTCCTAAAGCTCAATAGCCAGGTTAGGGCGGAATGGTCAGTCCTCAGGTGGAATGGCTGACCGTACAGGTATTTGTGGAAGTGCTCCAACGTCTTTACTACCGCCAATAATTCTCGTCGGATGACGCAGTAGTTCTCCTCTGCCTTGGATAGCGTCTTGCTGTAGTAGGCTATCACCCGCTGATGGCCGTCCTGGATCTGCGATACACCTACAATGCAATGGTCGCTGGCGTCGGTGTCCACAATGAAGGCGCCACCCGGTTGTGGGAAACCCAAAATTGGAGCACGGCACAGGGTATCCTTTAGGTGCTGGAAAGCGTTTTCGGCGTCCTCCGTCCACACATAAGGCCGGTGTGCCTCTGTCAGGCGGGTGAGGGGTTTGGCGATGTTGGAGAACCCCTTTATGAAGCGGCGGTAATAACTGCACAGCCCCAGGAAACTGCGCAGCTCTTTATCCCTTGGGCGAGGCCAATCTCTCACAGCTTGTGTCTTCTCCGGGTCTGTGGACACTCCGGTTGCTGAGACTATGTGGCCCAAGTAGTTCACTTGCTTGCGGAAGAGCTGGCACTTCTTCGCGTTCAGCTTCAAGTTGGTCGCCTGCAGCCTCTGTAGCACCTTACTCAGATTCTCGAGATGATCTTCAAAAGTCTTCCCAACGATGATGATGTCCAGGTATAGCAAGCAGGCATCGTAAATCAGCCCTCTCATCACTGACTCCATGAGGCGTTGGAAGGTAGCTGGTGCGTTGCAGAGGCCAAAGAGCATAACCGTGAACTGCCAGAGCTCTTGGCCCGTCGAGAATGCGGTCTTCTCCTTGTCTCTTGGGTCTAGAGCTACTTGCCAGTAGCCCGACTTCAGGTCCAGGGTCGAGAACCACTGTGCACCAGCTAGCATGTCCAGAGTGTCATCAATCCGGGGTAAGGGGAAACAGTCCTTCCGGGTGACAGCGTTCAACTTTCTGTAGTCTACGTAGAAGCGCAGCTCGCCATTCTTCGTCACCAAGACTACAGGGGAACACCAAGGGCTGTCAGACTCTTCAATCACTCCCCTGGATCTCATGTCCTCCTGCATGTCTCGTACCGCCCCTTGCTTCGCCAGCGGAACGCGTCTATGTGGTTGCCGAATAGGCCGGGCGTCCCCGGTATCGATGCGGTGAAACACTTTGTCCGTGCGGCCGTAGTCACTATCACCTTGGCTGAAGACGCGCTGGTATCGTCTTAGCAGTTGTCGAACTTTCTCCAGCTGCTCTGCGGTCAGGTGGTTGGCCGCCCTCTCTAGTAAGCCTTCTAGCCGGGGCCCCAGGTTTTGCGTCGGCGCCGGCTCCTGTGTCTTGTCGATTGCTGTTACGCTCACCACGGGCTGGCACCTTCCCAACTCCGTCCCGGCCTGGACGTCGTGATCGGTGTCCGTTGGATTTAGCAGTCTCACTGGCACCTCCTCTCAGCACGGCAGCAATGCCCTGGCTACACACAGTCCGTGTACAGGCGTCTTCTGGTCCAGCATCATGTTCCTGGTTCTCCGGCCTTCTAGTCGCGCCGTCACCACCACCTCGCTCCTCACGGGGACAACCACGTCTTCGTTCAAGACGACGCTGCAGATTCCAAGGCGCTCTTCGGGTTGACGGAGTATAACCTCTTTTCCGTTAAGCCGTAGGACCTTCCTGCCGACGTCGACCGTGGCCTCGTGGCTCCTGAGGGCATCCAGTCCCAGAATCACCTCCTCAGCCACCTTCGCGACGAACACCCACAGACCCACGGCACTCCGTCCCAAGGTCAGCTCCAGCAGGGCCTCCTTCTCCACAGGCAAGGTGTCGCCCGATGCCGTGACAAGCTGGTATGGTCGGCTCGGCTACCTTGTCGGCCAACCCTTCGTCACGTCAGGTCTGATGATGGTCACGGCCGCCCCGGTCCACCAGCAGGCGGCACGGCTTTCCTCTTACCCAACCGTCCGTGATGAGGCTGACGGCGCGCAGTGTCACTCGAGGGGATGGTGGTGATGGCGCCGACGTGCCCCTCTCCACGACGGCCCTTACTTGTTTTCCGGCTGCTCTTCCTGGTGTGGGCAGTCTCTCTGCAGGTGTCCGGGCTGTCCACACCCCCCACAGGCCACTAGGTGTTCGCCGGCGTACCTCACCTGGTCTTCTGTCTCCAGCGTAGCGGACACTCCTCGTTCTCGACGTCGGGATAGATGTTACCTTGGCCGCCTCCATCCTTAATGCCGCTGTCAGCGCCTCGTGGATGGTTTTATAATCGCCGAGCATTAGGCGCTGACGAATCTCCGTGTCCCATACCCCTTCGACAAAGTTGTAGGCGGCTTCCTGGGATACGAACTCCAGTGGCAGGTCAACCAAGGCCTTCCTAGCCAGCTGCTCAATCGCTATGCCGAAGTCCTGCAGCGTCTCCCCCGGCTGCTGTGACCTTGCCTTTAGCTGGCTGCGGTATGCTGCGGCTAAGCGCTGGTTCCCGAAACGATTCTCCAGGGCCTCCCAGATGTCCTTGGGCGCCGCCGTTGTCTGCACCGCGTTTAGGACTTCCGCGGCCCGTCCCTGGAGGCTGGCTATTAACTGTGTGGCCTCCTCCTCCGGTGACCAACTGTTGTGCTTGGCCACTGTGTCGAACTGGCGGCGGAAGACCTCAAATGTTGACGCGCCGTCATATTTCGGAGGTTTGACGCGCGCCGATGTGTCGCGTCCCGGTGCGTCGGCCTTCAAATCCTTCAACCTCCTGCCGACGTCCTCCACCATGGCATTCAGGGACTTGACGCTGCTGTCGGCCTTCCCTTCCAGCTCATTAACGCGGTTTGCCAGGTCTCCGACGCGTTCGTCCACTTGACCGATCCACTTGCCGAGCCCCGTGACGTCCTTCCTCACGCCGGCAAACTGTTCCTCAAATTTGGCAGCGAGGGCCTCGTTCGAACCTTCATTTCTTCCATCTTCTCCGTGAGGTTATCGTTAGCCGTCTTCGTTTCTTCCAGCTTTGCGGCCAAGTTGTTATTTGCCGCTTCTGTTTTCGCAGCGAGGTTGTCATTTGCTGCTTTCATTTCCGAGGTCAGTTCGGCCTTCATTTCCATCATCTTCTCCAAAATCTTTTCCAATGGCGCGTCCATGGTTGTAATGTTCGGTGATGATGTCGTCCCGCCTCCTGACACCAGTATAACTTTGTGGGTTCGTAAAATGAAAAGTCCAATTGCCCCACTCAAAAATGTTCTTTATTTCCACCGAATTACAGTTAAACACTTGCCAATTACACGGAATTACGTAATGCACACAATTACAATTCACCAGTTCGTCCGTTACCGTTCCGATGCACGTACACAGTGTTCTCGTTCGTTTGCTAGCTCGTCAAGCACTGACTGACTCACCTCCAGCCCGACGTGTTGCTTATATAGGGTCAGCTGGCCAATCTGGAAGGTTCTAGATTAGCTGAAATATCCCGTAAGTTCGAGAACTCAGGTGGAACAGAAAGAGACGGCGCAGTGATGTTTTTTCCCAGCCACCCCTCGTTACCGCTATAAAACAAACGAGGGGGCGTGGCGAACACCGACCGTCTCCTGCTGCTGCCGGTTCTATAGGGAGTTCCGACGTTCGGGTGACAGTATTATGCTGTGGTACATCTGTTCTCAACATGTACTTGCCACCATTTATGAGTAATATTGGTACACAATTTTTGTAATGCTAACAATTTTAAGGGTGATATAACGTTACTAGCGTGACCCACAGAAATGTTACATGTGACATGAAACTACACTGTTTAACATCCTCTCATTGTTCTAATTTGGAATGAAATTCTCAATCTTTGGCACGGAAAAAACATGTTTAACCTAATATATGAGGCATCGGTTACATGCAGTGATGCGAAGCCACATAATAATTTTGAAAAGTAGATAAAGCTGCACATTATTTTGGTATATAATGCACTTCTTGTTTCTTTGAAGCGAACACATAAGGGAATTATGGACGATCAAAAGAAATAATGGTAAGATGTGTGAGCAAATAAATTACATTACTAAATTATTTTCTATTAACTACTCAAACACACAGTTCCATCACTTTCACTTCTTAACTAAAACTACAAATAGCATTAATATTTCATAGTGTAATCTTTCATTGAGTTATTTATTTGACACATATTCAGTTGTATGTCATGGACTGAGAGGTTTACACTATGCAGAGGGCTCCATTTGCCATCTTAGTCATAAAGTACATTGCTTACAGTCTTACCAGTCTACATGAAATAATCTCTTATTGGAAGATACACTGTGCATTAAATTTTATTTTTAAAACTGCACATTTTCTTCTTCAGCATTCATTCCTGTGCAAATGCATGCCAATGAAGCATTTAAAAATTCAACGCTTTAATACTCTTGTGTTGCAAAGACAAGGTTAAGCTTAGGACAATTTTAAATGAATGATACAGCTTTAATATATTATTTTTCATAATTTATCCTGCACTTGTGAATGTTAATTCAACCAAAGTGATTAGAAGTATATAAAATAGTGCCATTTATGAAATTTATGTCACCAGTTGCTAATACTGATTTATGTACTAATTTGACATTATTAATCTTATGTGAATCGATCACAAATTTCAGGTTTTTCTCTTAATATACTTTAGTATACTTGTGCTGAAAATAATGTATGTACTATTGAGCTTTTAAAATTCTTATTAAATATAACCATTAACAGAGCTGCTTTGTTGTCATTTTAAAGAAATAGTGCTATTTTTTTGTGCATAGTTGTTGGTATAATTTCAAATTTATATACATATTTCTTTAGGGTTTTTTTTTTTTCTCACTGTTATTTCAGGGAATTTTTCAACATTCTGTGTACAAAGAAATTGCATTACACATAACATTATGGTATCCTTTCCTGTTTTCTGCTATCTACAGAATCATCATTTTAGAGTTATCTTTATGTTAAGTATTACACTAAGAAGCTTGAGGGAAAGGGGATACAGATGTCTTGTATAATCTCAACAGCATCTTAAGTGATCTCACTCTCTCGTTTTTTTAAATTTTAATTGTTTTTAAAGACAAAATCAATTTGCAACAGGAATAAAGATATAATGCTTTGTGGAAGTCAATTATTCATATTTAACAGGAAAAGTTAAAGTGGATTCTTGATATTTTTTTCACAAATTGGACAACTTCTTTCGAAGTCACATCTTGCACACTGATGAATAGTTTACCGCACATTTCCTCACGTGTTTGACGCGTATTATGCTAATATGCGATAGTTGAAATGAGCGTAAACTATTCATGTGTGGCGAGATGTGATTTCGAAAGAAGTTGAATTCTATCCTGTGATTCTATCAGTCGCTGAACACGGGCGGGGAAGGGTAGGGGAAGCGAATGCACCATAGCTGGGTCGCAATAGAAGCTTACTGCATTACCGGCCGTAGTTCCCAAGGTCGCCGGGGTCTAAAGGTTCAGGAAAGAGCACCCTATGCGGCTTCAAACTTTACCACGGAGTTGAGCATCTGGTATTAATCTGTGCCTCCGATACACAAAATACTCATGTAATCACGTGACTCCTGTAAAGTGTAAATATTATAATAGACTCGGAGACAAAATAAAAGACAGCTACCACTCCGCGCAATCAATCTCATACGACTAAATTTGCACTGACCCGGGAGAACCATCGGAACAGAGCGATGGGGAGGACTATTAATTTTAAGGTAAATTTAAAATGCCTTAACAGTTCGTTTACTCAAAAATGACAATAATATAATTAATATTAATATTTAGTAAACAATGTTTATTAATATAAAATGAATATATCAACGCAAGGAATAGCTAAAGAATATGCCCGCCTCGGCAGCCTAGACTGTGGCCGGTCTGCGTCACGTGCAGAGCTCCCGAGTTTGAATCTCGGTGAGAATGAGTTACCTGGATAAGGTTTTTTCGGGGTTTTCCCTTATTCTTAAAGATGAACGTCAGGTAACTAAGCTCTATGGAACCTGGGCTCACTTGAGCATCACTTCACCCTTTCATTCATCGTCCGATATGACTTAAACGTTGGAAGGACGTAATTTTTCGAAAATCGCCCCAGCAGTTTAGGAACCATGGAGCAGAAGACTTGGCAACTGCAACGCCGCCCATAACAGAGGAGTTTTTCTTTTTAATTTACGTCCTCCAACGTTAAGTCATATCGGACGATGAATGAAATGGGTGAAATGAGTCCGGGGTCCATGGAGCTTAGAGATACCCGACATTCGTCTTTCAGGATAAGGGAAAACCCGAAAAAACCTTATCCAGGTAACTCACCCTAACCGAGATTCGAACTCGGGACCTCTTGAACGAGAGGCAGACGCGCTACCATCTACGCTACCGAGGCGGGCTAACAGAGGGGTGGGGCACATGTGTCGTGTTTTGGAAAAAACTATACACCTTAACGCTCTGCCATGTAGTACCTACAAGTTCTAGTGTCCAGAACTCGCAAATGGGAATCAGCTTCATCAAAAATTCAAACTACTCCAAAATACCATAATCTATTTAAATTGCTAATATTTCCTAAATATAGGGCACTGGCATACAGTACAAAACTAAATTTAAATTTAATACATATATTTAATTTGTGTTTCTCATTTCATTATTTATAACGAGGGGCCCAAAAACATCGTAACCGGCTACGTGGTGTTTTGCCTCTCCGTGCCCTCGGCGCTCGTTGCCGTATGCCACTGTAATAGTAAGGCGCAGATGAAACCATGTAAAAATTTTAAAACTACTTTTAAAAGCTCCACTTGGCCATGTTATTAAAGGAGATGCTGAAACTGGCCATCGTCGTTGTCTATACATGTTTGGTACCTCCATCACTAGCCTATTTCCAATTGCATTAGTGGAGAAAGAGTTACAGACCACTTTTTACGTAAATACAATTTTGTCTTCCACGTTTTAGAGAATTAACAGAGACGGAACGTCATTTTGCCTTTTTTTTTTTTTTCAACAAGACTGTAACAGCTCATACAGTCAATCTTTCGATGAGAACAATTTAAAATGTATTTCAGGACAAAATGATTTACGGCCCCTAGGTTCCCCGACGTAACTACAATTTCTATCTCTGGGGTAAGTTAAAGCATAAAGTGCAGAAGACAAACTCTCACACACAGGCATTTCTCAACCTGAAATACGGCGAGTGATGGATAGTTCCCCAAAGATGTGCCAAAGTGTATGGCCAGTTTCAGCATCTCCTTTAATAACATGGGTAAGCAAAGCCTTCAAAAGTAGTTTTAAAAATGTAGCATGGCTTCAACTCCGCTATTCTATCCTAGCGGCCGAGGACGCGGGCAGGTAAAACACCGCACAGCCGGTTAGGATGCTTTTGGGTCTCTCACTACATATGATATACATTTCATATATTCTTCTTAATATATTCTTATTACCTTTATTTTATATACATAATTTTATCTGAATTACAACTTCTTTTTCTTAAACAGCTTCGTTTCTTTGTTCTAATGCCTAACTCTGTTTATTTCATATTACGAGGACTAGAATGATCACAATTTTTTTGACAACGTACCTTTACTCATCCTCATAATTTTGATTATCCTTCTCAAAATAGTCTCCCCTGAATGCGATGCACTTGTCCCAGCGTTTCTGCCAGTCTTCAAAGACATGCTGGAAACCATTTTTTGAGAGATCCTTTAAAATCACCTCCGCAGCCTTCACCACTGCTTCTGATGATGGATAATGCCTCCCACGAAAGCGTTTCTTTCAAGTTAAGGAATAGAAAAAGTCACATGGGGCTAAATCCGGACTATAGGGAGGGTGAGGGATGTACTTCACGTTGATTTTTGCAAGATATTCAGCAACAACATTGGCAATATGCGGCCGCGCATTATCGTGGTGCAGCATCCAGCCTGCTTCACGGAAATGTGGTCTTTTGCGCTTGATATGGACTTGCAATGTTTTAAGGACATCCCTGTAGTATTGTCCAGTTACTGATGTGTGTGCAGGTACAACATGCTGATAAACCATTCCATAAATATCAAAGAATAAAACGACCATCACTTTCCCAGCAGAAGCAACAACTTTTGCTTTTTTAAGGGTTGGAGATGGACATTTCTACACTGAGCTTTGCTGTTTGCTCTCAGGATCAAAATGATGTAGCCAGGTTTCATCAGCAGTGATTACGTTTGAAAGAAACTCCGGATC
The DNA here is from genome assembly GCA_030765055.1 of Mantis religiosa. Lineage (NCBI taxonomy): Eukaryota > Metazoa > Arthropoda > Insecta > Mantodea > Mantidae > Mantis > Mantis religiosa. The sequence goes on from CM060948.1 coordinate 12,066,132, forward strand.
TTCCTCTGGCATCAACTTTAACTGCATGCAGACCTGCACGCGAATGTCCTTTTGTTCGGGAATCAACAGTCATGGAACCCATCGCACACAAACATGTCTCATGTGTAATGTTTGTGTCACCAACGTGTGGGTGGTACCCAATGAAATGTTCTGTATTTCAGAAAGTGATCTTAGGGTAATTCGTCGATCCTCTCTCCCAATGGCAGCAGCAGTTTTTATGTTTTCTTCCGTAAGAGCAGTAACTGGAGCACCGGGTCCACCTTCCTTTTTAATTTATTGTTTCCCCTCTTTAAACATTTTAAACTACCTTCGAGCTGTGCTGTAGGGAAGAACAGACTCTCCATAGGCCTCCTGTAACATTGTATAGTCCTCAACTGAACATTTGAGACAAAACCAGAATTTCAAAACCGCATATTGTTCCTCGCGTGTTACCTCCATTGCAGCGGTAGACGATACTGAACATGTCTGAACTTGCCTGGTTCTCACCAGGAGTACCAACAGTGAAACTACTACGGCGTCTTTGTTTCATATTAAGCTAACAGAATATAATAAGATTGAATTTTAGTGCGAAAAATTATGATCATTCTTAATTGAACAGCCCGCGTAGTTATAAATGGTATCATATCCTTTACTTTCAATCTAATAATTATACTACAACAGACCACGTTTATTTATAAAATTTGTGCATCCCATTTAAAAATTGTCCACTATTCTTTATATCCCTCTAAAATTCAATAATTAATTAATTACACTGTGACAAACACGAAAAACAAGAGAGAAAAAAGGAACACCAAGGGCACGTTAACGTACAATCACCTTCCCTTTAGCACAAGTCTCTTTAAAGTGTCTTTAGTCTTAGTTGTACGCTCCAACTTGTGCCCTGGTAATCCCTCTCACGTACACATAGGTCCCGAGTTCGAATCACGGTCAGGGGGAGTTATCTGAATAAGGTACTTTCCGGTTTTCCGTATCCTAAAAGATCAAGGTCCGATAACTAAGTCTATAGACCTTACTGCAGCCATTTCATTCATCACTAAACCTTCACTTCATAATTTCTTCTCCCTCCTCACAATTCCTCAGCTCCTCTCTAGCCACTCCTTCCACTACACCAGCGCTACATGGTAACCCTACAAAATAAATCTTCCGCTATCCTTGTTTAAAGTTCTTTATAACTCTCTTCTCTTTTTCTAAATCAAATTCATCTACAATCTTACTATGTACAAGTTGAAGTAGTAAATGTCCTCTTCTACTTAATTAGTCTAGAGAACTATTATTCTCTTAATTCTATAAATCCTTCTACCACTTCTAAAATCCTCATTAAATCCGCATTCCGTCTAATATAATCTTTAATTTGTTGCACCCATATACATCTTCTCACTTTTTTTATCTCTTCAGTCTTACGATTGCCCCATGTCATATTCTTCTTAATAGTAACTACAACTTCATTGGCTTAATGTTTTGGCCTTATCTATTATTTTTCCCCTTTGTCAAGTTTAGCCAATTCTTGTTCTTCATGTATATCATCGCTCCATCTGTTTTTAGGTCTGCGTCTGCTTCTAGATTCGACAAGTTCCCATGTGTAGATTTTTAACTGTTCTCTCATCTGACATTGCATACAGATGTCCGACCCATCTAAGTCTCAGTGCTTTAATGAAATAAATTGTTTTTTTTATTATTCTTTTATTTAACTCTTCATTTCTCAATGTTCTCTATTGTCTCCAGCCTTTAATTGGTCCAAAAATTGTTCTTAATTACTTTCTTTCAAATATTATTCACGTTTGCATTTGTGATTCTTTCAATACCCATGTATCAGAACCATATGTAACTATGGGTTTTATGATGGTGGTGTAAATTCTGAGTTTTGCACTTGTTATAAGTTTGCTTTTAAATAGGTTTTATACATGAAATATGCTTTATTACCCTGGATCTCTCTCTCTCTCCCTCCCCCTCTCCCCCTCCCTCTCCCTCTCTCCCTCCCTCTCTCTCCCTCCCTCCCTCTCCCTCCCTCCCTCTCCCTCCCTCCCTCTCCCTCCCTCTCCCTCCCTCCCTCTCTCTCCCTCCCTCTCTCTCCCTCCCTCTCTCTCCCTCCCTCTCTCTCCCTCCCTCTCTCTCCCTCCCTCTCTCTCCCTCCCTCTCTCTCCCTCCCTCTCTCTCCCTCCCTCTCTCTCCCTCCCTCTCTCTCCCTCCCTCTCTCTCCCTCCCTCTCTCTCCCTCCGTCTCTCTCCCTCCGTCTCTCTCCCTCCGTCTCCGTCTCCGTCTCCGTCTCCCTCTCTCTCTCTCTCTCTCACTCTCTCTCTCTCTCTCTCTCTCTCTCTCTCTCTCTCTCTCTCTGACTTCTTCCTCTATTCAACTGTCCTAAGTTATTATAGACCCGAGATATTTAAATGATGTTACAACTTTTATTACATTTTTGTTTATTATTAAATCTTCCAATTTCCCATGCCATGTTACTTAACATAATTTGTCAAATACTATAATAATACTTTTGATAAATCTGCATTACGCATTTTATCCTTATGTAAGTTCTAACATTTTTCTTTCTTCTAATATTAGTTTACTCCATGGTCTGGGGTGTCCTGCACTTCACATGTGTTTATTTATCTTTCACCAGTAAATCTTATTTGGTCCTTGGCCGGTTATAAAATGTATTAAATCTTTAGTAGCTTTTATATATAATTTAATTGTAATCGTTCGTGCATATTGTTGAACAAACTATCAACTCCTTCCATTTCTTCCCATTCTCTCTGCCATTCCATGTTCAAGTTTATTTTATCTCCAAAACTGTATTGTATCGCTAACTTGCCTTCTTCAACCTAAGTTCGATCCTCCCAAACGTATTAAATAATTTATTGTCCAGTTGCTACTAATAAACCCACTTGTACGCGCAGTACTCACGCAACAATACCTTCCTGTGTGATTACACCTTTCATTCTATTTGCCCCTACTGCTGCGCCATGGGTAATAATTGACTCAAATATAGTACTATGGTACGTTATTATCCTTAATGATGTCTCTGTATTATTCGAGGCAATTTTGTTGTATTATTCGCGGCAATGTCATCAAATATTTTTCTGGCTTTTGTCCCGCATATTGTGACAAAAGACGGAGAAGGTCACCTTAAACTGCTTTGTCACTAAATCTCTAATACAACGCTTACGACCAGCCCTTTTTATTTATTTTTATACACAAATACAACACTTCGACACGCCTCCCTTTGTGCTGCTAAAATCCTTCTGACATACACACAGGTCAACCTCTAGCTTGGAGCTACACGCCGATTCTGAACACAACTCCTATAAACACTTAACTCACACTAAACTGCTTCACTGCCGATTTTAAAGCCTGCCAATTTCTTACAACAGAACCGCACTTACTACAGTTCATCTGGTTTATCTTGAAACATGGGAATTACAGAGCAGGGGGAGAGAGAACCCATTATTGCCCGCATAGGTAGCCCATGGCTGCTTAATCTCACATCGCATTACTTCCATGCAATATACCGATTGATTACACGTAGCTATCCCTTTATTACTTTCAAGCGGAGCGCTTTAAAGGCTACTGGTAAATGACGGTAGTACAGATATACCGTCCATTGAATCCCAGCTTTCCCTTCTGACTACGCCTCCTCACATGTAGGGTTTTCCAAACATATGGGTGGTCCTTAATACGTTCACCAAGTTAGAGCGCTGTTGCAATATTTTTCTTGTGTCCTCAGAAATTATCTTAGACTGTGCAAACGTGCTTCCTATGTGTGTTAATTAAGCTTATATTTATAGAAGTTACATAGTGTTTACTTAGTGTAGTTTTATAAATTTATTAGTGTTTAATAGTTATTGGCGTTTACCACTTGCGTAATTTAATTAAGATGTGGAGACCGTGGGTATCGAACCTAACATGGATACGCTAACATGGATTTTCATTCATACTTGTAATATATACCTAACAGTATTTCTAAACTTTCTCGAGTTCTAAAGCATTTATGACATTTAATTATTATGCAGAATGTACGTGATTATTTATTTAAATTGTGTTTAGCAGAAGAACCCCCCCCCCCAAAAAAAAAGAAACACACTGCTTAACTTTATTCAAACTTGTAAAATTAGCAGACATCCTTGTAAAAAGCTTCGAAAATTTGAAAAGAGTAATAGAGTTTCCTTACTAGTTTTTCTTTAATTCCTTGGTTCGGTTTTTTTTTTTTTTTTTTTTTTTGAAGTATTTATTGCATTGTTAAATCAACAGAAATTCACCACCTGTAGCTGCCATAGAATAAAGAAAAATGTTTTAGGATAAATCGGCTCACCATAGCAATAAACAAAGCTCTAACGTGCAATCTTTGCTTATAAATTATTATTAACTACCAGAATATCCAAAGTGCTTCTTTGATTTGCAAGTAAATATCCCTCGGAAATTCATGCACACTGATGCAATTTAACCCCTTTAAAATTGTAATGATGTTTGAAGCAAAATGACGATGGTGGCGATCAAGGGTTACCACAGCTCAACGTTGTGCGCCAGTTTGAAGCAAAATTATATGTGGCAAACAAAGAGTTCTACGTTGCGGCGCTAATTTGTAACTAAAATGTTTATGGTTGAGCAAATAAGTCGGCGAGCAATGAGGTTTCTCTCAGGGTATGCGTGGATGGGTCTGAGAAGGAGGTTTTCACAACATTGGAATGCCCGTCTCCAAATTATTTATTCACGGCTTCTTCTTTTCAAACATCGAAATGGAAGCTGCCGACCGAGGGTTACCAATCTCGGTTTAGAGTTACTGAATGCTAATTGTTTATTACTCGATAAATTTTGATGACCCGACAAATATTCAAGACAGAACAAGTTGACCGCTCTAATAGGCTTCACGTCTCAGACTCTTGTCTCCTCGGCTGTACGCCGAAAACTCCTCTGCTCGGCTTCAAGCCGAAGACTGTTTATAATGGCTTCCTAGCGGCGAACTAGCCACATCGGCCTCACGCCGAAGAGTGCTCTCTGACCACAGCTGCGCGTGTGTATATCTCTAACTTTCACTCTCAAAATTCCTTTTCAACCAAGATCCCTTTGTGGCTGTTTTGGTCGACATTGTAAATGATCCAAAGAATTCCCTATTCATACACGTCAAGTGACAATTCCTTTAGAAACCTTCTAAGGACACTGCTTCTTACATGGCTTTGTTATACACTTTCCCCAACTCAACTGGCCTTGCCCCTTGTCGTAACAAAGAACCAACATTCCTTTGACATCTATCATGATTCTTTGCTTCTGGCAAACCATAATTTCGGTATCATGTTTTACTAAACTTTGCTTAGATATTATGCTAATAATACGCATTTAGTTCCTGTATGTAATAGAAGTACTAATACCATAACAGCGTAGGTAATATATCTCTTTTCAGTTATGTTATAAAGAGTTGTAACATTATGTATTATGACAGGAAACATTAATCATTTAAAATTTATTTGAAAAGATCAATGACGATTTCTTACAGTGAATTGTGCTTTATTTATTTATATTTTGCCTCTAAACGTTATTTTAAACAACGGCAACCCTGGGTATTCTCAGCTGTAAACACGTGCCCAACATTCTTCACCTCTGACCCCGGTTGGTGTTTCCTAAGATGTTTATGACATTGTGGTTAGGGGAAGAACAGTTTTTGAGTCACTTTCTTCTAAATTTATGATGAAATTGCCCAACATATCAATTAATCCGTCTTTTCCCCAGTACATCTTTTCAACTTCCTTCATTGATTTGTGCTCATATTAGCTCGATAGCCAAGTTAAACCACACGAACCTTAACCTGTAAACTACTTCTTGCACGGCCTGCCGACTCCTTCCCCACAAAATTGCACTCAGCTCGAAGCACCATTACGCTCTCCCTAATAATCACTGTATTTCACCGACTCCCAGACCTTTCATCGGCGTTTATGTATCTGCCAGGCGCGGTAGATCTTTCTGGAACTACATACCTCTCGAAACACCGCCTTGAAAAGTCTGTTGTGTAGTAAAACACAGTTTTATTAGCTCGCCTTGAAGGCGTGCCTCTCCCGTCCCAGCGGCCGGTAAACAACACTCGTTCCTTCGAGGTAGACGTTTGGACAGCTTCGCGCTCGCCAATATGACAATATCATGTACAATTGTATGGCAATAACTGCATTTTTGACAAACCCACGGCAGAGCTAAAAACGCTTTTTATTATTGTAAGAATCGTAGGTTACATTAGTATATGTCTGTATAATGAAACATTATGCCGAAACCTTCTAACTCCATGTGCTTCTTACGGCATTTTATGTTCTAACCCACTTCACTGCCAAGAAAGTCAGGCGTTTCATATCTTTCAAGGGGATTTGTTTTCATCCCTGCTTGGGAATAACCCGGGCTGTACGAAATTACAATTATTAGGAAAAGGGGTAGGATTCACCATAAAATTATTTAAATCTTTGTACAGTCATTTCATAAAAAACGGTATAAAGTAATTAAATTAACCTCGGAATTTTAAAAGCTAACCGTACTAAGTTGGATAAGCCACTTAATTGTTACCTACACACACACAACGACAGGAGCGTTATGAGATGTCTGTTTACCTGCAGCTTGGCTCTGTCCACAGGTAAAACCTTGCATCCAATAAGTACACCATATGAACTGCCTTGAGTATATACAGTTTGATAAATGGAGAAAACAGTGCTTTTTACTGTGTCGACCCTTACTAAATAGAAAACTATATATTGTTTATGTACTCACTCAAATTGTTCTAATAACAAACTGTTACAATTTTCCGATGATGTAGCTCACGTTATACAGATTATTAAACCTAACCCTACCTCTTAGGTTTGTCATTCTCGAACTGTGAGGCGAAATTTAGTCTGTACGAAAAACGGTCAAAATTGGACATTAAGCTGAATAAAAGCATAATTACACAGTATTAATAATAATAGACGGATTGAGTAGTGAGGCAGTGTGTTTGGAGCTTAGTGCGGCTCCGTGGAGCAGCTCACGAATCACTCGATCAGTGAGCAGTACGTTCTAAGCTCTGTGGTGGAGAGTCGGCAGGCCGTGGAATGGTAAGGAAGCAGTTCACGGGTCAGTAGTACAGCAGCGAAGCAATTTACGTGTGAATATCAGCGTTGTGTTCAGAATCGGCGTGCAGGTGAAATCTGTGTGTAAGCGAGAAAGATGATCAGCAGTACAAGTTAGTGCATGATTGAGACATAACGGAACATCGTAAAGACGTGTGGGAATGTTGTATTTGTGTAAAAGAAAGACTGGTTGTACGTTAGCATTTACCCAACGATTTAGTGACACATAAAGCAGTTTAAAAGTGAACTTAAATATCATGGAATGATTTATCAGTTATATCTCTAGAATGTGCTAAAAGGCTACAAATTCTGCGAACATAATATGAGCAATCTTAGACCAATTTTGTCCTGCTTTTTTTAAAATTAAAAATAAACTCATTTTAAAGATCTAATCTATTATTTGTGACGTGTTCGCAGCATTGCATGTACGAACATAGGCTACTCGACACAAAATTTAAGCTTTCCCAGCTCCAAATAAAATATTTATTCCACATTATTAATGTATGAGATTCCGCGGGCTACCCTATATTTGTCCGAACCCTTTCTAATGAGGGGCACACTCTTAGTAATCATTTCAACACGTATGTCTCATGTATTTCATATTTCTGAATCATTCAGCACGGTCAGCGGACACCGCGTTTTCATCAGTGTCTCAGCTACTGTCCGCCATGCGGTTCACCACGGTGCGATCCATTTGTGTTAATTAAACCAATTGATTTTCACTTTCGAACTGAAAATAAAGTGAGGCCTTCCATCTTTTAAACAGTTGCATTTTATATTTCAATATTGAGAATTACACTATCCTGCTAAATAAAATTTTTGTTCGCCGGTTTGCAGTATGAAATGTGATATTAACTAATTTTGATGTGCTAAATTGAATGGTGCTTTCCATTATTTTTTTCTATCGCGTAACGTTTTCTCACAAATCACAAAATAAATTTTGAAGGTGCTGTTTTTTGTATAAAACAAGTGCATTATAAAATAAATACAGAGTACAACATTTGGAATCTGAGAGGTCATATTAACTTCGAGGTGCTAAACTGAGTGGTGCTTTACATTTTTTCTATCACAAATCACAATTATATACAGTGATCAATATATAAAAAGTATCGAGTTTCATAAAAATTGTACTGTTACGCCACAATGCTTCCACATTAAGTAGCCTATTGTCATCAAAACCGCGAAAAGTGTTGTCGCAAGCGCTAAGTTTTATACCTTTACACTCTTGTACTTGGAACACCGATTCTGCGAGACGACTGAAAATCAATACTGATATAATTGAACGCTTCTAGTATTGAGAATGAATAAGTGTTACAATGTTGCAGAAACATACTGGAAATTATTCAGGTTACTTCTGCGAAATGTTCTAACCCTTTCTCTTTATAACGTTTCTCAGGGCTGGCCGCATACTAGGCGAGTCCGCTGCCCTATGTATTCTTGTGTGCCTTCTAATGTCTGATTTACACACCACTTTAAAGAGGGAGGATAGAATACAATCCTTATGTATGTGATGCCAAAAACATTATACCTCGATAGCATCATATGCATGGATTGACAAAAGCATTTGAAATAAAATGGAAGTCTATGCAGTGTCACCAATTGGATGCAAGTCATCAGCCAAGAGCGAGTAACGTACGCACAGCAACGACGGCAAATGGATGCAGCGCTTTTAGGAAGTGATACCTTCAAATTCCACAACAACAAAACTATTAACCGCCGTAATATGCAGTACTGGGGTGTAGACAATCCTCAGTGGATGAGAGAAGGTGCATGTCAGGTACACTGGCGCGAAATATTAGGCGATCGTACTTTTTGGAGCCGCCCTTACAGGACCACGGATTTTGTATTTCTGCAAGAGAAGTTGGCACGGCTACTAGAAGATGTACCACTGGTGAAAAGGACAGAAATGTGATTCCAGCAGGATGGAACTCCATCACACTGGTCACTGATTTTTTTTTTAAATTTTAACGTCCTTCAATGTTAAGTCATATCGGACGGTGAATGAGATGGGTGAAATGATGCTCAAATATTTCCAGGGTCCATGGAGCTTAGAGCTACCCGACATTGCTCTTTAAGGGAAAACCCGGGGTAAAAACTAAGCAATCACTTACATAGAACATATCCGAAAATATGGATTGGCCGAGGGGGTAGGCCTTATCGCGTGGCCCCCTGATCACCTGAAGGCCGCGCCGTGGCTGAGTGGTTAGACTGCTTGACTCTCACCAAGGCCGCCCGGGTTCGATCCCAGGCAACCGCAAAGTGAGATTTGTGGTGCACATCACGGCGCTGGGGTGGGTTTTGTCCCACATTCCACCTGTGCTCCATCTCATCTACCATCAAAGTCACCGCCTGCGGTGCCTTATGTAGGCGTTAAACTCTACACATTTCATTTCACACTGATCACCTGATCTCATCCCACTGATTTCCTTCTGTAGAGTGATTTAAAGGAACGAGCATCTACAGATACCCATAACGGAAGAATGCAACAAGATCTCTGCGGAAACGTACCCAAATGTGCACTGATGAAGGGGCCGTCATTTTGCACATTTACTTCCTTGATGAACTATTATTCTGTTTACCAGCACATTTGAATGGAATGAATGAAAAGCCTGTAAATCCCTTGAGGGCAAAGGGCTCCTGCTGCGCAGGTAATAGCAACTGAGAAGCTCATTAGGGTTGCAACTCCTAAACAACTCCTTTAACTACGTAACACGGTTTACAACACCATAATACGACACAGATTACACGGGTAAACATGATACGCAATTATCTCATTGTAATTCTTATGTCTCAGGTTTATGGAACAGTCAATAACAGATGTTAAACGCAAAGAGAAAGAAGAAAACGAACCAAAACAGTTCAATGTGAGTATTCGATTGGAACCTCAGAACCTAAACTCGGAAAAAACATTCCCATCCAACCTTGCCAGCATTATATCCATAAGAAGTCGTTTTTATTAAACCTTTCGTAGCTCCTTTGTTCTCAATCAGGACTTTAAACGTTAATGCTAGTGGTGTACAGCACGGAATTTAAGGTCAGAGCTACAGTAACAGTTTGCTAAAAAGATGAATGTTCTCACAATAGACTATAAACTGGAGTTCGCATAAACACGGATACATAGGAGCAGCTAACTCACCCTGTATAATCTGAGAAGACATTGCAAATTGTGGTCACACAAATTATTTATTTAGTGGTGGTGTTTATTTTCATTGACGAAAATAACTTCGTACTTATAAGTACGTACAAACATCCGAAGTATGCAGAATCGTGGAGATGAAGCTCAGAATTCCGACATATGGAACTCCTACTGCTTTCGATTTAACCTTCATTTCATTATCACATCGCAAGTCAATTATTTTCAGCTGAAATTTACGAGAAGCACTATCAACATTTACAGTAAATGGAGCTATTAAAATTCTTGAAATCAAATTGCATACTTTCCAGATCTCGAAATTAGAATTCTTCGCGAAGTTTTTTCAATACTTTTCCATGTTCTTTAAAGTCTATCATCTAGTGATTAGGAAACAGATGCTTGGTTCTTCAAATGGGCAGGCACAACCTCTAGCACTGAACTGACGTTTTCGCATAGCGACATATTAGTCAAAAATGTCTTAAAGCAGTCATATCTACACGAGGAATTAATCCTTGCTCTGCAAATATTCATTCAATGTGTTCAAGTAATCTGTGATATATAATGGAAAGGTAAAATCACACAACCACTTTGCGCGCTATTAAGTTCTGAAACATTTTCCCTTTTCGTTCATAAAAGGAGATATTTCGTCTTTAAATTCAAAAAATCTGCGCATCAGTCACCCTACACTGAATCAATGCATTGCCCATTTTCAAATTAGAACATCACAATACTCGACATTCCTCCTTCCGCCACTTCCCTCATTAGCTTGAGTAGAGTGGGTTGCTAACCCGCGTCCATTCAGCAGGAATCCTTCCCATACAGTTAAGCCAATCGCGACATAAAGAATATATTCCCCACGTGCAGTAAATCACGTGCTAAGCGTTGCTTCTTTATTAGTGTGAAGACGTTGTTTGCGATGTCAATTTTAAAATGGATATAATTCACTATAACGAGATATATCATCATGTTCACTATTGGCTTCTTCAACAAATACTTTAAACAGCCGATGCATGAGCCCTTTGTTGTTTTGTTACAACATTCACAACACTATTCTACTTTACATTCTTCGCGCACAGCCTGTGCTGGTGCAAAATGCAGTGAACAAAGCTGACGTCATGGGTGGTATTAACGCTTTTCACCTTGTTAATAATGCATCCCTATTAGTCCTATGGCCAATCATCGCTGATGCACCGTTAACTTTACTCCCAGGAAAGTCCAGTACAACACATGTCAACGTTACGATCTATACCTCTAACAAACTTTATATACTTTATCCGGCAATTCGTGTGTACGGATGACAACATTACGCCGTAGCACAATAGTGAAGTACGAGTGGAGATAGTTCAATACTACATCACGTGTATTGTCGATTATTTTATACATTCTAGTAATGAACGAGATGGATAAAAACTGCAATTAACTTATAAAACTTTTAAACAAGAACTGCAGTTGTGATCATAGACGTAGTAAACAGCTGACCACACAGAACGTCAATATGTGATTATTGGCGGAGTGATGCATTCGCACTGTTTGGACTGTAACTGAGCTATATCTAAAATGTCGGCGCTTTCATACTGTGCCCCCCCCCCCCATAACTCTTGTGCTACCATAACTACAGGTACTTTCCACAGTAATTTCGCCGTCTTTATAAGGCCCTAACTGCCTTACAATGGGCAACAAAACTGTGAAACTCCACTATTGATTTCATCACAACTATCATCGTTAGGATTCTTTCAACATATGTAAAATTAGAGCACGACCACGTACAATAACACCTCTATATTCTCTTTTTGTATTATGTACAAACCTTTAGCTGTACCATTTTCCTCTACAACTGGATATATAATACTTGCTAGAGTTTCTAGGAAGTGATTAAAAGTTAGTTTATCATCAGTACCTATGTGCAAACTGGGTGATTATATTGAAGTAAAGTGGACAGGGTAGATCCTTGAACCCACAGAGTATAAGCTTACATAAGAGCCCTCCAAGAGGATAATTTTATATATAAGGGTTCAAGTGCTCTCCGCCGGAGCGGAACTCGTTAACGTTCAGCCGCACCAATCGCTGTTTTTATCCTGTCTTCATTATTGATTCAGACGCATCGAGGGACTCCAAATATTACAGGAAATAAACTTAAGTCAATAAGTCACTTCAGTAGCTCAAGGCTTTAACAAGAATATGTGATAACTAAATACACATGTCTGTTGTGGAAAGAAATGTGTTAAACTGCGTATGCTACATCTGAAAACTAAAGCTCGGATATGGCACTAAAAGTCTGCTAAATATACTCTAGAAACTTCATAATATGCATCGAAAATAAAGCAATTATTTCAACTTTCTCACATTTATTAATCATGAAGTAATCAAATAGTAAATTCTTAAAAACAGACACTAATTAATATTTATTAGTCTCTCTTTCACTTTATTTTAGTATTAGTTGTGTTTACTGCATTAAACAAATGTTTTTCGCCGTTTACTGGAATAAACGATTTTCATCTGTAGATTTTGCGTAAATCTATAATTTTTGTTGCACGTGACCTATAACAATGGTATAAAATAATATAGGTTTATTTTAGTTAAATAAAGCCAACAACCACTAACCTGAAAATAGCATTGATTTTTTAAATATTCTGAAAATACCCAAATAAAACTTTGTTTTGACACACTTGCACAGTACTATATTGCCATTTCCATTACACCAAATCAGCTTTACTCCTCTTGTCCTTCAGAGGCGATGCCGTGGCTGAGTGGTTACACCGTTCGGCTCTCACCAAGGCGATCCGGGTTCGATCCTAGGCAACCAGCTTGACATTTGACGGGGTTTCTCAGGGATCTCCGGAATCCCCCACCATCTCATTTATCATCAATGTCACCGCCTGTGGTGTCGCATGTAGTAAAAGCGGGAGTTAAACACTATATATTTCATTTTCTCCTTCAACATTGTAATATTCCCTTTCTAACTGCTCACACTCAGAATTTACGATTAGCAACACAAAAGTTAAGTGAAAATGGCATTTTTTACTTCTTGTAGATGTTATCGTTGCGCCAGACGGCTTCGTACTTGTCCAACTTTATGACGCAACGTCGCACGGAAATTTAAAGATTTGCCGCACAATTGTTATTAAGCTCTTGAGAAGTGCTAATTATTAATACCTTCTCATTTTTCGGCGACCTTTAATGGATTTAGAAACAAGATATCTAAGTCCTACACAAACAAAGCAGTAAAGGGAAATTTTCTCGTATCCTTGTCTGCTTCTTAAAGTGTCGAGGTGCAACATTTGTAGCAATCATTGCTGAAAAGTAAAATATACGCATAAACATGTACAAATTAGTTATATATGCACTAAACCCCTTAAATATGTATTTACCTATATGCAGTATAAAACTTCCGCAATAAACTCCTTACCAAATGTATTACTTACTTGCTTATGTTTAACTGTTAAGGAATAAAACTGCAAATATCCGAGCTCTAGTGATAACATTAAATAACCGAAATGCCGGAGGAAAATGAAGAAGTATGTATGATACTTGTGCTACGTGTGTGTAGGCAATTTATAGACAAAAATCCCTTCAAATAAAGGTGCGTACACTTAGAAATCTTTTCAATAGATTTAACTAAAGCAGACTTGTTCAAACATGAAACGTCACTTCATCTATCTCCTACTAAATCTCCAAGACATGTAGCACAACAAATGGCAGTGCCATATTACAGTTCTATGACCACAGATATCGAGTGAACTTCAGCAAATGGTTTTACATAATATTCCAAACGGTATTGTTGATCCACATTTAATTACTTTCACTGGTTTCATTTACATGGCTACTTATGTTCACTGAACAACACATTCTGGAGCACACGAAATTCCCCCATGACCAAAAGTTTGCCGTATGGTGTACCATAACGGTATATCGAACAATAAGACCGGTATTTTTTAAGGTGTTACAAATTCCGAGACATTTCACTGCCCAAATACTCGCTCTCGTTCTATCAATTAATTGATAACGCAGTAACAATACGGATATTTTCAACAAGATTCTGCCACGGCCCATACTGGAGGCTACAAGACAGAGCTGTAACAGGTTAGTGAAACAAAATTATGATTGAGTGCATGCCATAAACTAATGAACATGTATGAGAAGAGTACTCCGGAAATTACGTAACTATAATGCCCCTATTTATCTCGCTCCCAGCCGGGTTGCTTCGCCCGCTTCACAGTAACTTAACAGGGACACTTTACTTCAATCCCATTTATGCCATTGAGCCATTACAAAATGTCACCCCATAAGCCATTTGCACCAAATATCCGCCAGGAAATTGTCAGCATTACACAACGTGAACTACGGTAAGTGATGAGTTGTATGGGCAACGTAGGAGGACAGTATCAGCAACTCATCTCATAAAGTTGGTAAGTAAAGACCTTAAAAGAAGTTTTGAAAATGTAGTATGATTTGACCCGCGCCTTTCTATAACAGCGGCAGTAGGAGATAAGCGCCGAGGACGCGGAGGTTTTTGTGCTAATGGTTAACATGCGGCGTAACCAAGCTGGATGAGAAGGTATTCAGTGTCTCGAAAAGCAACGTCACTGCAAATCTACTACACAGGTTGCCACATTAGCTCAATCGGATTGAAGACGACAGTGATACGGCGGTAACCGGAGAACTTCATGACCCAGATATTTTGCCATTTCGTTTATTACATACACTTTTTTGATATTGGCTTCCCAAATTTTCTCTAAAAGAACAAATTTTATGGGAACTGGACCAACTACTACTAAATTACTGTATTTGATTCGGGAGTTTAGCTATGGCTTTGTGGGTGACGCAAGTGAACCATTGTTTATTCCTCTCGCTCTGATATTTTACACCCAGCTTCAAAAGTAACGGACAATACTATTACGCGAAGTAGCATCAGTAATACATTACACTACCTCATTAAAAAAGTAAACATGTTAAATCTGTATACCTATAAAACTATATAATTATGACCCTACAAGAAACTAAACGATATAATACTGTAGCAACACCAGTGCTGCATACACTTTAACTACATCGTACACAATACATCGGAACTCTTATGCCCGATTTCACCAACAAATGTTAAGACTTAACACGAGTTTAGCAATAGTTAAAACAAAAATTGCATTTCACCAACAAGTGTTAGCGTAAAACTCGTGTTAAATCTCATATTAAACTAACAAGCCGAATTTCTAATGTTAAGTCCTTAACAGTTGTAAATAGTCAAGATGGCGAGCATGAACTCAGCTGTTGATGTCGATTTGCTATATTTAAGACCGTCTAAATGGCATTCATAATACAGTACGGTCTATGAGGAGAAATGATTTTGAGGAACTATCCGAAGAAAACTGTTTTACGGAGGTATGGACTGTCGAAACAAGTTGCTATGAAGGTTACTGCGGAAGTACAAGAGAGGTTAGAACATGCATCGAAAGGAATATGGCGATCTCGCCTTTGCTTCAAGTATCAATAACCTTGTGATTTTATAATTCACTAAATTATGTGGATAATACATTGTCCACCTCCCGTCTTGAAACGTTCAAGTCACTTGCCCTTCTTTGCTCCTCGTTTTAAATTTACGTAATAATGAGTTAGAACATTCATCGAAAGGAATATGACTATCTCGCCTTAGCTTCAAGTATTAATAACTTTGCGATTTTATAATTCACTGAATTATGTGGATAATACGTTGTTCACCTCCCGTCTTGAAACGTTTAAGTCACTTGTCCTTCTTCGCACCTCGTTTTAAATTTACGTGATACTGACAAGCTGTTTGGTGCTTGTAGTAGTGACACATGTAAATGTCCCCGCGACATCTTTCTCTTTAACATTCACTGCATCCGTCCTCTTATTTTCCACGATATCCTTACACTTCAATTAACAATTCTTTCTCCGTCGATAAGAAATTTGTCTCACAGCTTTATTTATCATTTTGTTCATCCGCCATTTGTGCAGACGAAAATGAAAACAAAAGCGCATCAGAGTACGTTCAGAAAATCATCCATAGCTTTCTATAACTGTGATATTTACAAGTTTCTTGGCGTTAACACCGGTTTGTTAACATTTTAAGTAAACAGGTTGGTGAAATGCAAGAAATTTAACATTAGTTTTAGCGCTGTGACAATTGTTAGGTTACATTTGTTAACGTCGATTTTAACATCTGTTGGTGAAATCGAGCATTAGCATCGCATAATCGTGCAATGGTTCTAGAACACTGACCTTCACCCATAGAACAGTCAGCGAGTCCAGGTCTAACCTTTCTCTTGTCTCCTTCAAACTCTTATGTTCAACAAACATATCACTCGGGGTACTTGATGCAGTATACCGTGTGAATCGTCTGCCATCGCCCGCTGGCTGTAAAGTCTGTGATAGTCGTGTGCATATTAAGTGTTCATAAAGAAATGAGTACTGAACATTAAGTTAAATGGTTACGCACTATGTTAATTCCAAATTTACCCCTTAACTCGGTGCTCGCAATAGATCTTATCATAATACACAAGTAGATAAGTCTCAAACGTCAAGTTGTTTAAGAAGATATACTTTCTCACAATATCCCGTTTGATGAAAATAACATTAAAACAAGAGTGTGTGCCTTAATTCTAACCAATAAACCAACTCGCAAGAACTTTTTGATTGACCAAATATTGTCAGAATATAACCACCCAACCTTAAGGCTTTCTCCGTAACATCGGGATCTGAATCCTATAGAATATAGACAGATGCCAAACAATGGGTTACACTAAGAAATGTGACCTTTAAAATGAAAGACGAAATGTGCCGCCAATGATTTGAGCAAATTGGACAAATGGAATGGGAAAAAGTATGCCATCTTGTGAATGAAATGATACAGGAGTATTAGGAAAAAGATGCACAAACGGAACAAAAACTTGAAATAATTATAACTGAACAGAATGGAAAGGAAACTGACGAGGATGAAAGTGATAATTACTCAACAAAGAAGAATTAAAATATAATTAAAGACAAAATTGTGCAACTCAGAATTAAGTGTAAGTGAAAAAAAAAAAAACTATCTGGAACTATAGTATGTATTTAATTTGTTGGAGACTGTACGAGTTCCCTGAAATAAACAATCCAGTGTTACTTGACAGGGTAAAGTCATCGCATAAAGATATCACTCACAATGAAGGACGCGCATCAAAGCTTTCATTTAAATATCTCAGTGTTCAAGAACCACTGCGCGGTCTATACCAAGAAGTTGACAATTTCATTGCACGATAACACATAAAAGGACAAAGATATTCTCTTGAGTCAGCGACAGTATGAATCTGATCATGGTGTCCTTTCTACTGGACTGGCAGGTATTTTGATCCAAGCTTCAACTTCTTCAGCATTCATTTCGTGACCCAATTGTTTAAGAGGACAAAATATAAGCCGCCAGATCCCAAGGTCTCTACCACAGTGAATCTCAAGAGAGAACCATAGACTGGAGAGATGTTTCAACACTGTTTTATTCCATGTGGAGTTAACAGCTGACTGTCGTCTGTGATTTCTTTGATTTCATTGGCTGAAATGACAAGGTTGTTGGTGCAGTGTGAAACATCGGGGACTTCCAACAACAAACAATGCATGTGATGTGTGTTACCTGAGAAGTTTTTGATGATCAAAGGTAAAGCGCATGTTAACCATTAAGAAAAGCACATCACACGTTAAACTGTCTTGCCCAAGCTTCACTTTGTCGACAATTACCACCCAAACACGCACGCTTTGCTGCTTTTCAGTGTAAAAAAAGTCCTCTGTTACATTTATTACATGTGTAGCATACCAAAAGCATAATTCAGACTCATTACTACTCAGAGGGTAGCGAGAGCAAATCCTAGGTTGCCACCTTTCCCAATTTTGTACAGATCGTTCTCACTTGACCTGTATCCCTACACCTTTTTGGTTTCCTTTTACAACTGTAGTTGTTTATATCACTCTGCATAATTTTAATTGCATATCCTTAAACATGTCATCTGATTCTTGTTAGCCAAAAATACACGAGAGCACAACAGAACAATGGGTTTAAAATCGAATGGATTACGGCCTCGTCTTCACAATAGTGACTGTGAATCATCCCATCTGTTGCAAGATGATTTCTTTGTCGTACGTGTTAATTGGAATTGCGTGTCGTGCTGTAATCCAAGCCAGAGTCTGAAATAAAACACAATCGAAATTCAACACAATAATTACCTGCCGATATCGACACACATGCAAATGTGTGAAGGCAGTGAAGGAGGACTACTGACATGTTTGGTACCTCCGTTGTTCCATACATCAAAACATTAGTAATATTATGGCGATTTTATGGTTTCCCAAAGATTAAACGATACTTAAAATGCCCAGTAGGTCAAATGGATACACAAACAGCACTGGCAGTGAGTGTATCGATGACAATTATGACAAAATCGAACCCCAAGAGAAAAAAAAAAAGTGTTCACTTCGTAACCAATGGTTAGAGGGTAAACAGTTCAAAACTTTCTTAGCTGAAGGTGATAAGCAATGTATCCTGGTTCTTTTTCAATAAAAGGTAACGGTATTGAGGTAATGAGAAAGCATTTATCAATAGGGAAAAACTTTCTCTTGAATCAACTTCCAAAAGTAAATCGATTGTAAATTTTGTTAGTCTAAAACATTCTGTTCAGCAACCGAACTTCGTTTGTGCATCATGGAGTTAAGCACTGATTGTGGTGGTAAACTAGGAAGTTACAATTTTCAAAGTCTCAAGGTTGTTAAGTCTGGCTCCGTATTCAGTAGAACTCGTACTAAATTAAAAGATAGCCCTTTTTCTATGTTTCAATAGTTATCTCCGATTATGGTTAAAAATGCTTTCCTGTGTACATAATATATTTTCCTGAGGTATCTGGGGGAGAAGGAGAAATTAAGTTGCGTCGGGTTGAGGAACAGAAACTCTGGATCAGATAGAGAACCCAGGGTAGGTGATCAGCCCGATGCCTGGTATGAGAGTGAAATGGATGAAAGGAAAGTTAATGGAGCAACTGGTGGAATGATAAGCGGGGAAACCGGAGGCCCCAGAGAAAGCCCGACCCTGCGCCGTGTTGCCCACCACAAATCTCACATGTACTCGCCTAGGATTGAATCCGGGCCTCCTTGGTGAGAGTGAAGTGGTCTAACCGTTCGGCCACGGCGCGGCCACCTTCAAATTTTTAATGCTTTAAATTGTAATGTAATTGCAACTAATGCTAACTGCATGCAAAAGGATCCACTAGTCATAGAGTCTAGTCCACAACAGTTCTCACCTTTTAATAAACTCATGAACTCAAAAATAAAAAAAAGTTGAAATTTGTTGGCATATTCCTGTACAGTGGTTGTCCTGTTCCCAGTCTGGAGTGTTTACTAAGACAATGGGAAGCTATTCCATCACACTGTCTCAAGGGGTAAAAATGACGAACCCTTTAATATGGATTTTCGTGAAAGGAGTGGCAGAAGATGAACGCTCACTTAGATATCTTTTGTATATGTGCAAGTTATATATAGGGTGTTTCAGAATTCGACGGAATAAAATTAAGCCATTATAATGTTGGAACAATTCGAGATGGGACACTTATGGTCTCAGATCGCATTATTTTGTGGAATAAACCAAAGTAAATTTCAGCCAGCATGCCGCTGATACCACCTCAATCGTATACATACATTTGCTAAAATGCCAGTAAGTGTGCATGTGTTATGAGTTGTTAAGCGAATGATAACACACTGTAACTTCGAGCCTTCTGAAGGACGTGAAATACTGCATTCTCCATTTGAAACACATGTATAAGAGTGTCGTTACATCAACAACTTTGCAACTTGAAAATCGAAAAAAGCAACCTACAGATCTTAATATTATTTTGGAATCCTTGAACAAAAACTTTCAATCTAAATTAAGTCTTTTTGAGGGCGAGGAGGGGAGGGGTTAATGTACATCAAAACATTAACAGATCGAGTAAATCAGACGGGGACAAATTTATAAAAGAAGCTGTTAAATGCTTATCCTAGAGGCCCAAATTATCCAAATAAATGCCTTCCTTTTGAAACTGTTGTCCTGAACATTACAGATGAAATAACCTTTGGTAGCGATAGATATCAAACTGACATAGTATAAAAACGCGACAAATTGTACAATGAATTCACAGCATTAAGCAGTCGCCGTAACGTTTAGAACCTCAGATTTACAATTAGACCAAAAGAAGGTTCATTACTTCAGCAAAACCAGCCCAAACTTATTAACAAATAATGAAATTTGCTTTCTATTCCTATGAAAAACGCACACGCAGAACAAGTACTTGGGTACAAGAAAATATACGTATGAAGAAGTCCACCTTTATATTTTAAATTTTACTGTTTCTTCGCTCTATTGAACAGGAATCAACGTTTATTAAGCGATTAATGGAAAAGTGAATGACAATGATGACCAGGGACGGTTCCTCCATAAGGTTGCAGGTTTGCGCTACACCCACTGATTTTGAATGTACAACAGGTGCATTTTGCACATTAAAGCTGTACTTGTTTGCATTGTTTTATATACAAGGATGTTTCAATTACGCTTATCGTCTGTAGCTGTCCATGACCACAGAAGTCGAAATAAACAGAGGTTAGCTGTAGGAGCCGCCAGGTTTGCAGCGAAATGTTAACCTAAGATTTCGCCCAAATGTAGGCTCTCTGAGGGGGTTGCGGGAAGGTGAAAGGATGGGAGTGGCTTCTTATGCATTGCTTAAATGGAGGTTTATAAACCTAGCTCCTCCTACTCTTAGCAACGGCTATAGCGTGACATTGAGGCTTAGCTTCTCTGTGTCTGCTTGATGTTGTGGCCAATGTTGTGGTTTTCTGTCCAAGTGATAGTTCCCTGTCCAAAAATGGTGTGAAACTGCAGATGTAAGGCAGGAAAAAATAAGAATTATTACTATCAATATTATCAACATCTCGGTAGCGTAAATGGTAGCGTGTCTGCCTATGTGTGCCAAAAATCTGTTGTAGAGTAGAAAACTGACGAGGGAACTATCACTGTACTCACATCACTACGTACTGATAATTTGATGGTATAATGTCTGCTGTATATACACTATGTGTACCAAAAATCTGTTGTAGAGTAGAACCGTAACGTACAGAACTGACAAGGGAACTATCACTGTACTCATATCACTACGTACTGATAATTTGATGGTATAATGTCTGCTGTATATGTACTCACACCACTACGTACTGATAATTTGATGGTATAATGTCTGCTGTATATACACTATGTGTACCAAAAATCTGTTGTAGAGTAGAACCGTAACGTACAAAACTGACAAGGGAACTATCACTGTACTCACATCACTACGTACTGATAATTTGATGGTATAATGTCTGCTGTATATACACTATGTGTACCAAAATTCAGTTATAGAGTAGAACCGCAACGTACAACACTGACAAGGGAACTATCACTGTACTCACATCACTACGTACTGATAATTTGATGGTATAATGTCTGCTGTATATACACTATGTGTACCAAAAATCTGTTGTAGAGTAGAACCGTAACGTACAAACTGACAAGGGAACTATCACTGTACTCACATCACTACGTACTGATAATTTGATGGTATAATGTCTGCTGTATATACATTATGTGTACCAAAAATCTGTTGTAGAGTAGAACCGTAACGTACAAAACTGACAAGGGAACTATCACTGTACTCACATCACTACGTACTGATAATTTGATGGTATAATGTCTGCTGTATATACACTATGTGTACCAAAAATCTGTTGTAGAGTAGAACCGCAACGTACAAAACTGACAAGGGAACTGTCACTGTACTCACATCACTACGTACTGATAATTTGATGATATGTCTGCTGTATATACACTATGTGTACCAAAAATCTGTTGTAGAGTAGAACCGCAACGTACAAAACTGACAAGGGAACTGTCACTGTACTCACATCACTACGTACTGATAATTTGATGATATAATGTCTGCTGTATATACACTATGTGTACCAAAAATCTGTTGTAGAGTAGAACCGCAACGTACAAAACTGACAAGGGAACTGTCACTGTACTCACATCACTACGTACTGATAATTTGATGATATGTCTGCTGTATATACACTGTGTACCAAAAATCTGTTGTAGAGTAGAACCGTAAGGTACAAAACTGACAAGGGAACTATCACTGTACTCAAATGACTACGTACTGATAATTTGATGATATAATGTCTGCTGTATATACACTATGTGTACCAAAAATCTGTTGTGGTGTAGAACCGCAACGTCCAAAACTTAAACCTGGAAAATGCCGCATGCGACCATGGACATCCCTCGCCAGTTCTGTGACTGGTGTGAGGGACGGCACTCCTTATATATGCCATGTATAGTCCGCTACCTGTCAGGGGTAAACAATCCCTCCCTTACAGTGTTGCGCTATGCCTATATGTTCCTACGTATTCTGAACTCATTTTCGGCTATTTCCAGCGATGCTCCACACCCCATTTTCGACACACAAGGCCACATAGACCAGAGATGGTGCCATCAAACTCTCAAGTGAATACAGGTATGCGCATAGAGAGAGATCCCTTGTGAGGATTTTTAAACCCTCCTTGGTGTCTGAACCTGAGACCTCCGGAACCAGACCTGCACTAAATAAGAGATATGTTTCCTTTTGTAACGTTAAGACATATCGGACGATGAAAGAAATGGGTGAAACGATGCTCAAGAGTCCAGGGTCCATGGAGCTTACAACTGCCCGACATTCATTTTTCAGGAAAAGAGAAATCCCCGGAAAGAAACCTTATCCAGATAACTCGTCCTGACCGAGATTCGAACCTGGAACCTGTTGAACGTAAGGCAGACACGCTACAGAGGCGGGCTACAAACTAACATGTCGATTGTGCAGTATAAAGAAATAAACATGCAAGAGTAGTCGTCCTTTATGGCATGAAATCATGGAATCCATGTAAACAAATGCATGATTAGCAACACTTAAGCTGGTACACAGTGATCTATCGCAGTTCACACCCATTGGTGATTTTCAAGGACACAAAACGGCCTCACTACATTCCTACACTCAAAGGCCCGTCCGCCAGCAATAAGCAGCAAACACAATACGCAAGTTCCAGCAATCTTCTCCAACAATGAAGAACGCTATTAATAAATGTGATTACTTTATTATACCACTTGGTAAAAACGAGTGCGCAGTTTCTTTCCTGTCTCGATTCCTCACAATTTAAACCAATGTCTAAAGTCTTTGTTTGACTTCTTAAAAGATGACAAAAATACCCTGCTGTTGGTTATTTTAGTTATATACATAATCGGAGCTCGGAGTGTTCTGGCATTATGTACGCAGCATACGAATGCAGCATTTAAATTGCTAATATTTTTCACATCAATTCTTTTTACACTCGGAAAAGATTTTTAAAAATCCATCTTATGCACTTTGTGGTATACATACGGTACAGAAAACAAAAGAACCGCAAATTCCCATCAGAATAAACATAACATCATTGACTGTTCACAACAAATTCAAAAATGAATTTAAACACTTTCTGTAGTATCAGGATCGGTTAAGGTCCCCTGATAAGCTCAAAGAGTAAACCAAACATACCTTGTTTCTTTCCTTTTTTATTTTTTAATTCTATTTCAATTTCTCTATGTATAGCAAGAACGTAAAGCATTGCATTTCACCAGAAGTGCATGTTTTGAGTTCCCTTAGATATCAAGCATGCACTTTTAGAAAAAGGCTTGTGTGTGCACTTGTTGCAATAGTCAATATAAACTACATCAAAACAAAGTACGAGGGCTATCCAGAAAGTAGATTACGTTTTCGTCTGTTTCCGCTAGGGGCGGGGCTAGCGCGGCCATCTTGGGGTCAGAGCGTTGCGCAGCTCAGTCGGCATCTAGCCGTGCTAGTGAGAGGTTCGTGCTGTGCTCCGTTCAGATACTGTGTCGGTTTGAAATGTCTGCGTTAATTGAAAATCCCGCGAGCTGCGAGGTGCGTGCAGTAATAAGGTTTCTGACTGCAAAAAACTGTAAACCGATAGAAATCTATCGGCAGCTTTGTGAAGTGTATGGGGACAGCATTATCACTGAAGGTGGAGTGCGTCAGTGGGTCATCAGATTTAAAAATGGCCGAACCAATGTTCACGACGAAGATCGAAGTGGGAGACCCAGCATAGTGACTGCCGAACTTGTCGAAAAAGTCGATGCTAAAGTCCGTGAAAATCGAAGGTTCACAATAACGGAACTTTCTTTGAGTTTTCCACAAATTTCGCGAAGTTTGTTTCACGAAATCATCAGCGAAAAGCTTGGTTACCACAAGTTTTGTGCAAGATGGATTCCAAAAATCTTGACAGAGGACCACAAAAATCAGCGAATGGCTGCAGCGTTGAACTTTTTGGACGTTTACCATAAGGATGGTGACTCTTTACTAGATCGCATCGTTACTGGTGACGAAACATGGGTG
Source organism: Mantis religiosa (assembly GCA_030765055.1). Taxonomy (NCBI): domain Eukaryota; kingdom Metazoa; phylum Arthropoda; class Insecta; order Mantodea; family Mantidae; genus Mantis; species Mantis religiosa. Next base: position 12,090,788 of record CM060948.1, read on the forward strand.
AAACACGTGAACTGTGAAACGAAATTGCAATCAATGCAGTGGGGGCACACAAGTTCTCCCCAAAAACCCAAGAAATGCATGCAAACAATGTCGGCAAGGAAGATGATGGCGACTGTTTTTTAGGACAGAAAAGGTGTGATTTTGGTGGACTTCCTGGAAAGAGGCACTACAATAAACTCTCAAAGGTATTGCCAAACTCTCCAAAAACTCAGAAGAGCCATTCAAAACAAGCGCAGAGGAATGTTGAGCTCTAAGATCTTGTTGATTCACGACAACGCCCGGCCCCACACGGCAAATGTCACTCGTGAAGTTCTTGAATCTTTTAAGTGGGAGTTGTTTCCTCATCCGCCGTACAGTCCCGACCTGGCACCGAGCGACTTCCACCTATTCCCAGCAATGAAGAAGTGGCTGGCTATGCAGCGTTTTGATGACGACGCACAGCTGCAAGAAGAGGTAACGAAGTGGTTGAAGGCGCAGGCGGCCGAATTTTTCGACGAAGGAATTTCCAAGCTCGTACATCGCTACGATAAATGCCTTAATTTGAATGGTGACTATGTCGAAAAGTAGTATTTGAGTGTGGCTTTCATCTGTATATAATAAAATTTGTTTCCTATACTTTGTTTACTTTTTATTCCAAAACGTAATCTACTTTCTGGATAGCCCTCGTATATTGGTAAAGCAAGTAATTTTTTACCATACACCACATGTCTTATATTTGTCTAAATTCCCGTTGTGTCCCGAGGAATATAATTATTTTGCTGGTTTTAACAGCCTTTTGCAGAAGTTTCCAAAATGTTGATGCATAATTTCAACTTTACGTTCTAAATGTATTTCCCTTATAAACTTAACCAAGATTTGCGAAAATTGCTTCACAATTGCACTTGCCTGTATATGCGTACTTAATAACTGATTTGTCTGCAATCCCTTCAGGTGTATCCACTTGATGGAAACCTGTCCCTCATGGACCTTCAAAAATACGGGGGCTGCTCACTAAAGAATGATCATTTTTTTACGGTCATAATTTTTCGTACAAAAATTCAATCATATTATATTCTGTTAGTTAATGTGAAACAAACACGCCGTAGTAGTTTCATTGTTGGTACTCCTGTTTCCCGCCTGTGAGAACCAGTTAAGTTCAGACATGTTCAGTATCGCCTACCGCTGCAATGGAGGTAACATGCAGTTAAAGTTGATGTTAGAGGAAGATCCGGAGTTTCTTTCAAACGTAATCTCTGCTGATGAAACTTGGCTACATCATTTTGATCCTGAGAGCAAACAGCAAAGCTCAGTGTGGAAATCTCCTTCATCGTCAACCTCCCAAAAAAGCAAAAGTGGTTGCTTCTGCTGGGAAAGTTATGGTCATCTCATTCTTTGATATTCATGGAATGGTTTATTAGCATGTTGTAGCTGCACACACACAACAATAACTGGACAATACTACAGAATGTCCTGAAAACATTGTAAGTCCATATCAGACGCAAAAGACATTTCCTGAAGTACGCTGGATGCTGCACCACGATCATGTGCGGCCGCATATTGCCAATGTTGTTGCCGAATATCTTGCAAAAATCAACGTGAAGTGCATCCCTCACCCTCCCTAGAGTCCGCATTTAGCCCCATATGACTTTTTTCTATTCCCTAACTTGAAGAAACGCCTTCGTGGAAGGCGATTTTGAAGAATCTCTCAAAAATTGGTTTTCAGCATGTCTTTGAAGGCTGGCAGAAACGCTGGGACAAGTGCATCGCATTCAGGGGAGACTTTGAATGTGATCATTCTTTATTGAACAGCCCTCGTAGAAATCGCTTTCCGAAATAGTAGCTATAAAAGGGTATAAATATTGCTTCAATGCTATTCGATCGAGGTTGGAAGTTTTTTATTGCATTTTCCCTTAAAATTATCAATTTTTTCCAAAAATACTATTCGGAATACTAATTTGTTGATCTTTACACCCTTTCAACTTAGTTTGCCTTGTCCTCCCCCCCCCCCTTTTTCGCTGAAAGTGCAACAATATCACTGTTGTTTCTTTGAAACTTTAAAAGGATTTCCAATGTGTTTTACCCGTTCTTTTTAAAATGATAAACATTTGCTTAGATCTTTTCAAAAACAAGTTATTTATTGGCAATTTTTGTTTCGAAACACTTGTTTTGAATTAAATTTTGAGAAGTTTTCTCTCCATAACCCTTAGCTTTTTAACGGGTATGGATTTGCGTTCGCTGTTCAACATAAGCAGCACGGATGACGCTTTAGAGTTCTCCAAGAAACCTGCAACCCAGGAGAAGACCGACAAGCAAAGGAAGCCCCCAAACTGACTAACGTAATTACCTATAGCCTTTGCGACGTTCTCAAGGTATATTTACTCAAACTTACGTCGTATAAATGGACATCTTATTTACATGAGCCCTCAATTACTCTGCGAGTTAATTATAATTCGTATGAAGCAGGTGTGTTGACGAAACTACCAATCGATAAGTCCATCACTATAACCTGCCTCAAACTACAAGGACCCTGTTCTAAACATATGGGAGAGGACAAAGAGAAAGACAGATATTTTAATGAAACGCTTTTAGGCTGTTGGTTGGTGGAGTTTCCGCCTCAGTCTTAAATGAACAAACCCCAGAATACTAATGTCTGTAAACATTTCTCAAAAGAAAAGGAACGCTTGTGAACTATTCCTCGTGTGATTTGAAACACAATTTATTTCATGGTACCGAAAACTCAATAAAGACAATATTATAATTTTTTTCTTCAAATTGGAAGAGTTCTGGTCTGCAGAATGAGATGCGTTTGCGTGCTCAGCGTTGCCACCTCATTACTCCCTCTCTCTCGCACATGTGTGTCAGAGCTTATCACTTTAGCGCATCCTTGGCGCTAAATGTAAGTTAAAACACTGACTGATTTTCCGAACTTTTATAATAATGTAATTGTTAAAATCAAAATTGGAACAACAATATTCCCATATTATGTATATGTTTTAAATGCTATAATCATAATTATATTTTACGAATTACCTGATTTTCTAATCCAATGGAACTGACACTGGTTATCAATAACGTCAACAGACATCCTCTGAGCCTTGCTAATTTATGTTGCTAGGCTCCAAAATCTCCTCACTATTTCCTTATCAAAATTCGAATTTTTGATTTTCTGCATTTCTCATGCAATTTTCCCAGTCTTGTGTTACCTTATTCATTTCTTCGATTAAGTCGTTCAACGTCAGTCACTTTAAAACCGTAATCCCCACGCAATTGAGCGCTCTTATCTATCTAGTTCTGCACCTACCCACCAATAACGATAGTCATTACGGTACCTACGTAGCGATGCGTCATTATAATATATTGGTATTATACTTATTTTATTATGAAAATTATTTGAGCTAATAATACAGGATTTTTAGGGTTGTGTTAAAAACATTACTCCCTAACTTCCACGTGGATCACTTTGAAGTTTTAGCTTAGCGCAAATAGTATTTATTAGAAATGGATTCACTTGGCGCTAGTTACACCTCACTTAAGTGTAATGTAGTATGACAACATTTAAAGCCACAGTAGAGCTTAATGATAAAGACAAACTGGTGTCGTGTTTCTATTTTCCTCAATAAAATGAAATTAAACAATCATTAAAACAAACGTTGCAGTTCATGTCACCAATAAATATATTAGTATCTCCAACTATATAGGTAGTGTAGCACTGTACCCAGCGTCCCATCCCCCGTGGACAAATGACATACCATGTGCGAGACAGATGCTGAACTTAATACCTGATTGAGACATCATTGAACCCAAAAAGAAGATTCCCCTAAACTCCTCCCATTTCAAAATGTCTCTTCAGCAGAAATTGTTTCGCTATTTTCCTTTTTTCAAAACAAGAGAGGAAGAGGAGAAAATTTGGTTGTGGCTGTACACTAATCTTAAAATCCACTCAGCCAATTTTGATAGTTCATTAACCATTGAAAATTTCCATTATTTCAGAAGCTAGTCGGCTATATTGTATTTCCAACAAACAAAAAATGAAATTTGAAGTTTAGAGGTTTCTTTTATGTCACGAAAGTTTTATGGACATCCAGATGCAAAATGGTCTTCCCTTCATATTTCACTGAAACAACGTAATCTCTCTGAATTCTAGAAGCTGGCAAAATAAGCTACCCTAAAATTTAATCCCAATTTTCAATGCCTTGAACTACAAATCAACATTTGTTCTTTAACGTCCTCCAACTTAGGTCATATTGGACGATGGATGAAATGATGCTCAAATAGACCCGGGGCCCATAGGGTTTAAAGTTACCTGACAATCATTCATCCATTAGATAGGAGAAAACCCCAGTAAAACCTTATTCAGACAACTAAATCTAACAGATTCGAAATCGGGACATTTTGAAGGCGAGGCAGACACGCTGCAGAGGCGGACCAAACACCTTATACCTAAATTACCACCTTGACCGATCAAAACACAATTGGCCAAATATGCTTTAGTGACTTTCAAAAGTCACTCCTATCCTTGTTTTCAAGTCAGGCCGCGCCGTGGCTGAATGGTTAGAACGCTCGAACTCTCACCAAGGCGGCCCGTGTTCGATCCCAGGCGATCGTAAAGCGAGATTTGCAGTGGACAACCGCGCTAGGGCCGATTTTCTCCTGGATCTCATTCCACCGGTGATCCATCTTCATCTCTCAATCAATACCATCGCCTGCGGTGCCGCATGTAGTAAACCCGGGCGTTAAACACATTACATTTCACATAAAACGGACTATTGCAAAATCAGATGGGAATCTGCAACGAGCAATGAAAAATTATAATAGATTGACTGGTAAGCCCTGGCGTCTTATGTGAAACTTCTTCGTGCAAAATAAAATATTTTACAATTTGTTTATGAATTACGTGCTACAAAACATTGTGTTTAGCTTTTGTATGCTATTTATTCTTGTCTGATCAATAAAATGGAGTGTCAAGTCGACAACAAGCAGCATTTTCGAGACCTACTTTTTGCCTTCAATGGAGATGCCAAAGTCACCATAGTAAGTAAAAACTTACGCTCGAACCAATTACATCAGTTTAAATTGTTCCAGAGGTAATTTAAATTCAACATTCGAGTTATACATCCAAAGTTACGCGGTCAGTTCGTATCATACATATTTGAAGTTCTCATCATTCTCAGCGAGTTTCATAGAACTTACCGAGGCATAAATGCAAAGTTCATCAAAATACTCCAATTGAATCGTTTTACAGATTCATAAGCCGTTTCGAAAATCTTCATTAATCTCTAAATCCTATACTGTCTCCACATTTCCCTTGTATGCTAACACAGCTGAAGGTTGTGTCTGCTTTGATTTAATGGCCGTCTGAGAATGTCGCATAACAAACACATCTGAAGAGCTCTTTGAAAAGCGCAGTCACGTGTTTTGTGAGCGAAGAGCAAGAGATAAAGAGTGGAAGAGGAGAAGCAGGTCCTTTATATCGGCGGTCTTTTGAAATGCTTACTACGTATATGAATACAAAAGCAGAAGGAATACAAAATCTGATGTTACATTGAGATGACCTTATCTAACCTCAATCTTGTATACGTGGGCGAACAAAGTATCCTTTAAAAGCGCTTTTTCCTCTCTATTTTATTTCAATCTAGAGAACCCTCTGCAGAAACAACTGTATTAAACATTTTGTGGTGACACAAACGGAAACGCGGTAGTTAACTGTTGGCGAGAAACAAGAGAATATCAACAGGACTTGTATTAAACAAATGAAAGCAGTAATAATGGACATCTCGCAAGTGGATTCACGATAGCTTTGCCTGAAATTTCATCAACATTTTCAAAAAATCACATTTTCCTATTTTTAGTCTATAAAATAGTGTGGCCATTCCTGAATCCGAAGAATGCTTAGATACCCTCCACACGCCATTTTTAAATGCTCTAATAGAGATCGAAAGTTGCGAGAATGCTAATTAGATATGAATTCTAATTCTTTAGGTCAATTATTGGAAATTAATTGTTCTTTCACACTGGCCGTGTGTAGGCTAAATTGTGGAATTAGAAACGTAGAGTCAGAATGAAAAATTCAATACCTACAATTTAGCCTACACACGGCCAGTGTGAAAGAACAATTAATTGCCAATAATTGACCTAATAGTGGTTAACTATAAAGCCCGGGCCTTAAAGTACTTACACGTTGTAAGTCGCCATTAAGGTAGTTGTCTCATGTGTTTATGAGAACTCCTAAGTGGTTTACCGGGAAAATACGAGTCAGTTGGAGAATTTAATGTCATATCGGCACGTTGGCCATAGTAGCACAATGGTAGTGCGGCTGGACGGAAACCAGAAGATCCATGGTTCAAATCCCGACTATGGCATTGAATTTTTCTAATTCTTTATGCTGGTTTTCTCGCTATTAAAATTTTCAGCATTTTCCTTCATTTAAATGCTCCTTGCGTAGCAGTTTGGTGTTAATGACATGAAACTTGCTACATAAGTTCACAGAAACTGTCCTGGGTTTTATTGTTAAGCAGACTACTTCAAAACACAAAAATATCAACTTTTTTTAAGAAAAAAAAGGCCATATTTTAGCTTCATATATATGCTTTTTAAGTATTCTTCAGAATGTGTCCTTGGACCTTCAAAAAGGATCCTTTTTTTTTAACAAAAGTAGGAATATCTCTTCTGGTTGTAAAAACTCGAGAAACACATTTTTCAAACCCATCGAGTTCGAACCTGTTTGGACGTGGGCGATGTTTATCAGCTTTTCTCGCTACGCTTCGATTTTTGAACCTCTTTCACCATATTATGCACAGTTCGCTGATTTTCCCCACTGCCGTTACTGTCTTTTTTTATAGCATTATTTAATGGAATAATTAGACCTTTACTTTGCTCTTCTTTACAAAGCTGTAACGCATTGAATATTCATAATCTACTTTGTGAGCGTAAAACATCCAGCAGCGATGTTTGCATTTTGACTTGATTGGAACCCGTTCACTGTCTGCCCGCCTCTGTAGCAAAGGCTTAAGAAGTCCCAAGCTCGAATCTCGGTCCGGATGAGTTATCTGTACAAGGCTTTTTCCGGAGTTTTCGGTTATCTCTAAAGATGAATGTCTGGTAACTCTAACCTCCAATGTCTGTCGGACACCTTTGCAGAGATACTGGCCCATGACAAAACGGCGGAAGAGCTTTTGAAATTGTTTTCAATGGTAAGACATAGAATTTAGTGCAGAAAATAGTTTTTACGCCTCTTGGCCTTTTATCTATTATTTTAAATTTCTCTTTGGCTTCTGCCATAGCTGTGTATGTTTATTTTTAGTTAGAACGTACATACTTTGCAGTTATCTTTATATTTGGCTTATGCCATGATTAGTTGTTAAAGGGCGCCCTCATATACAGGGTGAGTCACCTAAAACTTGCACCGTAAATATTTCTGAAATGTATGTGCTATTGATATGCGGTTTTCACGGAATTGAACTATAGGCAGGGGCTCGCATTTTCAAATGATACACAGATTTTTATAATTTTTAGAAAGTGTATTTATGTACAAAAGTTACATTTTTTTAAATGGAACAATGCGTATTGACATTAAGAAAATAAAAGTAGAATAAATTAGAATGTCAATGGTGTTTTTTGCACGATTCTAATGTAAGTAGTTTACGAGAAATCGTCATTTGAAAATTGAACGCACCGGCAGTTGTTTGTTCCATTCAATTGCTTAGTTGCTAGGCTAGGTTGTTGTTATGTTTGTTTACAATGTGTTTTGTCTACACTGGCAGTTATTTTGTGATAGTTGAAGCAGTAGGACGTGCTTGGAAGATGGTATTTACCAATGCAGAAAAAGCAGATATGCTCATAGTTTATGGTGAATGTAGAAAGAATGCAGTTCTTTCTTGTACAGTGTACTTGGAAACATATCCGAATAGACGTCAACCATCTCGTCAATTATTTGTGAACCTCTTCAACCAATTACGTGAAAGTGGTAGTACAACGTCTAGAAAACGCACCAGAAACAAACGAGCAACTGGAGAGCAAGGAGAAATTAATGTTCTAGCTGCTGTTGCAGTAGATCCCCACATTAGTTCTCGTGCAATCGCACGAGGAAGCGGCATCAGTCAAAGAAGTGTAATCCGCATCCTCCATCGTCATAAGTTCCATCCGTATCACATCTCTCTCCATCAAGTGCTGCATGGCAATGATTTTGAGAATCGTGTGAACTTTTGTACATGGGCATTGAGACATGATACTCCAAATTTGTCATGTATCTTGTTCACTGATGAAGCAACATTTACTAATCATGGCCAAGTAAATCTAAAAAATATGCACTATTGGTCTGTTGACAATCCTCGTTGGCTGCGTCAGGTAGAACGTCAGCATCCATGGAGTGTGAACGTGTGGTGTGGAATAGTGAACCATCACATCATTGGCCCTTTTTTCATAGAAGGAACACTGAATTCACAGAAGTATCTCAACCTCCTAACATACGATCTTCCACAGATGTTAGAAGACGTTCCCCTTCAGACTAGGAGGAATCTGTGGTATCAACATGATGGCTGTCCGGCCCATAGTGCACGAATTACTACAGCTTATCTTCAAGGATTGTTTCAAAATCGGTGGATTGGACGAAGGGGACCTGTACCTTGGCCGGCCCGTTCACCAGATTTGACTCCTTTAGATTTTTTTCTGTGGGGGAAGCTGAAAGACACTGTCTACAAGGACATACCAACTACACCAGAAGATATGAAACGGCGTATTACTGCTGCCTGCGCTGAAATTTCCATTGAAATGCTAGAACGTGTACAGCAATCTTTACATACTAGACTGGAAGCTTGTATTGAAGCTGGTGGTGCTCATTTTGAACACAGGCTTTGAGGGTACAGTTTTGTTTACTTGTCAGAATCCTCATTTTTCTTCATTCACTTGTTTTTCTTTAGTTTGTCCTAGCCATTGTCCCGTTTTGTACAAATGACGATTTCTCGTAAACTACTTACATTAGAATCGTGCAAAAAACACCATTGACATTCTAATTTATTCTACTTTTATTTTCTTAATGTCAATACGCATTGTTCCATTTAAAAAAATGTAACTTTTGTACATAAATACACTTTCTAAAAATTATAAAAATCTGCGTATCATTTGAAAATGCGAGCCCCTGCCTATAGTTCAATTCCGTGAAAACCGCATATCAATAGCACATACCATTTCAGAAATATTTACGGTGCAAGTTTTAGGTGACTCACCCTGTATACAGTTATCGTTCGATGACAGGGCGTGTACCGGGAATGGTGACGTTTGTGTTTACGCAAGCTTCCACTGTTGGCCGTCTGCATTAATCCTTCAGACAAATTGTCCTTTCTTTTTCGCTCGTTTACTTTAAATTAATGACAATATGTGTACCCGTTTATTTTGCTTTACCAATCAATGTGTCACCTTTAATCCCAAACACAATACGTAGTCACCATGTAAGTTACATACTGTACAAAATTTTAACTTTTTTCATGCCATGAAATTAAATAATGTAACTTTCAATAATTCGGGTTTCCTAAATTACAATTTGAAGTCAGAAATTCCCCATCACGTATCGTTTTCTTTGGCTACCACATTTAATATTTTGGTTAAAATTCATTTTTTTAAATAAATGTAGTTACACAGATGCATGCCCGATTTCACCAACAGATGTTAAAATCGACGTTACAAATGTAACAATTGTAACAGTGCTAACAATTTGTTGTATTTCACCAACCTGTTTTCTGAAAATGTTAACAAACACGTGTTAACGCCAAGAAACTTGTAAATATTACAGCTATAGAAGGCTATGGATGAGTCGTATTATTTTCTGAACGTACTGCGATGCGCTTTTGTTTTCATTTTCGTCTGCACCGCAGTCTGCACATAGCTAAAAAAATGGCGGATAAACAAAATCGTAAACAAAAGCCGTGACACAAATTTCCCATAAATGAAGAAAGAATATTTAATTGAAATGATGTCGAAGTATAACGATATCGTGGAAAATAGAACGGATGCAGTGAATGTAGAAGAGAAAGATGTCACGTGGGAAAAAAAAATTGGAAACAAATTTAATTCAAATGCATGTGTCATTACTAGAAACACGAAACGTAATACGTAAATTTAAAACGAGGTGCGAAGGACAAGTGACGAGTGACTTGAACGTTTCAAGACGGAAGGTGGACAGTGTATTATCCACATAATTCAGTGAATTATAAAATCGCAAAGTTATTAATACTTGAAGCAAAGGCGAGATCGGCATATTCCTTTCGATGCATGTTCTAACCTCTCTTGTACTTCCGCAGTAACCTTCATAGCAACTTGTTTCGACAGTCTATACCTCTATAGAAAATTTTCTTCTGATAGCTCCTCAAAATAATTCCTCCTCATAGGTCGTACTCTATTATGAATGTCATTTAGACGGTCTTAGATATAGCAAATCGACGCCTGCCATGTTGACTATTTACAATTGTTAAGCACTTAACATCAGAAATTTGACTTGTTAGTTTAACAAGAGATTTGACACGAGTGTTAAGGTAACAATTGTTGGTGAAATGCAATTTTTGTTATAACTATTGTTAAACCCGTGTTAAGTCTTAACATATGTTGGTGAAATCGGGCATTAGCATTCAAAAGTATTAGTTTTATTGAAAAGGATGTGGTGATTACTGATAAAATGTCAAATAGTTTTAAAACTAAAAAAACTAAGAAGAAAAATAAAAAAAGAATTACATGAAAAAAGTTTTTAAAAGTTAGAATTTTAGAATGTTTTTCTGGAAAACTTTCTTTTGTGGCTGATCCCAGAACATCCACAGACAACAAACCAAGATTAGTCAGCAACCATTTTAGGAGACAATTTTCCTGCACATCACCTTTCCATTTCTTGATGAAATCTTTCTCCATGCTCATTGGTCATGGAAAGAAGTCAGGATGGGAGTGTAGGAAGTGAATTTTAAGGAACATATTGACCTCGTTATCTCATATGCCCACGACTTCAATGTAGTCATCTGCTTTGTAATTTCCCAGGAATTTTGAACATATGTCTTTGAATGCAAACCACGCTACTTTTTCTGTTTTGGTGAGTTTTCCTTGAAAATAGGATCCTGCTGAATTTTTCGGATGTAAGGATCAATAAAAATGCTCTCTTTTACTTCTCCTTCACTTAACCTGGGAAACTGGTCTCTGAAATACTGAAGACCATCCCCAATTTTGTCCACTGCTTTTACAAAATTCTTTATTAAGATCTGTTTTGTTATGCAGTAGTGGTAATAACATTTTCTGAGAATCTACTGGGTGAAACCTTACATTTTACTCACCTGATACTAAACTTTATTTCAAAGGCCACGCTTTCACGCTGTAATGATCAACACCGTCCCGAGAGTTGTGACAGTTCCAATCACACAAAAGATAACAATATTTTGTATACCGCAGTTTCATTCCGGTTAACAGACCTATAACTTTTAGGTCTCTACATTTGCCATTCATAGTCACTACAATTTACTACTTTTAAGCGAATATCCATGTTTTAGTACGTTTCATTCATACTTATGTCATTAGCCACTGGTATCGAAGGGTCAATACATCTTTAAGATTTGACTGAGAAGAGTCGATAAATAAACGCGACTATGTTCTCTCACATTATTCCAATAAACAAGATTATCCTGTTACGAAAAATATATCGTCGATAAGCTATGTTGGCGTTTGCGATAAATTGATACTTCGGTACCCAGTTACAAGAAACTCCATTCCTTTAGTCTAAAAGCTAACAATTCAGTGTGAGATTTAAATTTCTTACAAGATCATTTAGCCTTGTCTGTGAAATTAGAGCTTTTTTGGATTCCACAAGTTCAGAATCAGAATAGAGAGTGAAAGAAGTAACAGGACCATCCTACGGGGAAGAACTCGATCCTTCATTTTGTGGGGTAAATTTTCCAAAGAAATGAATTGCTATGCTTAATGGCCTTCGCGGGGAGGGCAAATCTGGATAGACTGTACTTTTTCTTTAGAAGAAACCAGAAATGTTGGTTAAACAGGAGTAAGAGAAACAAAACTATTTAGAAACAAAACTTTTGACTTTATCTGCTTTAAGAGTTAAAGTACAATTCATATTCTGTCTACGCACTTCTGTTAATCACAACCATAAAATTAACAGCTACTTTCACATGATATACAAACACAGAACTTCACATATAGAAATTCACTATAATGTCTGAAAGTTATTCTTTAAACACAGCAATGAAGGAAGGATATACATATGTTACATTTGGAAAAGAATGTAAACAGTAAATGTGTAATCCGATAACTTCCACTAGAACATAACATAGATATTTTATAGTTTCACGTTTTGGCATTTTGTTGTTGTACAGTGTTATCAGAGTAAGGGCTCTCATCATTAACACTGGCAGTGTCTCTGGGTATTTTTGGTTCCATGCTCGATAAGTGTTCTAATTGTTAACCATGATGGAAATTCGGTAGTTGGGAATTCGCCAGCCTACATTGCGGACCACGCTATTAATAGACCATTAAGTGCCGAATGAAGTGTGATATAAGGCACAAGAGATGTGAAGCACGCGGGGAATATTTCCACTACAAGCATCAATTCGATTGTCGTGTGCAACCCCTCCCCTTCATGGTCTTGGCAGAGACAGGCTAGCTACCAGGTCAGTAGGTCGCCACAGAAAGGGGATGTTTGTCCTTTTATAACCCAAAAACAAGTTCATGGTAGGAATGAAAATACTCAAGGAATGTATATAAAGATTTAAAAAAAAAGTACCTTAAGAAAGACGTCCTAAACAGCTCCACCTATTTAAAGATACATGTCAGAGAATTGAGCCACACAAATCCTAAGGGTAGCAGAGAAGTTTTGAGACGAGGAACCTATATGGGGAGTGATATAGCCAAGAGCGACAAAACTCTGCCTGCAATAAAAGTATGGCGAAATCCACTTGCTACCTGCTTTAGGTGGGATATCCATGCAGCTTGCGTAATTTCATTATATTTACTCTCATTTTGGCAGGTCAAGCTGATAAATCTGACTCCGGAATGGAACGAAAAACTATATATCGGTTCTGGAATTTACTGCCATGAAAACACAATTGGTTCTTATGGAGAAACCGCGCAGTATTGCCGATTACTGCGCTTTCGTTCACAACCAGGTTTTATTAGTGGTTAGAACCCTCGCCCAGGCGACCGCAAAGTGAAAATTGTGGTAGATAACATGGCGCTGGGGCGGGTTTACTCTGGGTCCTTCCGCCATCATCCACCAATTGCTCCATATTTCCTATCACTCATTTTCCGTCACTTCTCTCCCTCTCACCCCAGGGGTTCGGCTTCCTTCGGCCCGACTTTCCGGGCTAGTGGAATCCGTGTCCCCTAACACCGGTATCGATGATGTAAGGCAGGAAAAAATTATAATTAGTATTACTATTAATATTATCAAAATCTCGGTAGTCCTGGTTCGTCTGTTCGCTACCCTCACAAGAACTACAGTCAATTTCATTATTTCCTTAACATATTTGTCGCTGGAGGTTTTTATGTGGGCTTGTAGAATAAGAATTAGCCAATGTCAACAATTTCCACTGCATAAACGAAGAATCCACTTTCTTTTAAACTTTACTTCTTAAAAGAAATATGTTTAGACATATCGATATAATCCAAATACCAACGTGACCTATGAAAGCAAGCGAATAATCCACATTTTGTCACTGCAGTATTTTCAGTTTAAAACCATGTTCTATCGTTCCAAGCGAGAAAGATGTTAAAAATCTATTTTGAAAAAAATTAAATGTTATTTTGAAAACAATGTACAACTGTATGGAAGATCTTTCGTGCATACCACCGTATTCTTCCACACAATGCACTTAGTCGCCTTTCAAAACTCGCATATTTGGAACGGCGCACTTGGTATTTCCATTAGAAAAGCATCGTCCACTGTCTTCATGACGTCCCAACCAGTTTACCTAATGCGAATGAGACTATATAGCATGAACGCCAGCGACAGATTCAAGGTGTACTACCAAAAATACGATATGCTCCATTTCTTTTTTGCACTGATTCCCTGTACCTGCCCTGGATCCACTGCAACCATCTTGAACACCAGGATATGTGTTCCTCCTGTCTTTCACTGGGTTTGTTTTTACACTGGACCCTGATATTCATTAATAACTGAAGTTCAGATATATCCGGATCTCTGAAAACCAATATCCACTTCAATGTGAGGACGTATCTCCAAATACTTCCTGGAGGTCTGAACATTCCGTAACTGATTTCATATTATCTCATATACAAAGCGTAACAAAGAGGTATGTTAAAACTATGAGAAAGCATTTCTTGCATATAAAGGATAAAAATAATTATATGAACATAGATATGGAAAATGTTTCCTTTCTGGAGCACTTTTTCTACAGCTCAGCCCCATACAACAATGACAAAACACAGCACATGTTCAAACTGATACGTCAATCCGAGTTAAGCTTGGAGACTTCCACAATACGAGCAGGAAGAGTTTCAAATGCCCTCACAAATAAAAATGTACTGGGTTTAAGTCAGGTAAACGTGGAAGCCACGTCTTCCTATCCATTTTCCAGAAATCGATAGACAGAAAGTCTGAATCGAGGAACCTACCGGTACTTGACAAGAGAACTACATGTGTGTGTATGTGTGTGTGTGTGTGTGTGTGTGTGGGTGTGTAGTGTTTAACGCCCGCTTTTACTACATACGGCACCGCAGGCGATGACACTGATGATACATGAGATGAAGATGGAGCACCGATGGAATTAGACGGCGGGAGAAACCGCAGATCCCGGAGAAAACCCGCCCCAGCGCCGTGTTGTCCACCACAAATCTCACTTTGCGGTCGCCTGGGATCGAACCCGGACCGCCTTGGTGAGAGCCAAGCAGTCTAACCACTGAGCCACGGCGCGGCCAAGAACTACGTACCTACTGAACTGTAGCACAATGATAACGGTAAAATACATCATCTGAAACCCAATTTAACCAGACAGCTACGTATTACACATTTCACTGTGTCAGCAGAGTTGTAGAAAAGGCGGATCTATGTTCATATAACATTTTTATTCTCTATATGCAAGAAACTTTTCCATAAGTTTTGACATAACTTTTTGTTACACCTGTATAACTGCACTAATAAATTTATTATTTTTCAGAACTGTATATATATATATATATATATATATATATATATATATATATTTACTGCTTCAAGGCAACCTGAACAATGAATATGCCGTTTACTCTATTACTTTGTATTGAGACATAACACCAGTCATAGGTATCAGCCTGCCTATTTACCTCTGGTCATTTTGTTAAATTTAAGCGTGGCCCATAAATAGCAATTCATAGATTATGACCCGCCCCTGTAACGTAGGTGGTAGTGTGTGACACATTCAAGATGTCCCTAGTTCGAATCTTCGTCAGCTTTTTTTTTTTAATTTACGTCCTCCAACGTCGTCATGTGAGACGATGAATGAAATGATGCTCAAATGAGCCCGGGGTCCATAGAGCTAAAAGTTACCCGAAATTCGTCTTTCCGGATAAGGAAAAGCCCTGGAAAAACCTGCATCGAGGCAATTCGCTCTGACCGAGATTCTAACTCGAGACCTCTTGAACGTGAGGCAGACACGATACCATCTACGCTACCCAGGTGGGCATCTTGGTCAGCGTGTGTTATTTGGATAAGGTTTCTTCCGTAGTTTTCCCTTGCCCTGAAAGATGAATGTCGGCTAACACTAAATTCCATGGACCCTGGACTCATTTGAGCATCATTTCACCCGTTTCATTCATCGTTCGATATGACTTAACGTTGGACTCAAATTAAATTTAAATGTTGAAAATACACACACACGCGCGCGCGCGCGCGCAAACAGGCGCTCGCTCGCGCGCGCCAGTACGTTCGTACAAAGTGTCAATTTCTTCCATAACTAGGGTCATCATGGCACAGATTGTTAGGGAACTCTGGGGATAAATCCCACCTCAGCCGTGGAGATTTGTAAAATATTTTCTTTGGTGAAGATGCTGGACATGGACAGTAATATGGAGTCCATATTACATGTACTGACATGCGGCTGTCGCTTTCAAGCACAATTAAAAACCGTCGGTCTGGGCCGGGATTGAACCCGAAACTTTGTGATCAGCAGGCCATGCCTAGCCAACGGCAGGCCCAGACAGGCATGGGCGTTTGTGTCAATGTATGTCCAAGGTAAATACAGTACAGAGGGGATTCGGCACGGAGACCCAAACTTGGTCCATTGTACCTATGCCCCCAAGTGAGGCACCCCGGAAGGAAGGATGAGGCGAGAGGAGACAGAGGGCGGCCGTCCCATGGAGCCACGGCAGTGCAGAAAACAGGGTCCTTACACTTTACCAGTTGTAAACTCCCCGACACGTCTCCCTAACGTAGTCCTGAAACGGCCCCAACAGACCGGATTCCGAGACCAGAGAGCGTCATGGCAGGGCATATCATCCTGCCATGCAGCGCCGAGACTCCCGCAGACACTTCTATCCTAAACGAGACCACCACATAAGATATGTGAAATGATCATGGAGATGAAATGGAGGGACAAGAAGTTCGGGGGGTGTAATTAACACTCCAGCATTCGCCTGGCGACCCGGGAAAATCCCCGAAAAATCCATGGGTGAGGTACGTCGAGAATCGAACCCGGGCCACGTCCCACTCAGTACGTCTAAAGAGCACACCTAGACGTGTGTAAGGAGAGACGTTCCGCTGCTTGAACGATTTAGCATGTTCTCAAACAAGAATGCCTCGGACTGTAAACATTCCTTTTTATTCTTATTTCTAGGTAAGACAAGCTCCGCTCCAATGTTTGTACATCTTTGTTGACCCACGCGGGTGCGGTCAAAGGGATTTGCTAACATCCTTGCATGTTTTGTGTCGACTCCAGAACATATCGTGATCTGTACTCAACAAACAATTCACCTCTTTTTTCACTCAAGTAATAACCCAAACAAAAAATTGTTTAAAACTGTATTGGTTAATTCATGATTATTTTCACTTCAGGCCTTGTGGTTGGCTACTTAAAAACTAAATCAAGTAACATGGTGAATTTTACTCATCACAAACGTAGCATATGTCCCTAACGAATATTACATATCAGTTTTCAAGCAGATAATCTAAATTATAGTACATTTGCAAACACTTAAAATCATGGAAAGAACTCGAGGAACAGATTTTAGCTAATTGTTTACATGGCCGAGCGGTTAGAGCGCTTGCCGGCCCAGGTTCGATTCCAAGCGACCGTGGACAACACGGCGCAGGGATGGTTTTTCTCCGCCCCCCCCCCCCCCATCATTCCACCAATGGTTCCATTTCCTTTCATTTCATCATCTTTCCTTTTATTCATATCGCCCTCATTTTGCTATCCACTTCTCTTACTCCAATCCTGGGTTCTTTGAGCTTCTGTTCCTCAACCCGACGCATAGAAGACTTAAAGGATCGAGAAAGAATCCCCTAAAACTACCAAAGTTAAAGACGAACTTAACATGAGGGAAAAAGCTAGTTCTGGTATGTTAAAACTGAAACATCACATGCACAAATATCTCAGTAGTTCAAACACCAAGTAGCGAAGCGTGCAATGAAGCGCTCGAAGCGCCGCTTCTTCAAAAATTTCAAGAAGAGAAACAAGAAAACTAATGCCAAACAATATTTTATTTGCTCTGGATACATATTGAAAATACAGTAGGAAAAATTAGAACGTCTGAGTGGAGAAGGGAAGCAGGAATATGTCTGCTTGTAGTGCGACCAGTCTTGCGGATATACGTGTGACGTACAATAGAAAGAGTACTAAAGAGTAGCCTTAGTTCTTTGAGTCGGTAATCTCTCTTATCTTACTGAAAATTATTATTTGGAGCTTACCTCACTTTGAAAGTCACACCTCGCTACTGGACCTACGTGTGACTGTACAATAGAAAGAGTACTAAAGAGTAGCCTTAGTTCTTTGAGTCGGTAATCTCTCTTATCTTACTGAAAATTATTATTTGGAGCTTCCCTCACTTTGAAAGTCACACCTCGCTACTGGATATACGTGTGACGTACAATAGAAAGAGTACTAAAGAGTAGCCTTAGTTCTTTGAGTCGGTAATCTCTCTTATCTTACTGAAAATTATTATTTGGAGCTTACCTCACTTTGAAAGTCACACCTCGCTACTGGACCTACGTGTGACTATGCAATAGAAAGAGTACAAAAGAGTAGCCTTAGTTCTTAGAGTCAGTAATCTCTCTTATTTTAATGAAAATTATTATTTGGAGCTTCCCTCACTTTGAAAGTCACACCTCACCAGTGGGCCTACGTGTGACTGCACAATAGAAAGAGTACAAAAGAGTAGCCTTAGTTCTTAGTCAGTAATCTCTCTTATCTTAATGAAAATTATTAGTCGGAGCTTCTCTCACTTTCAAATTCACGCCTCGCTACTGTACACAAATAGAAACAATCTAAACTATATTTGCAGACTCTCTTAAAATTATGGAAAGAATTCGAGGGACAGATTTTGGCCAATTGTTTACATGAAGGGGACAAAAAAGCTAACCTAATATATTAAATTGAAACATCACACACACAAATACCCTTATTTATCTCAGTAGTCCCAACAACATATTCACAGGACTCGCGTCTAATAGCTCAACTATAATTTAAAGATCCTGGATTCTTTCACAAGTCCTGCGTAGTGAGCTAGAGCGTTGTGCTTTGGTTCCCTACCACGGAAGGTGGCCAGGATAGATTTTAAGTCCCGAGTATAGGACCGGTACCCACTCAGCATCGTGAGAAAATTGAGGAGCTACCACAGGTGAAAGTCAACTTTCCGGCTGGGGGTCTAACATCTCCTCCCCTTATCGGTTGGACGATCGATGTGTGCGTGAGGCCGGTAGTCCAGTTGGCATGCTCCGGCCCCCTTTGGGCGTTTACGCCATGGGTTACGTTATTCAGTAAAAATGAATTTTACTAGAGCGCATTTCGGAAATATGATTGTTTATCATTTTAAAACCTCATAAACACCAAATCAATGGAAATATCGGTTAAGAAATACATTTGGCGAAGAAGACAAGGTAGAGCGAATTCAAAAGTTACTGATGAAAATGTTGCCACTGTTGAAGGAATGCTTGACAATCGACGGATATTTATAACTTTTTAGGCGACATTGGGTTGTCGATGGATTCCATATAAACAGACTCTCGATCAAAACGCACAGATTGGGACAGAATAACTCTCGGGGAAATGCCAAGTTAGTTCTTCAAAATTTGCTTTGGAAAATCGTCACTGTAGCTTTCTTTTGCTTTAAATATTTAAACGGCAGTCTAAACACGGTTATATGAACATTTCCCTCGGAGGAAACCAAATAGGAAAAACAGGATTTAGCAGATATAGTCAGATAGCCACCGAATCCTGTATAATATCCTCAATAACTAACTGTTCTAACAGAGAAGTTTTTAAAGCTGCAAAAATGTACTTCAATAGCAGCAAACGTAAGAAAAGGAAACACTCATCTTTAGTTTTATATTGCATAACCAAAAAAAATTCAATATAAAATCTTCCTAGGAGAAATCTTTTGGCAATAGAGCAGTAATAACTTAAAACAAAAGCTTTTCGCATTAGCTCAAGCAGTTTCGACTGTGGCCTGCATTTGGGAGGTCCGGGTTTGATATCCATGGCCCAAGGCTTTTTCCGGGGCTATCCCGGATCGCTAGGCGAATGCTGGGTAGAATAATTACCTCCCCCGAATTTCCTCTCCCTCCGTTTCATCTCCATTGTCATGTCAAATTATCTCTCATCTGATGGTATCTTTCAGGGTAGAAGCATCCACAAGAGTCTTGGCGCTGCATGGCAGGATGATATGCTCCTGATAAACACTTCTTCCTCCGATAGGACGGTCTTCGGGCCGATCTAGTGGGCCGTTTCACTGGCCTGCCGGGGAGTTTCCAACTTGTAAAGTGTAGAGACCCTGCCCTCTGCATTGTCGTAACGCCTTGGTTCGACAGTCCTTTGTCTCCTCGCCCCTCATCCTTCCTCCCGGGCCCTTAACTCTGGTCGCAGTCCCGAATCCCCTCCGTAGCATAATCCAATCCATATTATTCAATGTTATATTTAATGTTAATATAATTTCATCCCTAAGCTACCTTACACTAAACAATAATGTAAAAATCATTTAGAAATACAGTAAGTAAACCAATTACTAAAGCAATTCGGCAAAACCAAATGGAAAACAAATTCCACCAGTGACTATTCAATTAAACATAATTCAACTTACTTATTCAGCAATAACCACATTAATTTTCCTCAAAACAGAGGAAAATGAATGCTTTGCTCATAACCTTCAAGTTCACCAGATATCTACCAAATACAACATAAGACGAACACCTTATCCAGCAAGTGTGTAGATAAACACTATCATGTAACCAGCACTATAGCCGTATGGTGTTAAAAATACTACAGCAAATGCTTGCTGATTACTTGCATGCCACCATTTTCATATGACAAAAAATGCCAGTAGCATTTAACCGTCACATTCTTATAAATTAGGGGCATATTACTCATTCCATGCCAGATCTATACAGTTAAGTACAACTTTCACTCTGCATAAACACAACCCCTTTACTTTATAGATAGCATGGTTCATGTTTGGAAAACAATAACTTCGACAAACCCATTGTCATTACTGAATTTAACTTTCCAAATATTTCAGAGTTGAGAGTAGCCCGCCTCGGTAGCGTAACGGTTCCGAGTTCGAATCTCGGGCACGGTGAGTTAACTGGATAAGGTTTTTACGGGGTTTTCCGTTATCCTGATCGACGAATGTCGGGTAATTCTAAGCTCCATGGACCCTGGACTCATTTGAGCATCATTTCAAACATTTCATTCATCGTCCGATATGACTTAACGTTGGAGGTCGTAAATTGAAGGAAAAAAATTAGAGTAGTATCAATCAAAAGAGGGTAAGTGTAACTTTCAAATGACAATTAACTATATTTGCACTTTTTAGGTTTCAAGATCATTTGGTTTAAACACAGAATATCAAATTGGAATACAAGAAATATCAACATATGAATAATTGTTCCATATACAGGGTGATGCAAAAGAATGGCAATATCTAAACAGTCCAATAAAACTAAGGGTGATACAAGAAAATGTTTTACTCATATACAATGGAAACTTTACAACTTGCAATTTAAGAAACAATAATGGCATCTATCATTTTTTTAAACTTAGTCCTTTAAATGACTTGTGGCTCCCCTACGCATTTCAAACATTACTGTTTCTTTGTGTCACTCTGTATAAACATCAGTTTCTATTTTAAATAATCCTACAATACGTCAATAATTCTTAATAATAATGAATTTGATTTTGACTCAAATTTAGTAAGTAAATTCATATAGCACCTTTAACTAAATGTTATTTGGGCATCAGTCTGCCATTAAGTTACACATTTAAAATCATAAATTGGAGTTTCTTTACAGATCACTGCAACAATTTTTGTAATTGCAGTAACACATTTTGTATTACGACCACCAACATAGTTTATTATCACTCATCACAACACGCATGCATTGTTATTACAACCATAGTACATGATTAGTTAACTCCTACAAATTATAGTTTATCATTCATTAACAAATAATTTACTATATGTAAAGTACTGTTATTTACTATGTGTATGCTAAAAGACTTTAAAGGTTTTTATGTAAATATTTTGAGAGAAAATGCAACTGAGATAATACTTTAATATTTTACTTAGAGAACAGTTGTCAAGAGTTGGATTTAATATATACGGTCCATTGATGTAAACTTTTTGAGGAAAATGGGTGTAAGAGACAGAAAAGTCTACAAAATCTGCAAACATGGACGGTTCAGAAGTTGTCACAAATTCAAGGGTCAATAACAAATGTGTCCATATGTGAAGTAAGCAAAGAACTGTGTATACGTCACCTACTTTATTGACTTCAGGAGATGACTGACACATTAGTAGCCCCCAGAAGGGCTTTTCATTCATAAAATGAGTCTCGTATTTGTTGGGGAGTCATTGATAAAGAAAGAAGAAATAAAGTGCAAGAAAAGCAATAACTTAAGAGACATTTAAACAAATTACAGAGACACTAAAACAAAACTGTGTCACCCAATCAAGAAACAGGAGGTAATTGTACAATAAGTGCTGAATCTAAAATTATAAATGAAAAGATAAATTTCAAATAAGTCTCACAAATATCAGAAAGGTTCTAATAATGTATACAAGATCTCCTATGTGGTTTGCAGGGAAAATATGAGTCAGTTGGAGAATTTACTGTCATGCTGGTATGTTGCCATGGCAGTTCAAGGTTAATAGCAATGGACGGAACAGACCTGTGGTTCAGATACCAGCTATGCCATTGAATTTTTCAGTCTGGCTCTACCTAACTAAGCACCTGAATCATTGAAAAAAATTTGAAGTTTCTAGAGTGAAAAACAAAACAATTTATAGGGAAAAGTGGTACATTAGCAGCTCATAATCCCTGACCCGACATGCTTGAGAGTTTGATGGCATCATCTCTGCTCTATATGGGGCCTGTGTTGTGGAGTATAGCTGGAAGTACCTGAAAATGAGTTTAGAATACCTGGGAACATACAGGCACAATAACAACATTGTACAGGAGGGATTGTTTATCCCTAGCAGGCAACGATCTACACATGGCATACGTAAGGAGTGCCATCGCCCGCACTCGGAAAGGAGCATGAGGGATGTCCAGCAGCTACTTGTAAGTGATGCAGCACTTTTCAGGCTTCAGTTTAGGGCGTTGCAGTTCTACTTCACAGCAGATTTTTGGTGCACATGGTTTATATACAGTAGGCATTATACCATCAAATTTCCAGGTGCATAGCAGTGTGAGTACAGTGACAGTATCCCTTGTTAAGTACTTGAAACATAGCAAGTTGCCACAAAAGGTATATATCTCATTGTATACGAGGTCTCCTGGTGGTTTACCAGGAAAATATGGGTCAGCTGGAGAATTTAGCATCATTCTGACATGTTGCTATGGTAGCTCAATGGTTAAGAGCAATTGGACAGGGACTGGGAGACCTGTGTTTCAAATCCTGGCTATGGCATTGAATTTTTCAGTCTGGCTCTACACAACAGAGCACTTGACACTGGAAAAAAAAAATTGTGAAGTTTCCAACTATTTAGGGTGAAAAGCAAAACAATTCTTAAAAGAAAGTGGAATATTAGTAACTCAATTTCTGACTTGAGTGAACTATTGCTATTCAACCAAAAGAATTATATAAATGTGATGACATAAATTGCTCTTTGTCTGCAAGAAAGGACTTTGTTTCAATGAAGACAAATAGGATTATGGTTCATAAAAGAAAGTGTGTATAAAGCATTTAAAATAATAATCCAGGGTTTGAAATAGACTATCCAAGTTTTGTGAATTGCAATCAAAAAGTTTATCACAACCCTCAAACACTGCATGTATCTCATTTTCAGTAGCTTAATTTTATCTGAAAACAGCTATTACTTTTATTAAATTTCTCATAATAATTAAACTGATTATACATACCTAATTCAATTATTTTAGACATTATTGGCAGCAAAGATATTGATCAATCATTCTATATATTTATATCACCTCTTTTATGAACAGGTACAGTTAGTCAATTTAAGGCAATCCGGAAATACTGTACTGAAATGTACGAGTTTGACTATGTGTGCAAGAGGGTTACACAGAATGCCTATTATTTTGAATATTACAGAACTGGAGAATACAGGTTAATCTTAAAAACAATATTAATAATTTCATGTGATCTAAATGTTCTCCTACGAAATCATTAATCTTGAATGGAATCCTGCTGTAAAAGATCAGTTACTTTATCATAGAGTTTGAAGTAGTAGGTGATTCTCTCCAACTCAACAAAAGCATTAATTCATTAGGTAAAAATGGCATTTTATGTCATTTATCCCTTCTAGTCAATTTTTAACAACACTTTAGACCACGTCACACTTCTTGTATTTTTAAATAATTTTCAAAACATTATATTAGGTTCTAATATTTTATGTTAAATATTTTTCACTTTTCTTTATATTCATTTTTGTCCTTCTACAGCTTTTATTATACAAAATATTGAAAAGTATTTTAAGCTTTTTAAGTTAAGGGGTATACTAGTTCACTTCAGTCCTGCTCTTTAAATGAATGTTATAGTTTCTATAGGTATTTTAGGACAAGGTTCACCAAAGTTTATCAGCAGCATATGGAAAATTATGAAGATTGTGCAAGTTAGTGTCACTAGCTTTAATAATTTGTTATCAACTGATTTCATGTCATCTAGCCCTAAAAGAGTTGATTTCTGTTTGATCTAACTTTCTTGTCTACACAGCTAATACTCAATTCTATAGTTTTTTTTCCAAACCACGACAACTCTGCCCTACTTCTCTGTCAAGGATGGCAGTACTTTGAGGCTTGGGTTTACAAAGTATGTGTCTGCAGGATATAAAGGAACCTGAAGTCTGGCTCCATTGCCTATCGCTCTGTTTATAAAGTTTGCCTTGTGTTGGCTCATGGTTACAACCCAGCGACAAAAGACAGCAGACTAGAAAACCAAAAGCTAAAAGAAGAAAAAGCGATACTGGAAAGAGAAATTAAGGAAAACGCGACTACCAAATGGGAAAACGTAAATCATAGAAGAAAAGCAAAACAGGTTTTAGCTACACAAACGCAAGTGCTGGAAACTAAAAACAGATTCAACTATCTGGAAATCCAAAACGAACTGGAAAACAGACTAGGAGTGTCTACAAATACAATTACCGACAAACAAGTGAGGAAGATAATACCTAGCGAGAGTGAGAAGACTAAAACAGAAGAAAAAGATGAAATGGAGAAGAAAGAAGATGTAATAGTGTTGGGTGATTCCATAATAAAACACGTCAACCTATCCAAAGTGGCTAAAGTAAGCGTATTCAGTGGCATAAGGACAAATGAGCTGGAAAACCTGATCGAAAAGAAGTGTGCTGGCATTCCAAGACAACCAAAGGCGATATACCTACACGTGGGAACAAATACAATGAAGCAAGCGTCCTGTCCAGAAGAGGTTATGGGTGACTTATATTGTGCGACACAGTGTATCAAAAGAATATACCCGAAAACATTAGTGATAATAAATGGTGTGGTGAAAAGAAGAGACATACACTTTAGGTTCATAAACAGTGTAAATGAAAATATACGTTGGATGTGCGAGAAGTTGAAGTGTGTCTTTGTGGATGTAGATAAACAAATGACCATGGACTGTATAGGAAGGGATGGACTACACCTGAGCAGAAAGGGAACAATGAGTCTAGAAAGAATCATGAAAAATTCCATTGAAAAGTGTACAGCTACTTTAAACTGGTTTACGGCCCAGGGAAACAATTAGAAGCAGGGGGTACAAAGAATTTTGACGGGACAATAAAAGCATGTAAATACTTAAATAGAGATAAGGTAAATGATCGTACAAATAATATTACTCAAGAGGCACACATTTTAAATAAAACTTTGATGGTAGGAAAGAAACGTAATAATTTTAGCCTATTTCATCAAAATGTTCAAAGTATTACAAACAAAAGGGTTCTAATAGAGCAGAATATAGTAAATATGCAACCAGATGTACTAATATTTACAGAACATGGGCTGAAAATAGACGAAATAAATGTAAATAATTATGAAAATTATACAGTAGGGTCTAGCTTCTGTAGGGAAAAACATAAAAGTGGAGGGGTAGTAATTTATGTAAAGCATGGGATTAAATACAAAGAGATAGACTGTAAAAATTTCTGCAACGAAATGTGCAGTGAACTCGCAGCCGTAGTTTCCTTTGAAAGTCGTCATGTTTTGGAAAAATGTATTACCTCTACATCCAATAAATTATCCAAAGTGCTTTACAGTCTGAAAATATGCATGAAAAATTCCCCAATATGCATTAGTACAGCAATACATTAGTAGTTCCATTCTTATATACATACTTTATCTAGATTTAACATTTATTTTCTTGCTTGAATCTAAGTACAAATACAAGTCTTATGTCTTCTCTTTCCCTTTTTGTCATTTCTTTTACCTGACCCCCTGGCCTAGGTTGTATGGAAGTTGGTTTTTATATAATCAAGGCAAGAGTTAACGCTAGTAAACTTAAAATCTAAGCAATATAAATTATTTGATCTAAATATGTCTAAAACTTGCACTGTATTGCAGGTACAAAATCTTACATCAATAATACCTTCGACTATATTGATTTTCTAGGTTTTTTTTTTTTTTTTACTTCTTACAAATAAAATAAGTTTATTTCATGCCAGAATAAGGGTAGCAGTACCACTGTTTGGCATTCGATACTCATGCACTGAAGCAATCTTCTGCAAAATCAAATAGACAGCACGAAGTTTGAACAGTCCCTCTTTGCAGAATTGTTTAAAACTTAATGCCTTATACTCTGGGTGAATGTTAAAATTCCTATTAACAGCTGTGCCACTCTGCAGCAATATGCTGTTGTTAATGTTTCTTTGTTATGTAAAAATTATTTTACTAATTTACATTTTCTGTCCTAGTTGATATTTGAGAAATAATACATCATGAGGAATATATATTAAAAACATTTCGAAATGAGATGATTTGTGTAATTCAAGGTTCAATGATAAAAGCATGTATACCTGTAAGCTGAAAATTTGGCAATACAACTGACAGCATTTGACGGACACAACTCTCTACTCTAAGCCTGTAATTAAGTAAGGCCAAAATATAATTTGTCAATTCTTTAAATCCCTATATTTAATAATGTATTATATTAAATTATTAAATTAATTTGGCTTTCTTCCACAGAACCTAAATGTCTACCAAATTTCAGTGAGATCAGAGTGCAAAAGGTTGTGGACTGAGTAATTTAGCATGGAATAACCCACAGACAGGAAGCAAGTCCTTCAGGTTATAAGAAACATAAGACACTTCTGTACTTAGACTGAAATTTAGGTTTAACAGCTGGATAATGGTTAAGTATTTACAATTCTGCCAAATATGATAATAGTTCTGAATGAGTACATGTTTAGTACTAAAACTTGTTGGGTACAGATAGTAGATATCAACATAGTCCCATAACACACTGATCCTGTTGATAAAAACACTGCTCATAGAAATAAACAAATTTCTGAAATCTATCCCAAAACTGTGTTATATCATTCATATTCAATATTATCAAATTACTGAATATTAGAGAATGATTCAAATTAAGACCATTATGCAGCATTGCAGAGCTTCATTTGAGAGGTTCAAGACTTGAAATAGATATACTTGCAATATTTCAGTGACGACGTTTCAGAATGGTATGTTCAGATGGCTCATAATATACTCCTGTATACAAGTATCATTCATACATCAAAACAGACTTAGGCACTGTATACAGCATTTCAACACACCTTCACTTTTGGAAAATGTAATCTCCATAGAGATATTAACTTAAACATCTAAGTTCCAGCTTAATAAAAAGCCCTCCTTGCATCAAACCGGTCTCAATCATTTTAATAGTTAATACAGAAATAACATATTTCATGCAATATTTGTACTAGGCACCTAGCCACTTTAAGAGCAGAAGTTTAATTTTGTTTTCAAACATTTTTCCACATGTACCTGTCATTTTTAAAGTGGATTTGCAGTTCAAGAAACACTACAACAAAACAAAATATATGATATATGAAACACTTTGGAAATTGTATTTTTGAATTGTGAGAGATAGTTGTCACAAACTATTAGGGTATATAGGCCCACACAACAAGTGTTGAATACACACAAATATTATAATTATAATAAATAATAACACCTGAACTGTCTTATAAGAGAACTTTTTTTCTAGTTACACTTCTACCATGTGCAGTGCTAGCATGCAATATACATATTAAATTTCATTTCAGTACTAAGAACCATGTGTGGAGATCAGCTAAGCCGAAGATGATGCTCCATTATAAAAGAAATAAAAAAACATTAAGCATTAAAAAAAAGGTTAGCCGTATCTTACATAACCTAAAGCATCACGAAATCCAGTCACCCACTTGACTCTTCTCCGTAACTGTTTACCATTAAGTTGTTGCAATACTCACCTGTGTTTTCACACAATTAGTGTTTACAGAAACATCAGTGTTCAAGTAAAGTGGATCTCCGAAACCCTCTTGTCTTCTAAGGCAGCAAGATATTTAAAAAGGGAATGTTATAATATCCCTCACGAATCTCAAATTTATGAATATAAACTTGGCTAGCATTCCTAAAACAAAAACTTGAAAACAATCTCAGTAGCTTCTCAAGATCCACTTCACAGTTTAGTGCAAATAATCGAATGTCATTAGATTATAATGGAATACATAAGCATTCTGAGCTACAAAACAATACAAACCTTAAAAACGTAGAAACAGCATTTATTCACACCTCCAACTCCGGAGATACCTCACTTGCACATCTCCCTTGACGTTCCCTGCCGCACAATGAGCCAGAGGGCATACCTTTAACGTCCCAGAATGGTACACCCACACCATCGCATTTACGAAAGCAATAGTGCCAATCACAGAACAACGTAACTGAGATCCAATAGAAAGCGCGCGCACGCACGCAAACGCATACGTCCACACACATTTCCATCATTTGTAAACAATCAGCAACCAGAGCCTTGTATCTTACGTATTACTTGGTGGCTAGCTACTGCTACCACAACCATAGAGGTAGAGTAATAACAAAACAGCGCTGAACTAACTACTCATGATTGACATCGAGAAGACGCCATATTGGAGGCACAGATTTAATTTTGGGTAGGTAAATGATTACATATATTTAAAAAAAGAATTTAAAGTGAAATCATATGATTACACCCTTTACGTAAGGTTGTAATAGCATGCAAACGAGCGTAGGAAAATATTATGTTCTCGAAATATGCAAATACCACAAAATGTGCATCTTTTGAATTATTGCCCTGTCTTTCACGAGTGTTCGAGTAACATTAATAATTATTTCAGAAGGTGAATCACAATAATGAATGCATATAATTTTTTGTCTTATATTAATGTTTACGCAACAGATTACTTAATTATCACTGGCATGCTACATAAGGAAAGAGAAGATGTGTTTGACATTACAATTCGCTAATGCAATGTTCATTATAGTTATAACAATACAAAACATTCATTTCCCTCAAACGGTAAATATTCAACTAAAGAGATCCACTATCTTTAGTTCCTTTGATATGTTTGAAATATATGTTTGCCGCAATATACAAAGGACGTATCTACGGAAGGTTTATAGTAACCCACGCCACCTAAACCTACTAGATAATCCTAACCAACATAAAATCTTCAAGCTTTAAAATTTTTTTATATACTCGCTTGCCAGATAAAAGGAGTTCTTTTATATCTCTTTTAATAGGTACATATTACGTACATTGGGAAGATTGCAAATAATAGCGATTTACACTCATTCGTTTTTATTAAATCACTGTAATGATCTTGTGAAATTTACGCTGGAAATGGCAGTGGCTTTCAAATTTCCATTTTTATTACATAATGTCAAATAAAAATGTACTAATGCTGGTGGACATATTGACAATCGTGATGTATGTGCCATAAATGTACGAGGTGTTTAGTGTCCCTAAGCTTTGCTCATAGTGGAGCCTAATAAACAAACAAATTACTGGTTATGTGGACCCATCAAACAAATTGTCACCAACGGTCGCCTGACTACTCTCAGGATTCATTGGCATTATTTTATGATTGGAGGAAATACAGCTAAATAAACATTGAAAACCTACAATTCAACGTGAAATCTAAACTACAGTGGATTAACGTTAGCTTGTGCCAGAGGTAGAGGATCACTCATCCAAGGATGCCCAATTTAAAAGTACTTAGTTTGGAGATCGATTGACAAGGCGTAGTCACTCATCAAACTCACCCAATACTCACCAAAAGGGACCAGGCATTTAAAGAGAGGAGGAAACTTTGTAGGAGTGTGAGCCAAGAACATAAAAATCTTCAGAAATTCAGTTTCTGCATTACGTGAAAGAATAACCGTGTGGACATTGAAAAGAAGATAACATTAAACAGCGTAGTTACTGGATTAGTAGACAACAGAATGAAAAGAAACCCAGTGAAATCAGTGTAAATAATGAAGTGCAAGAATGTCTCTATTATGTATGGCTGTCCGAACTGTAATAGTGAATTAAAACCTGATATCATTGATGATTAAACTCTATATAACAGTAGCTTAAGTTAAAGATTAGAATTGTGAACCTGGACGCTAGAGCGATAGTCTATAAATTAGATAATATTGAACTTCCTACGACTGAATACGTAACGTAGATGTGCTTTTAACTAAGAAAACTGGTTCAAAGAAAGTATAATTAATTCTTTAACATTTCAAATGTTGCTGCCCATCACACTGTTAGAGAAAATGTTGGAGGAGGAATATAATTTTATATTATAAAAACGCGAAAAACGTCAGCGTAGAACACAGTCAATAGGTTTCTCGATGTACTACAGGTCAACTTAAAAATAAAAAAAAATATACTATTATATAATTGCAGTTTATAATCCAAATGAACACAATACCTATAATTTTCTCATTAAATTAAAAAAATGTTCCATATCAAGTTCTACCAAAATTTAAGTGATTATACATATTCTCGCAAGGGATCGTTTTGCCACGGACCGAAGCCAGCTGGCAGGAAAAGAAAGAGACAGAGAGCGTTAAAGCCACGCCTACGCCCATGCGCTCGCTAGCGTTTGTGTAGAGAAGAGATGGGGTGGGAGAGAAAGAGCCAAAGAAATGTCGAGACAGTTCCGCCGCCGTTGTGAAAGACCGTGAGGCTTCGTTAATGGTCGAGAAATTTCCCCAATCTGCGATTAGTGTATAAAAGTGAGTGCACTGGACGAGCTCAGTTAGTATCGTCAGACAGCCACTGAAGAGTTGCCAACGGTGCAGAGTACACGTGTGTCAGACGGATTTGAAGGTTTCATCATTTTGCCATTGGCAGCGCCGTAAAAGTGTGTTTCTAAAGAAATAAAGAGCATTTTGGAATTTCTGCAAACGGACTTTTAATTCTACGAACCCACAAAGTCACAATTAGTGTCAGGAAGTGGAATATACGACAATGGACGCTGCATTGGCAAAGGCTTTAGAAGAGCTGAAAGAAATGAGAACAGCGAGCTAAAACCTCATCGCCAATATGGAAGAAATGAAGGCCGAATTAACAACGAAGATAGAAACGGCAAATACGAACCTGGCCGCGGAGATGACCACAGAAATTAAAGCGGCAAATAACAGCCTGGCCGTGGAGCTAACAGAGATGAAGACCGAATTAGCCACAGAAATGAAGGCTGCGAACCAGGCCCTCGCCGCCAAATTTGAGGAGCAGTTGGTCGGCGTGAAGGGGGAAGTCACGGAGTTGGGCGACCGCGTCGAAGACCTGGCGAGCCGCGTTAATGACCTGGAGGGAAAGGCCGACAGCAACACAAAGTCCTTGAACGCCATGGTGGAGGACATCGGTGGCAGAAGGATGAAAGATTTAAAGGCCGACTCGCCGTAACGGGACACATTTGCGCGCGTCAAGCCACCAAAGTACGGGAATTTTTCTCCGACAAAGATAATTCTCATCTTCCCCAGAGTCTGATAGTATGAATGAGAGTGCGAATGTGTGCGTGATCTAATGATTAGAACCCAGCGAATATGAGTTAACACCTTCGATATGTTCCAAAGGAGAACGGCCGCCGATATCACCGTCGTAGTTAAAAGCGGCGTATAAATGAAAAAAAAAACTTTCACATTTTTAGGTATTTGACAGTCCTTTTGTTTTGGCCTCTGACCTATAATGACGACACCCGTTGGCTTCGTTCTTCAGTGGAAGTTTGTAAGATCTGTCCCATGGTTCATCAAGCGTAATTATACCGAATAAGAAGCGGTTACGACTAAATGAGCTTGGACGACGTACTATCGTATCCATTACCGTGCATCTGTCTGATCGTAGCAATTTTTATCATTCGCAGATGATTTTTCCGATTATGCAGCACAGCTGTATACATAAGTCCTGTTTGTTGTCTTTATTCACGAATGTTCTGATGTTGATAACTGTCTAGCGCGACAACTGTCTGCACTTAGCCTTCTCTGATAGTTGCGTGATCCGGCAAAGCTATCTGTCATGCTTTTAGGTCTCCCATTGAATGTTAATATCCACTCCATCATTTGTTTTAACTAACGTTCTCCAACGTAAGGCATATTCAACAGTGAATGAAAAGATGGAATGATGATCAAGTGAGCACAGGGTTCATAGAGCTTAGAGTTACGCAACATTCATCTTTCAGATAAGGGAAAACCTCGGAAGAAACCTTGTCCAGATAACTTACACTGACCGAAATTCCATTTCGGTACATATTGTAACTAAGGCAGACACCATAGCACGACACACAAAGACCAGCACACACTGTTACTCTTCGGCGTGATAACGCTCTATATCTATGTGGTTCAAGAATAAATGCTTAGCATTTCATACATTAGGACCACGAGAACATTCTACCTTCAAACCATTTCGCTGTTCCTGTTTTGTGAATATAGTGAACATGTCGGAAGGGAGATTCCAGTTATCGCAAGATAGGTAAAGTATAGGGAAATGCGTGGTAAACTTGAATAATTACTACTTGACGGCTCAATTCCACAGCAGTTTTAGCATGATTAACCTTCCAATTCAGGTAGCTGATGTAAATATTAACTAGTTGAGACTGTAATAAATCAGAAAGATATTCTCTAAGACAGTCTCTAAGAATGTGTTTCTACTGTCAAGAGTGATTTAGTTGGAACAAAATATTTACAGAAACTTACCTTATTAATTCAGCAATTTCAAATGGATAATGTTGCGTCATTCTAAAGCGGGAAAATATTTTCCGGAACGTCGTTTCGGCCCGTTCCGGTTCAACTAAGCACTGACTTTCAACAGGACAATAAAATTCACCCATCACAAATAGGGAATACTTCAGCCTCAATAACTCATTGCCTTCTCAAAAGCAGCAACAAAACTGAAATATCTGTATCAGCTTAATGCATATTATAAACAACATTTTTATTAAACATACAACAGAACACCACTGCCAAATATTACAGGACAGCAGTAGAGTGCCAACTGAAGATAATACCATAAATTATAGCAAACTACACAGAGCTAAACCTACTGAAACTCTCAGCAGCCGACTCTCACATATGCCCCGCTACTTCGCTCTGTGGTCATTATGATGACATTCCATATGTTTAATTGGCACTAAATTCTTCCCATGAAAAAGATATATCCGTAGCTTTTTTATTTTTGTTGTAATTTACGTCCTCAAACGTTAAGTCATATCGGACGATGAATCAGATGGGTGAAATGATGCTCAAATGAGTCCGGAGTCAGTGGAGCTTCGAGCTGAGTTTCGTCTTCCAGGATAAGGCAAAGCCCCGGAAGAAACCTTATCCAGGTAATTCACCCTGGCCGAGATTCAAACTCGGGACCTCTTGAACGTGAGGCAGATACGCTACCGAGGCAGGCAATATATATATATATCCGCAATTTGTGTTAATTTCAGTTGTGGTTGACCACATAGAAATTATATCGTAGGTACATATATAAACCATTGAATTTAAAGAGAATTATCCTCAGTTGCGCAGATGCATTATGTTCCACTTTGACGTTTAGTTGAAATTGGATTAGTACTTGCATAAATATTGCGTCCTTTGTAATTATATTTATACAGCAAGATGTCGCAGTAAATAGGCAACCAAATTCAATTATTTGCTCCAGAAGGGCTGTTCCAAATAACGCTTATTTGTAAATTTGTTTAGTAAGACTATGTCTAGGGGCAGTTCCTGAATATGATCACAGGTGTACACGAACACCTAAAAGCCTTTTGAATTAAATCAATTCTTGGCGCTCAGTATCGCTAAATACTAAAGCAATTGCCACAGTAAGGTTGGCAATAGGTACCTAAGTTTTGTATTACGTCCTCCATTTTTAATTCCTGAGAACCGCCTTCAACTTTAAACTCATGCATACACACATCCGGCATTTAACTGTTTCAGATAGCCAAAAGAATACTACTTGTATCCATTTGAGTCACTAACTATGGGTCAGTAATGATAATTTTACCTTTTACCTAAAAAGAAGAACTAGCTCTGCAGTACAATAAAACACACAACTTTGGCCATTATTAAAAGAGTTGCGTAGCACTGTGCAAACAAAGTAACTAAAATGAAAAGAAGTCATTGGGAAGTCCACTATTCTACGTAGTGACTGTTTTAATTTAGTTATCTATGGGGAAATTGAACACAACCTAAATGTTACTAGTCATTGGTATAATTCCAACACACTGTTATTTTTCGCATGTCTTTGTCTTTGTGTACAGTAGAAAGCCCACTATTCGATCACAGAGGACCAAAGTATTCTTTATAATTGCTCTACAGTGATTTGATCATTCATTCTGCAGGTGAATTTGAAAAACCGGTAAACTCAAAAGCATAAATTTCAATTTGGAAGTTTCAGAAAACGTGTAGCCTATATTTAAGCAAAGACATCTAAGCTGACAATATTCCGTGATCTTTTGTATGCAGGGTAACTTTCTGTAACAAAGCCACACATTTCTCTGATATGACTTAACGTTGGAGGACGTAAATTTAAAACAAAATCATGCATGTCCGTCCAAATACTCTCATATTAAGTTCTCAAGCTCTCAATGTGTTTCTCAAGTGTTATAATGCACAAACCAATGTCTGAGATACTTTTCTTTAACATATTATTATTATTATTATCATCATCATCATCATCCATCATCCATCATCCATCATCCATCATCCATCATCCATCAATCATCAATCATCATCCATCAATCATCATCATCATCATCATCATCATCATCATCATCATCATCATCATCATCATCATCATCATCATCATCATTATTATTATTATTATTATTATTATTATTATTATTATTATTATTATTATTATTATTATTATTATTATTATTATTATTATTATTATTATTATTATTATTATTATTATTATTATTATTATATCTTTTTTTAGTTTACCTCCTCCAACGTTAAGTCATATCGGACGATGAATCAATTAGGTGAAATCATGCTCAAATGAGTCCAGGGTCCATGGAACTTAGAGGTACCCGACATTCATCCTTCACGATAAGGGAAAACCCCGGAGAAAGCTTATCCAGGTAACTCACCCTTACCGAGATTCGAACTCGGGACCTCTTGAGCGCGAGGCAGACATGCTACCCTCTACGCTACCGAGGCGGGCAACACATTAAATGGTATCCCCGGTTGATGTATTATTCCAGTAAACAACATGAGTGGAAAAAAGTGAGAATCGAAGTCTTTCAGCAAAAGTAGAAAACCTCTGGCACAAACAACAGTGTCACCATTACTTTAGAAACTTTGTTTTCCACATTTGTTTGAAGTAATTATTCAAATTAGTTTTGTGACTTCTTTTCATTTGGACAAACTAACTCTAAGCATTCTACCGTGTTGGGACACTGATAGCAGCCCTTCTTTTGACAATCGCTTGATAAGAATGGTTTCCCAAGGTTACCCATATATTGTGTATATTGGACTACTATTATATTTTAGGTGGATATAGAACTAAATAATTTTGAGAAGGACAGGTGTGAAGTAAAGCATCATTCTCTGAATTAGCGGGAAAGCTTCCATCAAATATTCGGACTCATTTTATACTAACAGCTCAAGAGTTCCAAAGATGTGTTGGGAGCAGCAGTTTATATCCATACAAATCGAAGTAGCATTAAAATTAATCAAGAGCTCTCTATATACTCAGCTGAACTAATCTCTCTTCGAACGGCTATCTTATATATTGTGACTTTGTGAGTTCGTGAAATGAAAAGTCCAATTGCACCACTCAAAAATGTTCTTTATTTCCACCGAATTACAGTTGAACACTTGCCAATTACACAGAATTACGTAATGCACACAATTACGTTTCACCAGTTCGTCCGTTACAGTTCCACCTGCCTCGCAATTACGTAAACTCCTCCGACGCACGTACGCAGTCCGTCCACTAGCACGGCACTCATACGCTGCTCGTCAAGCACTGACTCAACTCACCCATAGCAGCCCTTTTTATAGGAATATCACTGTTTTCTAGACCTCTCTCGTTTTCAGTGAATCACCGCGCAGGTTCCAGACGGCAGAGGAAGGGGGAAGAGGCGGCCAGCAACAAGTGAAACTTCCATAATCATTTCCTCAGTTAGTGACTGAGATTAATAGGTGGGTGTGGCACGGCCTCTGGTCCCTTACTCAGCTGTCGTTGGCAGTGTTCTCCGATAATTGGGTGACACTGCTCCCTCCTCAAAGCCGGTCGTCACGAACAGCACCATCGTGGCGGGCTAGACGCTCCAGGTGTACCACCAAATTCTGTCCTCGGGGAACCTTCTGGATGCGGTACACCAAGTCATTTATCCTCTTCACCACCCGGTAAGGCCCTTGCCATGGCTGCTGAAGCTTCGGCCAGCGTCCCTTGGTCCGCGTAGGACGGTAAAACCAGACCAGGTCAACTTGCTGGAATCCTCGGCTGTTAGCTTGCCCATCATACCGGATCTTCATGCGGTTTGTTCGCCCTCTGGATTTTCTGGCGAGTCATATCGTGCATGTCGTGAAGATGGTCCACCAGGTTCTCCACATACTCAGTCGCTGGCTGTTTCGCTTCCGGAGGGCTTCCAAAAGCGAGGTCACAAGGGAGGCGTAACTCTCGGCCAAACATTAAGCTGGCTGGCGTCATTCCAGTTGTGTCGTGTGTAGACGAGCGGTAGGCCAGCAAGAACTGTGGCACCTTGACGTCCCAGTCTTGCTGATGGCTGGCCAAGACCTTCCTCAGGTGTTCCTCTTAGGTCTTGATGTATCTTTCGACCAAGCCATCCGACTGAGAATATAGAGGCGTCGTGCGGGTCTTGCTCACCCCAAGCCTTTGTACTGCCTCCTTCATTAGGTTGGACTCAAAATTGGTACCCTCGTCACTGTGCAGCTCTAATGGCACCCCAAATCGACAGAACACTTGCTCCACGAGGCAGTCTGTGATTGTCTTTGCCTCTTGGTTTGGGATGGCATACACCTCCGGCCACTTGGTGAAGTAGTCCACGACCACCATTAGGTACTTGTTGCCTCGGTCGGAAACTGGGAACGGTCCAGCAAAGTCAACGGCGATCCATTCGAATGGCGCTCCGACGTTGTACTGCTGCATTAGACCCGGGCTCGTCTGGGGGCCGCGACTCGCCGGGCACACGTGACACTGACGGCACCATCTCTCAGCATCTGCTCGGAGTCTCAGCCAGTAGTAGCGCTGCCGTAGTTTGTCAATCGTTCGGTTCGCTCCCAGGTGTCCTCCTGAAGTACCGGCGTGCACATCTTCCAAGACTTCCGGGACCTTACTCCGGGGAAGTACCAACTGTTCTATCTGCGTCTTCCCATCGGGTGATTCCCATACCCGGAACAGCACGCCCTCTCTGGTCTTCAACGAGTCCCATTGGGACTAGTACGAATTGTAGGTGACACTCCTCGGTGCGATGTCCTCCCAGGTTAGTCTTGACCTGCCTCCACTTCCCTCAAGAGTGGCCCCAAGACTGCGTCCGCCAGCTGCTCCCTCCTCAGGCCTGTGTTATCCCAGGCGTCCGCAGGCACTGCCACAACTACTCGGACTGCTGCGGCACGCTCCTTCTCTACCACTCTTGTGCACTGGCCGCACTCTTCTGGACAGGGTTTTCGGAACATGGCGTCTGCGTTACCGTGGCTCTTCCCTCTACGATGTTCCGAGGTGAAGTCGTACTCCTGCAGCCTCTGGACCCAACGTGCTGTCTGGCCTTCCAGGTTCTTAAAGCACAATAGGCAGGTTAGCCCGGAATGGTCAGTCCTCAGGTGGAATGGCTCACCGTACAGGTACTTGTGGAGGTGCTCCAAGGTCTTTACTACCGCCAATAATTCTCGTCGGGTGACGCAGTAGTTCTTCTCTGCCTTGGATAGCGTCTTGCTGTAGTAGGCTATCACCCGCTCATGGCCGTCCTGGATCTGCGATAGGACACCTCCAATGCAATGGTCGCTAGCGACGGTGTCCACAATGAAGGCGCCACCCGGTTGTGGGAAACCCAAAATTGGAGCACTGCACAGGGTCTCCTTTAGGTGCTGGAAAGCGTTTTCGGCGTCCTCCGTCCACACATAAGTCCGGTGTTCCTCTGTCAGGTGGGTGAGGGGTTTGGCGATGTTAAAGAACCCCTTTATGAAGCGGCGGTAATAACTGCACAGCCCCAGGAAACTGCGCAACTCTTTCTTATCCTTTGGGCGAGGCCAATCCCTCACAGCCTGTGTCATCTCCGGGTCTGTGGCCACTCCGGTTGCTGAGACTATGTGGCCTGAGTAGTTCACTTCCTTGCGGAAGAGCTGGCACTTCTTCGCGTTCAGCTTCAAGTTGGTCGCCTGCAGTCTCTGTAGCACCTTACTCAGGTTCTTGAGATGGTCTTCTAAAGTCTCACCGACGATGATGATGTCGTCCAGGTATATCAGGCAGGCGTCGTAAGTCAGTCCTCTCATCACTGACTCCATGAGGCGTTGGAAGGTAGCTGGTGCGTTGCAGAGGCCAAATGGCATAACCCTGAACTGCCAGAGCCCTTGGCCTGTCAAGAATGCGGTCTCCTCCTTGTCTCTTGGGTCTAGAGCTACCTGCCAGTAGCCCGACTTCAGGTCCAGTGTCGAGAATCACTGTACACCAGCTAACGTGTCCAGGGTGTCGTCAATCCGGGGTAAGAGGAAACAGTCCTTCCGGGTGACAGCGTTCAACTTTCTGTAGTCTACGCAGAAGCGCAGCTCGCCGTTCTTCTTTGTCACCAAGACTACAGGGGAACACCAAGGGCTGTCGGAGTCTTCAATCTCTCCCCTGGATCTCATGACGTCCAGCATGTCTCGTACCACCCCTTTCTTCACCAACGGAACGCGTCTATGTGGTTGACGAATAGGCCGGACGACCCCGGTGTCGATGCCGTGAAGCACTTTGTCCGTTCGGACGTAGTCACTGTCGCCTTGGCTGAAGACGCTCTGGTATCGCCTCAGCAGTTGTCGGACTTTCACCAGTTGTTCTGCGGTCAGGTGGTCGGCCGCCCTCTCCAGTAAGTCTTATAGCCGGAGCCCCAGGTTTTGCGTCGGCACCGACTCCTGCGTCTTGTCGATTGCTGTTACGCTTACCACGGGCTCGCACGTTCCCAGCCCCGCCCCGGCCTGGACGTCGTGATCGGTGTCCGTTGGATTTTGCAGTCTCACTGGCACCTCCTCTTGGCACGGCAGCAATACCCTGGCTACACACAGTCCGTGTACAGGCGTCTTCTCGTCCAGCATCATGTACCTGGTTCTCTGACCTTCCAGTCGCGCCGTCACCACCACTTCGGTCCTCGCGGGGACAACCACGTCTTCGCTCAAGACGACCCTGCAAATTCCAAGGCGCACTTCTGGTTGACGGAGTATAACCTCTTCCCCGTTGAGCCGCAGGACCTTCCTGCCGACGTCGACCGTCGCCTCGTGGCTCCTGAGGGCATCCAGTCCCAGAATCACCTCCTCAGCCACCTTCGCGACGAACACCCAAAGACGTACGATACTCCGTACCAAGGTCAGCTCCAGCAGGGCCTCCTTCTCCACAGGCAAGGTGTCGCCCAATGCCGTGGCAAGCTCTTATGGTCCGCTCTGCTTCCCTTGTCGGCAAACCCTTCGCCACGTCAGGTCTGATGATGGTCACGGCCGCCCCGGTGTCCACCAGCACGCGGCACGGCTTTCCTCTTACCCAGCCGTCCGCGATGAGGCTGTCATCCATACGCCGGCTGACGGCGCGCAGTGTCACTCGAGGGTATGGTGGTGATGGCGCAGACGTGCCCCTCTCCACGACGGCCCTTACTCGTTTTCCGGCTGCTCTTCCTGGTGTGGGCAGTCTCTCTGCAGGTGTCCGGCTGTCCAGACCCCCAACACAGGCCACTAGGGGTTCGCCGGCGTCCCTCGGCTGGTCTTCTGCCTCCGGTGTAGCGGACACTCCTCGTTCTCGACGTCGGGATTGCTGTTACCTTGGCTGCCTCCATCCTTAATGCTGCCGTTAGCACCTCGTGGATTGTTTTATAATCGCCGAGCATTAGGCGCTGACGAATCTCCGTGTCTCGTACCCCGTCAACGAAGGTGTAGGCAGCTTCCCGGGACACGAACTCTGGTGGGAGGTCGACTAGGGCCTTGCTTGCCAGTTGTTCAACTGCCAGGGCGAACTCCTGCAGCGTCTCCCCTGGCTGCTGTGACCTTGCCCTTGGCTGGCTGCGGTACGCTGCGGCTAAGCGGTGGTTTCCGGAACGATTCTCCAGGGCCTCCTAGAGGGCGTTGCCGTTGTCTGCACCGCGTTTAGGACTTCCGCGGCCCGTCCCTGGAGGCTGGCTATTAACTGTGTGGCCTCCTCCTCTGGTGACCAATTCTTGTGCTTGGTCACTGTGTCGAATTGGCGGCGGAAGACCTCAAACGTCGACGCGCCGTCATATTTCGTAGGTTTGACGCGCGCAGATGTTGTGTCGCGTCCCGGCGCGTCGGCCTTCAAATCCTTCAGCCTCCTGCCAACGATGTCCTCCACCATGGCGTTCAGGGATTTGACGCTGCTGTCGGCCTTTCCCTCCAGGTTTTTTACGCGGTTCGCAAGGTCTTCGACGTCTTCCACCACGGCGTTCAGGGTCTTGGCGTTGTTGTCGGCATTTTCCTCTAAATCATTAAGGTGGTCGTCTACTTGACCCATCCGCTTGCCCAGCTTCGCGACGTCATCCCTCACGCCGGCCAACTGTTCCTCAAATTTGGCGGCGAGGACCTCGTTCGCCTACTTCATTTCCGTGGCCAGACTGTCATTCGCTGCCCTCATTTCTGTGGTCAATTCGGTCTTTATTTCTTCCATCTTCTCAGTGATGTTGTCGTTGGCCGTCTTCATTTGTTTCAACTCTGGGGCCAGTTTGTTATTTGCCGCTTCTGTGTTTGTTGTTAACTCGTTCATCTTCGTGGCCAAGTTGTTATTAGCCGTCTCCAACTTCTTTTCCATTTTCTCGGTAATGTTTTCGTTGGCCGTCTTTATTTCTGTCAGTTCCGCCTTCATTTCCATCATCTTCTCCAAAATCTTGTCCAATGCCGCGTCCATGTTCATAATATTTGGTGATGTTGTCGTCCCGCTTCCTGACACCAGTGTGACTTTGTGGGTTCGTGAAATGAAAAGTCCAATTGCACCACTCAAAAATGTTCTTTATTTCCACCGACTTACAGTTGAACACTTGCCAATTGCACAGAATTACGTAATGCACACAATTACGTTTCACCAGTTCGTCCGTTACAGTTCCACTTGCCTCGCAATTACGTAAACTCCTCCGACGCACGTACGCAGTCCGTCCACTAGCACGGCGCTCATACGCTGCTCGTCAAGCACTGACTGAACTTTTTTTTTTTTTTGCTAACTACTATAGATGAAAGGTGAGAGTAGGGAAGGCATTGGAGTTGTTTTTTGGGATCCCGCTAAAAGCACTCCCGTTAGTGAAGGTGAAGATAAAGTGCTGGCCGTCTATAACGGCAAGCGGGTAAGGAATGGTTGCCAGGCGTCGAACATGACCAAAAGGCCCTGAACGAGGCGCGTGGAGAGTAAAGGTGATAGTGGAGGAAGGTAGTTAATGGGGAAGCAGTAATCTTTATTGAGGTTTAATAATGTAATTTCATGGGAGGGCATAATCTCCGGTACTTATTTCCGGTAGGGTAGTTGTTGAGGCCATCAGGTGTGCGGTTGTGATCGTGGTGGTCTCCAGAGGTTGGGGGAATAAGCCTTCACCCTCTGGGCGTTCTGTGCGTCGTGGTCGGCGATTATTTGCTCTGCAGTCCTGAGATCGTGAAGTCTTGCGTGGAGGCTGCTGTCCATTTCTGTCATTTTAAAGAGAGGCTGGTCCAGTCTATTGGTGATGTTAGGAGATTCCGTCAGTTGGGAGGGTAGTGTGTCCGTGAGGTGTGATTCCACTCGGTGCACCTTTCGCTGTATTGAGGTGAGTATCTCTTTTTGCTCAGTGGCTGGTTGCTCAGTTTGTTGGAGCTGGAAGCTGATGGCCTTCGTCGTATCGCGTAGTTGGTTAAGTGCGCCGGAGAGTTGGTCCAGTGGAGTGAGTCGGTCAGTCAGTAGTCCGTGTGTAGTGTTCAGTGTATCGATGAGGGCGGCGTGGTTGGTCTCCTGTTGTTGGGCAGCAGCGGTGGCGGATTCCTCCAGTTTGCCCAGTCGCTGGTTGAGGTTAAGGACCTCTGAGTGGAGGTCCTGAGCCATATTCAGGGCCTCTGAGTGGAGGTCCTGTATCTCCTCCGTGTGGGATCCGGGTGAAGCTGCGGCAGCGAAGTTTTCTTCAAGGCGTCTGAGGCGAGTGTTGGTCTGCTGAAGTTCTTCTCGGAGCTCTTGAAGCAGAAGTAGAACTTCCGGTGATGTGGCGCCCTCGGCAGAACTGGGTGCTGTCCGTCTAACACTCGTCTAGCCTAGGTGGGGGTACAGAGGGCACTGCGCTTGCCCAGTGTAGTGGCCGAAGCCACTGCAGGTTGCGCAGTACCGGCGGCGGAGGCGGAGGTCGTGTTTTCGGCAGTCTCTAGTCAGCGACGGAGCACCGCAGTTGTGGCAGCGAGGCGGTGCTGAGCAGCGTTCAGATGAGTGCCCGTAGCTGCAGCATCGTCGACAGGGAGCAGGTCGCTCAGTCCTGCCCGGCTCGGTTCGTAGGCACTGCCCCAATAGGGGCAGACCACTACTCAAAGCCATGTTGTAATCAGCGGTGTCGGCGAACTGCAGTCTGACGAGGTTCGTTGGTCCTCGGTGAGTTGTGATCCTTGATGTGCTGCGGATGGACGGCCAAAGTTGCAGTGCTGCAGCGTGGATGAACTTGGTCGGCAGATCGCGGGGGGCCCCACGGACAACTACTGAGCGCCGCATCTGCTGACCCAGAGCAGCCGTAGGGTGGGGTTCCCGCGGTGGAGGCTGCGCAGGAGCGATGCAAACCTCGGCGTAATTTGGCTGCGGCGATCGGCCGTGGTTTGCTGCGGTGCTGGAAGATGAAGGCTGCGCGGGTGGGGAGGCTGGTCCTACACGCTGAGTGGGCCCGAGAGGCAGGAGCGGTTCCTGCGAGCCTGGCCGTAGAGCGGCGTCTGGCTCGGAGTCTGTGGTTGAGCGCCGCGTGGTGGTGCTGGCCCAGAACTTGCCAGCTACCTCAGCGGGAGGCTCCCTCTCGTCTGCCGGTACCGGCAGAGAGACGGGAGATGGTGTCCGAGACCTGGCAGGTGACGGTTGCGGCGGTTGCTGTTTCTCTTGCCGGCTCTTCTTCTTGGCGCTTTTCTTCCCCATCCTGTGATGTTTCCTCCTCGGAGTCTTCGGCGAGTTTTTTGATGATCCTCTGACTGAACTCACTCATAGCAGCCCTTTTTATAGGAATATCACTGTTTTCTAGACGCCTCTCGTTTTCAGTGAATCACCGCGAAGGTTCCAGACGGCAGAGGAAGGGGGAAGAGGCGGCCAGCGACAAGTGAAACTTCCCTAATCGTCCCCTCAGTTAGTGACTGAGATTAATGGGTAGGTGTGGCGCGGCCTCTGGTCCCTTACTCAGCTGTCGTTGGTTGTGCTTTCCGATAATTGGGTGACAATATCAAGAACAACAAAATTAATAGAGGTAATAAACTTCGGATTATTCTTATAGTGTTCTAAGTAAATTAAAAGGAGCCACCCATGAAGCAAATTTCAGTGTATTTGAAAAGAAAAGAAAATTGACATGGCTGATCAGGAAGAATTAAGTATCCAATAATTTGGATCCTTGGATATAGCAAAGTCACTGGAAACTGTGAAGTGACTTTATTAGCAAAGGAAGCAAGAAATGAGGGTACATTGGTAGATAATGAACTTAATTTTCAAGAGGTATGTGCCATATTAATGAAAAATATAAGAACGTAATGGATGGGTGAACACCCTGAAAATCTTTGGATAAATGAAATAGATACAGCATCGTGGTTTAAAAGAATGTTTATTAAACGTGAAAGAAATGTTTAAGAATGGATTGCGAAAAACCTTAACTCCCTTACTACTGTAAAAAATGAGAGAGAGAGAGAGAGAGAGAGAGAGAGAGAGAGAGAGAGAGAGAGAGAGAGAGAGAGAGAGAGAGAGAGAGAGAGAGAGAGAGAGAGAGAGAGAGAGAGAGAGAGAGAGAGAGAGAGAGAGAGAGAGAGAGAGAGAGAGAGAGAGAGAGAGAGAAGGATGATTAATATTGTAGTTGCAGAGAGGTGGTTACTCACATGGAACATGTGTTAATAGGTTGCAGTAGTAATAAAAGGAAAATGACATGTTACTACAATTATTATAAGAGAAGGCTACCATGGACTTATGAAAATTAACAATATTATAAATTTCAACTCTAAACTAATGCTTAGAGAAATTATGGAACATATTTAAAATTCTGAAAGTATAACACATAATCAAGAATCCCAAATAGAAGGTATTTAAGTAAAACATAATTTTCAATTAAAATATTTATAGTTGGCATAGGCTAAACGAAGGTGCTTTGATCATTCAGGAATGTGAATAAATAAATGAATGAATAAACAAATAAAGAAGAAGAAGAAGAACCAAGTGAAGTTAAAACATGATGCAGGGAAGAATTTTGTACAGTCAAGATCATAAAATAGCTTTCTATCCAATGATATGATTGATATCTATCTTTTTCATTATTTTGCTGAGCGTAATTAATAAAGACAATGTTCTCAATTCCGGAGTGAATGTGTGTTTGTGTGTTTGCTTGGCAGCATTGTTAGGAGGAGCAAATGTATGAATTGCTGTAGTCTTCGTTTTGGCCCGCCTTCACTTCTTTTAACGTTCGTACTTCCTCTACTTTGTTATTCTATGGTGTAAGTTTGATTAAACGTTACGAGCAGTTACGAGCAAGTGATTGAACTGCAAGTA
Source organism: Mantis religiosa (assembly GCA_030765055.1). Taxonomy (NCBI): domain Eukaryota; kingdom Metazoa; phylum Arthropoda; class Insecta; order Mantodea; family Mantidae; genus Mantis; species Mantis religiosa. The sequence goes on from CM060948.1 coordinate 12,135,781, forward strand.
AATTATCAACGAGGGAATAGTTAATGCTCATAAGGGCAATGTCGAAAAGAAGTTCATTGGGCGAAGTTGTTAAAAAAGGTACTATGTAGTGTATAGAATCTTTGTGAAGTGTTTAATTTAAATAGGAGTAAACATTTGAGACAATTACATTATACTTATATTTACATATAATTGTAATTGTGTTACTGTAGCAGGTAAGCCTGGAAACTGCTCACTTATAATGACATTTATGTCTGGGAATTTACGTCATAAGTTATTTAATGTTCAGTGATTTGCGATAGAGACAGAGAAACGAAGTCTGATTTTTGCAAGGAGGGGTTCCTTAGTTATGGTTATGTAGGATGTGGTTAGATGTACTGCACCTCAACCTCGCAAAGGTTCATTTTACATGAGGATGCTGTTGTAATGTAATATATTCTATGTAAGGCATTCTACTCCAATTCCACTTCCTTACCTTTGCTAAAGTAACGAAGAAAGCTGTGTATAATGTAGTTATAAAATTTTTGGAATTTAACATTTTCACATTATCCCAGTTTGGATTTAGTGAAAGAATGTCGACAGAAACTTCTATATTCACGCTAACTATGTTGTTTTCAAATGCTAGGCTTTGGCAGTGAAGCCATTAGCTCTCTTGCTCTCCAATATTTCTGTGTAGTGGGTCCGGCAGGTAGGGCTTCACAGGTTAAAAGATGTTCTTCAGACATTTCCTCTTCTTTATTGCACAGAGGACAATTTGGACTTGTATAAATTCCTATTCTGTGTAAGTGTTTGGCCAAATAATCATGTTCCGTAAGTAATCTAAAATTTGCTATTGCAGCTTTATGTGGGATTTCTGGAATAATTTCTGGATGTTTAATTAAAATGTTCCATTTTTTATATTTGGCTTTGTTAGATATTTATTGGTTTTGTTTGCTTTTATGTTTTTCACACTAACTAAAGGGCTGATGACCAGAAGTTTAGCTCCCTTGATTACTTATCATAATTATCATCAGTGCTAACTTCCAAAGTAGTTACAAGAAATACAATTAAGATTATTTTCTGACTTAAGCTAAGCCATATCAGAGTATAGATCAAAATCTGTTGCTGCAACAGTGAAACTTGTTTTCTTTGTGTGATGCAGTGGTTCAAATCTTACTTAAATACAGAAGACCAGGATAAATGAATTAACAATAAGATACAACAGTTACATCATAAATAAAGAATCTGATACAAAATTTCTTGGGCTCCAAATAAATGAAGAGCTCACCTGGAGAAAACAAATACAATTATGCTATCAAAACTTAGCTTTGCTTGCTGTACAATAATGAACTCAATGTTCTTAACCAAAATGCCTTATGAATAGCGTATTTGCCCACTTTCACTCCCTGGTGGACTTATCTTCTGTGGTAATTAAAGCTTTCAGTAGGCAAACATTTGTATTAAAAAGGGCCATATGTATTGCTTGTGCTATTGGTTCCTGTCATTCCTGTAGGCCATTATATAAAATCCAAAACATTCTTACTCTTACTGGTAAATACTTATTAGTCCTCCTTGAGTTATCTTACAGGTGATTATGATAACTTTGTAACAAATCTGGCTGTACATGATCATAGGTTGATGCTTGCAGGCAATTTGCATAGACCAGCAAATAACCTTGGATTGTTACCTAAAACTATTAGGCAAGCCTAATAAACGTAAAATCTTGAGAAAGATTTTGTATACCCACTCTCCATATACATGGAGGAACTTTTTTATACCTTGTTGAACATATAAATATTTAATAAATTGCATGTGATGTTGATGCACACTTATTTGTCATTATTTACATATTGCAATGCATGTTGCAAAGTTAAATCATGGTGGTTTACAAATTTTAACTTTTTCTTACATAATGCAAGATGGAGGAAAAAATATTGTTAGTGGTGTATATACAGAGTGATTTATATAGAGCTGACACTTTTCTTTTATTGTTTCAAAGCGAGTTATGCTAGCGACAACTAATTACCCTTAAGTGTAGTGTGTTTTCAGTGCCTTGTTTTTTTAGAAAAAGTTGTCTCACTATTCTCTATGCAAATATTGTGCACCAAACACAATTTTAACCGGGTGCATAGGTTCTTCATGAATAACATGTGAGTTTTGGCTGGCCCAATAGCGTGAGCTATTTGAGTTCACTTAGCCAGATAACTGAACCATGCGATGGATAATAAGGCAGGAATTTGCATGATGAATGTCTGAACCAACAACAATTCAATCTTTCCTCCTCTGGTTCCTGTAATTGAGGACAACTGTAATCTTATGGTTTTGGCCTGCACTTTCCATTATCTGTTTGACACATTGAGTAACTGTACTGTATCTTCTGTGGCAAACGCTTTTACTTCAACAAGCATGGGAGGCTGAATGCATTATGTTTGCTTTTTTTAGTCAGCAGAGATCAGCTGTTTCCAATTTGTTTACCATCTTCAGTATTTTGTTTCTTTTGGGAGGATTCCAAACTCCAAATTCAGAGTAGCTGTAAGTGAATTTGTAAACCAGCATTGGTTGAGAAGGAAGAGTTGTTGATTTAATGTGTACTCCATTTTCATGTTGATTAAAACAAAATCTCAAACAGTTGGAGACAATAAAACTAACAAGTAGTAATAAAGCATGAACATCTGTGCATCCAGGGACAGGCAACCAAAACTCCAAAACATTCTGTTTAATTTGGTGCTAAAATTGGATCATTGAGTGAATTTCAAACAGAATAATTAATGAAAGAAATGTTTCAGCTTTATAAATCACACTATTAGTTATGATGCATGTTTCACAATCATATGAAATATCAAACATCCCTCAGCTTTGCTCAGACTCCATAATGTTGTAGCTATCTGCATTATAGTTAAGCTTGTTAAAGTAACATTTCATGATTACACAGTAATCTGGGAGATTGGTTTTCCAGAGTTGTCCAGAATTACATCTGTGTATATTCTATCTGCCCTTAGTGTGTGCGGATGCCATAGCACAGCTTTTAGAGCAAGTGAAATAATTAAGCATGATTGGAAACAATTTGTTACTACATTGCATATATTATTACTTATTTGATACATTCAAGTAAATTAACTTCCAAAACATTTAAACTTGAGCTGCGGTAAAAAATATGACAGAAGCAATTAGAGTCAGAAGTAAATAGCTGACAGCAGAGAACGTCAACATGTTTATTAGCAGAGTGATACTGACCACACTATTTATCTGTGTCCCCATTTTAAGCCTGAAGGGACTGTAGTTATTACTGTCTGTGATATACATTTATTTTGGTGAGCTTTCATTTTATATTTTCATTGTAGATCATGTCTTCAGTTCGTATGTTTCTAAGATGTACCACTTTATAGCTCTAAAATCTTTGTATGTTTGTTATTTGTTATGGAGTCAAACTTGTTTCTCAAATGATTGCTTTTTAGAGATCAACAAAAAATTTCTTCCTGTATTACTTTCCTTTCCACTTAAAAATGAAATGTGTAGTGTTTAACGCCCGCTTTTACTACATACGGCACCGCAGGCGATGACACTGATGATACATGAGATGAAGATGGAGCACCGGTGGAATAAGATGGCGGGGGAAACCGGAGAAAACCCGCCCCAACGCCGTGTTGTCCACCACAAATCTCACTTTGCGGTCGCCTGGGATCGAACCCGGGCCGCCTTGGTGAGAGCCAAGCGGTCTAACCACTGAGCCACGGCGTGGCCCCTTTCCACTTATCATATGTGGTACACTAAATTGTCCTGCTATGAAATGAGGTAGGTCAGGAGCTGATGTTGATGTGCCTTAAAACTGGAAATATAATAATAGTCTTCATTGATGTTTGTTTTATTTGAGTGTTATGTTGATCCCATACAAGCAGTGCACAGTATATATACGAGGATAAGTAAAAAATTATCTGCAATGTAACTATAACTTTTCTTGCATTGGACATACTGAATTCTATCTTAGGGTATTTGATTGTTAGGATGTTGCACTTCTGCTATGAAAGTTTGATCGTCATTCCACCATTTGTCTTCCTTTTGTTGCAAATCATGGCTGCTCCATGAACCAGAGAGAAACAGTGATCAGTGATCCGATTTTTGTGTTTGGAAGGCATATGAGGGGCTAAAATCTATTGAAGACCTTCAGCACAATACAGGAACAATATCTTGCCACAGCAGAGTGTCTACAAATGGAATGACAAATTCAAAAATGGTCACACAAGTGTTATGTACGAGGAAGGAGCCGGATGACCAGCTACAACCACAACTGATGACAACATTGAGCTTTCACATGGAATGGTTCTGTTAGATGAGTGAAAATTGATTAAGTTTGATAGATTTGGGCCACTAACTCACCTTCTGACAACAAAAATTGGATCACTGATCATTGTTCCTCTTTGGTGCAAACTTTTAATGGAGCGGCTATGATCTGCAACAAAAGGAAGACAAATGGCTGAATGGCGATCAAACTTTCATATCAGGACTGCAACATCATAAGAATCAAATACCCTAAGACGCAATTCAGTATGGTCAAAGTAAGAAACGTTATAATTACATTGCGGATACTTTTTGACTAACCCTTGACTGTTTTCGGGAAAAATTGGGAAAACACAGAAAATGTACAAGGAGGAATCAGGTAAAAGCTTTTGTTGGAGGAAGGAACAAAAGTGAAGTGAAGTGAAGTGCACAAACTGATCCAATTTTTTCCAAGTAATCATTTATTAACTCATACAGTTTTAACCACTTCACATGGTTCATATGAGTCTACACTGACCACTCATGTATCATCCAACAAACTGCATTACAGTTTATTCATAAGTAATCCATGTTTACAACTCAGCTAAATTCATTATTGCTAAATTTAAATAAAGTAATATTAAACAAGCACCCAAAATAAAGATTATGTATGTTCACTTTCACAACAATTTAAAGAACATAAAGTGGATAACTGTGTACTTTTTGGACAACAATGCTTACTTTTGTTACTCATTTATCACTGTTAACGGGCCCAAATGACCTTGTTGTCGACAGGCCCTAAAACACCACACACTCACTCACTTTGTCAGTTTTTATATACCTCATTTTTGGGAAGTTATAAATTGTTTTTTTCCCTCATTGCCAGATGTTTCTATACTTCTCAAACATAACATGAGTAAATCCTTTCATGGAAGTGTTGAAAACAGTGTTGTATAAATTAAATTAATTAGGAGTTGATTAATGACACAAAACAACACTTACTTTTAAATTTTCCCGGAACCGGTTTCTGAGGCCTTCCCTCTATCTTCAGCCGGACATCGACTTGTTCTCATTGGTGTAGCTGGCAATATTTTGTCATCGGTCTCCTCCGGTGGCGGTTCGAGGAACTTGCTGAACAAATCTTTCTGGGGGATGTCGAAATTGAATACTTTGTTCCTATTTTTTGAAATAGATTTGTTCCCATGTGGACAGTTCTTCTTTTCTTGTTGTATGTTTTAGTAATTTTGGTTCTGGATTTATGTTGTGGTTTTTTTCCCAAAAATGTGTGGCAACTGCTGATTTTTCTAATTGTTTGTATTTTATGTTCAAAAAAAGAAAAAAACCCTAATTTGCTCAGACATCAAAGATGCCATTCCATCTAACAAAAAATCTGGTATATATCAAGTTGAATGCTGTGACTGTAGTCAAATTTATATTGGAAAAACCAAAAGAAATTTAGAAACAAGAGCAAAGGAACACTTTAGGAACATAAAATACAAACAATTAGAAAAATCAGCAGTTGCCACGCATTTTTGGGGAAAAAAACCACAACATAAATCCAGAACCAAAATTACTAAAACATACAACAGGAATAGAAGAACTGTCCACATGGGAACAAATCTTTATTTCAAAAAATAGGAACAAAGTATTCAATTTCGACATCCCCCAGAAAGATTTGTTCAGCAAGTTCCTCGAACCGCCACCAGAGGAGACCGATGACAAAATATTGCCAGCTACACCAATGAGAACAAGTCGATGTCCGGCTGAAGATAGAGGGAAGGCCTCAGAAACCGGTTCCGGGAAAATTTAAAAGTAAGTGTTGTTTTGTGTCATTAATCGACTCCTAATTAATTTAATTAATAACATGAGTATTTTAACGTAAATGGTGATCTGTGTATAGTGAATTTGTATGTATTTGGTGAACTGTGATGTTCAGCATGTTAATGTTTGCTCACTATGAAACTCCAGGAACAAAAAGAAAAATACAAAGATGATGAGATGCTAATGCCTTGAACACTTCAAATATTTGTAAGGGGACCCAGCTGCTATATTCCCATATGTAATTATATCCTGTGTATGACATGGTATTTGTATTTCAAACTTGAGTTTTATTTGCATAAGGAATCTGACCATTTGAAATCCTCCATTTTCGCTGCTAAAGTTTAGTTTTTCTTCTGCTGTATTCTTTGCTGTATTTGATAGAATGTGTGCAATATCACAAACCAGAAATATTTTTCTATATGTTAAATTACAATTCTCCATACAAATTGAGATTGAATTTGTCACAGTTAAGACTGAAGGTTGCAGGAGGAGAAAGAAAAGAAGCTGTCTAAATCAGATAGAGAAATATATTCAGAGTTGTGTAAATATACACTTGAGTGTATTGCCTAAAGATGGAAAATTGATGGGCTCCATCAATTAACTAAAATAATAAGAGTTAAATGATGAAGCCTGGGACTTAAGTACTTACGATAGTAAGTCGCCACAAACGGTGTATCTCGGATGCGAGAGCCCCTAGTGGTTTACCGGGAAAATATACGAGTCAACTGGAGAACTTGATGTTAGGATGGCACGTTGGCCATGGTAGCTCAAAGGTTAAGAGCGACTGGACGGAAACCAGGAGATCTGTGGTTCAAATCCTGGCTATGGCATTGAATTTTTCATGTTGACTATAAAACAGGAGTATTAGCAAATAGATGCACTAACGGAAGCAAAAATTGAAAGAATTATAATTGAAGACAATGGAATGGAAACAATGACAAGGATGGCAGTGATAATGACTCATCAACAGACGAAGGTAGAAGAATTAAAATATAATTAAAGGCAAAATTGTTATTGTGTGCAAGGAAATATCTTTGTGGAACTATATTATTTAATTTGTTGAAGATGTACGACTCCCTCAATAGTGACACATGAAATAACAATCCAGTGATACTTAGGAGGGTGAGATATCACTGCTATTGAAACAGCAGCAAAGCTTTCATTTAAATATTTCAGTGTTCAGTGTTCCTCAACAATTACTTCATGTTCTTTATTAAGAATAGCTCTTTCAAATGATACAAGTTATTCATAGAATGGGACACTCTGGAAGGATCCATTGTAGAAATGCGAGTAAGCCAGCATATTTTGTAAGTTTCTTTGTGGTGATGGAAAGCAAATAACCACATCTCAGGTGTCCTTTCCTCTTTATTTGAGAGGGGTATATACTGCTGTTTCATGGTAGTAAGAATAGAAAATGTTCAAGGCTGTGGATTTATATGATGGAATCCAGCACCTAGAGGAATCAGAAAATCAGAGGGATTAGAAGGATTCCTGTTTCTCAGTTACTGACTACTTCACAAATGACAAGAGAACTTCCATATTGTCACCCGAACTTCGGAACTCCCTATAGGGGAGACGGTAGACGTTCGCCACGCCCCCTCATTTGTCTTATAGCGGTAACGAGGTTTGGCTGGAAAAACATCACTGTCATCTCTTTTCGCTCCACCTGAGTTCTCGAACTTACGGGATATTTCATCTAATCCAGAAGCTTCTAGATTGGCCAGTATGCCCTATATAAGCAACACGTCGGGCTGGAGGAGAGTTAGTCAGGCAGTTCTTGACGAGCTGCGAAGCAGCGTCGTGCTAGTGTACGTGCGTCTGAGGAGTTTACGTAATTGCGAGTGCAAGAGAAACTGTAACGGACGAACTGGTGAATCATAATTGTGTGCATTACGTAATCCTGTGTAACTGGCAAGTGTTCAACTGTAAGTCGGTGGAAATAACACTTTTGAGTGGTGCAATTGGACTTTTCATTTCACGAACCCACAAAGTCACAATATCCTTGAAGTCTGGCTATTACGTTTGTGCATCTTAAACAGACCGAGTTTCTCCAGTGCTGCTCACATCAGATTAGACTTGATGTTCATGCCGTGATAGCTGAGTATTTCCAAAGACACTCCTAAGTTCTTCAAAGAGGCAATCTGCAATCTTCTTGACTTCCTGAATAGGGAAGGTGTACACCTCCGCAATGTCCATGTATTTCTTGCAGGACTACTACTTAACTTAGAGGAAGCATTAGTTCCTCTCTTTGGGTCTTCAGAGAGGACTTGTATAGACTACTCTTGTGTAAATTGAAATTGAGTGGTTTATGAATGCTCTTTAACTGCAAGCTATTCTACTTGGGCATAAAAGACTTTAATTTTGCTCAGGGGCCTCTCAGACTTGAGGTTCATTTATGTGCTGTAAAGCTACGACACGGGAACATTCGGAAGGAAACCATTCTAAGGATGTTTACATCCAAGAAACTTCATCCTCTGCTGGATTTGAACCGCAATCTTGAGAACCAGAAGCTTTGTTACCCCTAGACTATAAAGGATGACCTACTCTTGGGTGCGATGTCTTATAGCTCAGGCTATTTCCTGCTCACACCTCCTTTAGAAGCTGCTGTGACAAGTTCCCTCTTCAGGCTGTACTATCCCATCCATCTAATAGATGGCTGCGGCACGTAACTTGTACAATTTAATGCAGTGGCTGCACTCTTCCGGTTGGGGTCTCCTTGACAAGGCATCTGCATTGAAGTGGCTCCTTGCCTTCCATTATTGAGCAATACTCTAGGAGTCACTGAACCCAATTCACATTATAGTATATTGGAATGGTGAGTAGAATGCCAATATTAAAATTATGAATCATCTTAAAAGAAACATAATAGAACACTATATTTATTACACTATAAAATAAAAATATATTTTCTATCCAGATATTACACATAAACATGTTATCAATATGTAATTTGAATTTTAAGTGGAGTGTAAGAATGAAGATTTGGGTTAAGTGAGCAGGGTCAAAATTGGGGCAAAATGTGACAATTTCCAGGTAATTCAGTACTATCTGCAGTTGTAGCACATAAGAAGTTCGGGCCTCTGACCAGTTGTGAGAGACTTATTTGTTTATTGGGATAAGCATGAGGCTAATGATTACATCATCTCAACTTTGCCAGTGTTTCACCTTGCTCAGGGCCTTCAGAAAATGAAACCATTTCTCCTGCCGATGGTGCTAAGGGAAAGGATGGTGAGGCAAAGAGACCAAAATTCTCTTTTGGCTATACAAAGAAAGGTGATGAGAAGAGTACTGAACAGTCATCTAAGAAAGGAATTCAGATCAAGTTAGGCGCACAGGTTAGTTCCCAGGAATATGATGTAGTGATGGTATTTTTGTCATTACTTTTTTAATTAAATGAAATTTTTCCTCTCCAGAAAGCTATGCATGCTGGGAATACCATAAAATCACAATCACAGGCAGTAGCAGCTGCATTCAATGTAGATGAAGAAGAGGAACCGGAAGAAATGCCTCCGGAAGCTCGAATGAGAATGCGCAACATTGGAAGGTAACTAGAGTTTAAAGGAACAGATAATTACCACCACAAACACACTAATTGAGTACTACATAAAGCATAATTATCTGTCACATATTTCACTTGTCTTTTAAGAAAATTGATGAAAATTTCCACAGAATTCCAGAGACTAGACTTGTCAACATTGTTTACATCATCAGTCATTTCCTTTGTTGTCATCGTTACAGTTGCTAGATATCATATTTCTGTATGTGTTACTAAACTCTGAAAATGAAACAAACTTAGACAATTGATTGACTATTTGAAAATTCATTACATGATTTCTATTTTTTAAAATAAATATTTTTTCCCAAACCTTAAGTCTATCAGACCATTTAATTGCTTTAATAGTTTAACTTCTGGATTTATTTCATGGTTAAATAATAATAATAATAATAATAATTTATTTTCATCCATAATAACACTTACATGTTGTCGGATACGTCAAAATAAACAGTTATATACATTTAATTACAATTCGTCCAGTCTATACAAGCATTTTTGTATTAGAAACTTGTTTAGTTCATTTTTAAATAATTTACCTTTTTTTGTTTTTAGTGAATTTGGTAGTTTATTAAATAATAATTTTCCCATTATTAAGGGATCTTTATCTGTTGACTTCTTATTTAAAGTTATTCTGTGGTAATTATTTTGTGTCCTTGTTTCATGTTTGTGACAATGTTTATTTAAGTTACCCATTTCATCCTTGCTAATTACAAACATTATTACTTTAAAAACGTATAGAGATACTACTGTTAGGATTTTGTTTTCTACAAAAACATTTCTACATGATTCTCTTCTATTTACCTTATATATACATCTTACTCATTTTTTCTGCAAAACTAGCAATCTGTTCATGTTAGTCATACAAGTGCTTCCCCATATCTCAACTGCATATTGTAGATGTGAATGTATTATTCCATAATAAGTTAGTGACCAAAAATGATCTGCTATAGCTGATTTATCAGTCTGTTTATACCTAATATTTTGAAAATGTTCTTTCATTCGGGTTTCTAAATTAAGTTTGGTCCTTCCAATGTAAATCTGGTCGCAAACTTAGCAACTAAATTGACAAATGTCAGATTGTTTACTATTAGGAATTTTATCTGTTTTAGAGAAATGTGGCAAATTTTTAATATTATATTTATTTTAAGGAACCAAGTTATGCCAAATTCTGTAACAAAATTATTGAAAATGTTTATTAATGCAAGGATGTTAAGTACATTTTTTAAAATTATAATTGTCTTTTATTCTTTTAAGGGTTGAAACGTCATCTACATTTTTTATATTTAAGTTTTTCTATCTTTTTATGTGTAAAATCTTTATTAAAAGCATTAATTAAAGCAGTATTAACAATGTGTTTATATTCTCTATTAAATTCCTCTTTATTTAGAGGCATATTTATTAACCTATGAATCAAACCTGAAACCTGAGAAGTCTGGGCTGGCAGAACATTGTTTTGATAACGACCATAGAGCCAATTTTCGGGCGACCATCTTGACAATATGCAACAGTTACTGGGAGCGGAGAGATAAGGAGGCTTTGGCAATTTCCTCTGAAAGGAGCATGCTTAGTCGTGATGCTGGATTTCAGTTCAGCTCAGCTCCTCTTGGAAACCAGCCTTAAAAATGAAAATCTGTCGATTTTAGAAGCAAAGATCAATACAGATGGATAATCAAGTTTAGTTATGTTTCTTTGACACAATTTTCTATACCCACGGCATCCCCTGACCTGGCATTTAATTTACTGAAAACAGTCTTTTGTTCAGTAATGCGGATTTTGATAGTGTTTTATCTTTGTTAATAGTTGTTATATTCAGTGTTTCATTTGAGGTTATAACATTGTATAAATATCCTGATGATGCACACTCCCAAAACGTCAATATCTAAAAATCTTTTAACCTGGCTGGCTGCCCGAGAAGAAAGTGAGCATATTCGTCGCCAGGAAAGCTTCAGGTCTTATTTTAGATCTGGATTATATTTTCATTTGAATTAATGTACCCAGGATTTAACGCATGTTCTTTCTTTCCAGGGAAACTCCAACTTCAGCAGGTCCTAATTCTTTTGGAAAAACTAAACAAGGTTTCTGTGACGCCAAAAAGATATTTGAGAAAACAATGAAGAAAGCAATGGAAAATGAAGGTTCAAGGAAAGACTGAGTATTTCAGTGCTATTTGTGTTCTCAGGCAGAACTGTTATGCATATTACACCTCTGCAGCAGAAATATCTGAGGTGTAAACCAGAAAGACAGTATCAGATATTAGATTATGTTTTAAAAGTTGATTTTTTTGTTTTTTGATCACTTGTTTTGTGCATTAAGGTTGGACAAGTAAACTATGTGTATGCATTTTACATATCATTTCATATAAAAATGTAATGTAGAAAAAAAAGCAAACATTTGGTGATCTTCACAATCAAAACATCAATCACTTCAATGGAAATTGTTTCACACTAGCATTTGTAGGAAAAGATTAGAAATGTAGAATCAGACTGAAAAATTCAAGGCTATGACCAGGATTTCAACTATGGACCTTCAGATTGATCTGACATACTATAACTATGAATATTTGTTCTTTACCAAAAAACATGCAAAAGTGATGCCCTGAATCATGTTGCGTGATAACTCTGTTCAGAATAACTGCGTAGAAACCAAACAAATCTGTGGTACATATCCTGCTATGGCAATGAACTTTTAGACTAATTCTACATATCTGTCAGTTACTTCATTCCTTTTAAGTTTATGAATGCTCTGACATAAATTTGTTCAACCATGCCTCCCAAATCTTTGATGATTATAGTCATTTAGCATAAAATTTTGAATGTTATCACATTGAATGGTTAATATAATGTAGAAGTCATATTTATTTTTAATTCCTGTGCTGTAAAAAGGCCATTATTTTTTTATTAGTTTGAAATATTTCCAATTTGCTTATAAAAAGATGATTTCTTTTAATGCAAATTGTCCCCATAAGAATTTGGCTCTCATAGGGGCTCAAAACAGATTGTAACTTAAAACTCCAGTACTCAGTGGTCGTAAATTCAAAGAATAATTAATAAAAATAAAAGATCAACAGAATACTACACATTTGTGTTATCTAGTCAATCATCACACCTTGAACTTCTTTTATCTGAGTAGTGGATGACCGTAGCTATTAAACTGCAATGTTAAATGAATAAACAAACAAGTACTACTTCATCAGTGTTTCAAGTTGAAGACAATTTGTTAGCATTATGTACAAAAGGCTAGTTGTAAAATATCCTCCCGAATTGTGCAAATGAAGCTGGAATGTTAGTAATTATGAACCAAATCTGTTTCGTAAATATTGCAAATCCATGTGCCACCTCAATTCGTAATTACAGATTGACAGCATGTATTTATGCTTCTCAGTTCTTTGGATTCTCTGCTCAGATCATGCAAACTTCTTTGGAAAAATAAAAAAAAAAAAAAAAAACTGTTAAGAGGGTTCTGAATTGCAATTCATTTCTTCGAAGTGTGGAAAACAGTGTTATGATAAATTAAATTTAAAGGGAGTCAATGACACTAAACAACCCTTACTTTTAAATTTTTCTGGAACATGTTTCAGAGACTTTGCCTCTATCCAGTTGATGGCCGGTTGAGGATAGAGGCAAAGTCTCTGAAACATGTTCCAGAAAAATTTAAAAGTAAGGGTTGTTTAGTGTCATTTATCAACTCTCTTTAAATTTAAGGTTCTGAATTATTTTAAAAAAGGTTTGGATTTCTCTTTTTTGTTTCTAAAGAGAAGGAAATGCTGGATCAGCATGTTGGTCAGTGAAGTATGACTTATGACTTCTTTTTGTTTACACCAAGATTAGAGTTGGGCAAGTAAATTACCTCAACATTTTGTATGTATAAGGCATATGTAATATAGAATATTGTTTATGAACTAAAAAGCTAACATTTATCGTTTCATTTCTTTTAAATTTAATAATACTTTGACATTGAAAAAGTATACTCAGCCCTGGTTTCCAACTCATTAATAATTGGTGATTTACATTATAAATTTGGAATATTAATATATTAGGAGTTAATAATAATATATAAAAGTCATAATATTTACTTTCTAGTGTTATACTGTTAAATCACTGTTAATACAGTAGAAGCCTGATTTAACACAGCTAAAAGCATGTTCCCGTTAAAAATTTTATATATATATTTGAAGTTCAGATAAAAATATCCTGCAAACAGAGTATCTACAGTATAATTTTCACCACCATCCGTGTTTGCTGACACCAACCACAGCATTCCAGGAAAGTGCAGATACCACCATTTTTTATCGCTGGCCTTGGCTGTAGTGCTGTAGCAAACCCATGTCTCTTGCATCTTTCACCAGCTCATATAATTCTGTGTAATGAAATCATGCACTACAGGTGGAATTTATTTGCTAGCTTGATTTATCATTACACATTTTTTCCATCAAAGAGAAACATTAATATTAGTAGTTAGTGTCAGCTAAATTAATCTATTCAGTTAAGGCAGCTTGTATTCTCAGTTCTCTGAAGGCAGGATCATTGTGCAAGCTTCTAGGCAAACTGCTTGCATAGGAGATTCTGGGTTGTGTTTAAAACAGCTTAGGTTTCTCATTTCTGAAGAGGAAGAAATACAAAAACACTGTCTTCATAATGATGCATTGATGCTTACTTCTCATTCCAGTTTGTCTAGCTCAAAAAATGGGGCTAAATTTTAGAGACGAGAAGCCGACTGTCAAGTCTACAGTTGAGATGTCCAGCTAGTATTACATTTTGTCTGTTTTCATTTGTTTTTTTTGCTTTTGATATTGTGTCTACCATGTCGTCATTGGGTACAGCCGGCTGTATGTATACGCATATTATCGTAATTGTGCTGATTTTTATTATTACCATATTTTCCTCTTTGAGTGTCAATTTGTGCTGCTTATAATTTCTTTGACGGACACACAACATTTCCTTTTTAAGCTGTTCTGTTTGCCAACTACTCATTGTGAACTGTCCTGTATTGCACACACTGCCTGCAGACTGATAATAATCACTATGGAAATGGAATGTGCTGCATTCCTGCAGATTAACTCACAACTTGTTTACCCTGGACTGAATTGTGGACTCGATGGAAGGGCTTTGCCCAGTCGCATCTAGAAGTTTCTGAAAGTAAGTGATCTATAACAAATCCCCTCTTCCGGCTTCATCACTTAGCAATATTTGAGAGCTTTAAAATAAGAGAACAGCACACCTTTACAATGAGGCATTGTGATTTGATAATTTTGGTTTATCAACAAATAGTTATTTGAGCATTTTTCAACATTGTGAAAATTCTTTAGAAATAAACTACCATTTCAAGAATCTGCATATTTATTTTCCTCCACAGGTATTAGTGGCATAGCAAAAAATAAAATGATGAATCTAAAACAAGAGTCAGTCTCAAGTTGATTTCATTGAAATTATCTGGTGGTGAAACGTTTACATGCATCATATTTGTATATATGCTGTAACAAATAGTCTTTCATGTAGTGTCAGCTTATGTCAGAGCATTTGCTCAAACCAAAAATAGCAAATGTTAACTTTATGTGGGAATTGAGAAACTTTGGAGTTAAAGGTTTTTACTTTAAGAAAATAAACATTCACATATGCAAGTTTTCTTGAATGGTTGGTTATGGATTCAATTTAGGGTGCTTAGGCTTTGGTGGAAGTGGGATGGGATATTATGGTATCCAACAGAATGTAGATTTGGAGTGTAGAAGGCTGTTCAGCATTGAATCAGTATATGGTTCTCTGTGCTTGAATTTGTGTTTCATTCCCTATTTGGTTATGCTTAAATCCAGGAAGCTTGTAAATTTATTTTATTTGAGATTTAACTGTAACTGAAGTGACGTCAAGTCAAGAGGAACATGCGAAAGTTAGATCCAGCCAATTTTAAAAACCGGACAACATGGAGGTAAGGAAGTTCACATTTGAAAATTTCAACGAACATTTCGGCAACAAGAAAGAAATAAAACAATATTTGAAACTAAAGAAAAAAAGAAGGTTAATATCAGCGGACATAAAATTTATCAACAATTGCCTAAAACGAAACATTTCTCCGAAATTTGTAAGAAAAGTGGTAAAATTTAACCACAACAGTAGAGAACAATTAGCTGCTGAAAAAGCCGTGTTAAAATCCGAAAACGCCAATCACTACAGAAAACTAACTAATATAGACCTCTCATTGTACAACCTACATTTGAAACTGGTAAAATTACTAGGAAACACAGCATGGGACCATTTAGAGAATAAATCATTTGAACATATAAATTATAAAGTCAAAAGAAAGTTTATCATCAAAAAAAGAAACTAAAGCATAACCATAATCATTGGCAACAAAAACATAACAAAATTTCAGCAAAGAACACATTCCTAGACAATGTAATTAATCTCTCAAAGCAAAATTTTAACACTGAAGAAATAGATGTGCTTAACCAAGGCCTAAAAACATGTATAACATACTCCAGCAACCCGGATGAATTCATTGCAGATATAGAATTAGCAGTAGAAGGTTTGGAAACCATGGACAAAAATATAATTAGGAAAAAATCATCTCCTATATTGGAAAACTTAATAAATAAAAAACCAGGAAAACATTTGAAACAAATTAAGATAATTAAATCTTTAAGGAAAAAGGATGTAATCTTCTCAAGGGCTGATAAAGGGAACAAAATAGTAATTTTAGACACAGCTACATACAAGGAAAAAATGTTAAGAGTTACTACAACAAATAGAATTCCAAGAAATAGATTCTAATCCACTCAACCGATGCATAAAAGATATACAAAAAAATATCAAACCGGACAACCCTACCCTTGCAAGACTATATGGTTTGCCTAAAATACACAAACCGAACATACCCATGAGACCCATTGTAAATAATATAAACACTCCTACTTACCTTCTGGCAAAATGGCTGTCAAAAAATTTCAGTCCTTTCCACAATTCCATACTCTGAGCATAAAAACTCTTTAGACCTGGTAGAAAAAATTCAAAATCTTAAACTAAAACCTCATGACACTTTAGTATCCTTCGATGTCCGCTCCCTCTTCCCTAGAATTCCATTAGACAAACTTTTGATTCAACTGAAAAAATGGCTAAATTCTATAAACCTAGATGCCAATGCAATAGAAGAATATTTGGCAATGACTGAAATATGTATACATCAAAATTATTTTGTTTTCGATGGAAAATATTATAAACAAATTTCAGGACTAGCTATGGGAAGCCCGCTATCACCATTTTTGGCCAGTCTATACATGAGCTTTTTCGAAACACATAACTAAAGCCTTCCCTCATATTTTTAAAACATAGTACAGATACGTAGACGACATCTTTGCAATAGTGCCCTACAAACAAATAGATGATGCTTTGAAACTACTCAACCTGCAAGAACCCAGCATACAATTCACAGTGGAAACTGAAGAGGACTGTACTCTACCTTTTTTGGACCTTAAAATCACAAAAAGCAATGAAAAACTAGAATTTGTTATCCATAGAAGAGCAACACACACACAGATAATTACATCAAAGCAAATAGTTTCAACCCAATTCCACACAAACATGCCACCATCAACAGTCTCACACACAGATTAGTAAATCTACCCCTCAGCCAGCAAGAATATCAAAACGAATACCATCAAATCTTAAAAACTGCAATTAAAAATGGATATGGAAAAAACCTTGTAGATAAAAAACTAAAATCGTTCAAACTTCAAAAGAGATTAAAACAGATCACAGCTCTCACACCAATAAAACAAGAAATTAGATTTGCTAAATTTACTTACCACCCCTGGGCCACAAAAAAGTTCCAAAAAATATTCAAGAAATACAATATAACATTGGCACCAAAAAACAATTACAACATTAAAAACCTACTTCACAGTAATAATACTGATAAGATAAAACCAGAGGAAAAGTCAGGCATTTACAAGATTAAGTGTAAAGACTGTGAAAAAATTTACATAGGCACTAGAAAGAAAAATATTGATAAGTCCACAATAGCAGCTCATTTCTGGTCTGAAAATCATGAAATTGAAGATAGCACCAAATTACTAAAATACGTACAAAAACATAGTGAACTCGTCATATGGGAGAGAATATACATAGAAAAACATAAAAACAACTAATGAACTTTGAAATCCTGCCAGAAGAGAATCCCACATTTAAGTTGATCACTAAATCAACAGATGGCAGCAACAACTCCAGAATTACCCACACCACTGGATCAAGCTTTAGTCGCATAAGAGCCGAAGATGCAAACGATGATTTGCGAAACATGTCCTCAAAATAGGTACGAAAGTGAAGCAGATGTGTAATAAATACAACTCATCTAAAAATTAATAATTATTTTATTTGGTTTCAATAGGGAAACAAACAGATTCCAAATTACTGGAAGCCCTTAACTGCAAGGATGACATAGCATAAGCATAGCAATGAACAAAGTAGACCACAAAGATAAACTAAATACCATGAAATTCTTGGCCTAAGAAAGTGGATATGACCCAGAGATAAATGTATGATAGAGAAAATAAAGCAGAAAACCACCAACCCATAATATAAAAACAGGTTCATCTCACTTAACTACCAAGCTAAAAAATTTACAAAGCTTGCACTGCATTCAGGAAGTCAAGTATAAAGTAGTACATTAAGGCTCAAGGATCTACTTAGGAGCCAAGGCCCCCTTCCAAAACTGGGTGCTGCCAAAGCATATTCGATGGGGCTTTCCATAGGGCAATACCTTGGTAATTAAAAAGCCCCTCCCCCCTTGCGGGATGGAAGTGGATATGGCGCTTGCATGTGTCAGCCCATCTGGAAAGATCTCAGAAGTGACCTCAGATGGGCTGCCAGTGTTCTAGCTCTGCAGGCTAGTACCTGGGACATTGAGGCGTCCTTCAACTCCAGATGTACCCAATACCCATGGGTGTCGGGAACTACTACAGCGCCAAAACCTGCCTAGCCTCAAAACTCCCTTCCGGGAGGGGCTCGCAAAGTTTAGCCTGACAACTTCTAGTAACATGAGCAGTACCGCAAGTGCTAGGGGTCGGAACCCTTCCCTTACAAAACAGCCATTTCAGCAACAAATCCCACATATTATTTGATACTATAATATCTACAATACAATCTTCCGCCATCTCACCATAAAACAAGTCCAAAACCTTGGTTAATAAAGAATCTCTGAATAACTCAATAAAACAGCTCTCTGGTGTTTAGCAATTAGCATCTGTGAAAGTTAATTATATTAATACACTGCACAGGATAACAAAATATCAATTGAATTTTTTTTTAATGTTGATATTATGGCTGATGGCCCAGTGGAATGCTAAGTAACTCTTGTGTTACTGAAATCATGTAAACGTATTGAATTTGGGTAAGCCTTTTTTAAACTTCATTATCTTTTACTTTCATTTTTTAGTGTGGTAACTCAGCAACACACAATATTTAATTATACTTTTAAAATAGTGTAAGTTATTTAAAGATATTTATTATATATATTGGGAGATCTTTAATTTAGGCTCAACTGTTTCTGTGTATGCCTAACTTTGGTAATTACAACATTTCATATCTTTGAAGTAATTATTTTCATGATCTAATTCTGTAATGTCACATCAGTAACTTGTAGTTTGACACAGATATTATTTCATCAAATTGTGATACTGTTGCTCTGTAAATTTATATTTGTTTTGTTGGAATTGAGTGATTGAACAATGAGCTTTTGAAGTTTGTGGTGAACAACAAACTAAAGTGGAAGGCATATTTCAGTGAAGGAGGGTAATATGCAGTCTGACTGCCATCTGTATATCTTTAACAACAGCTCAGAGTGCAGTTGGAAAAATTCTGTGAATCTTCTCAAATATGCAATATGCCTGTGTGTTAAGTTGATGTTTGATAACAGGCTCAGATGTTTTGTCATTTTCAGTGTAAATGTATTGCTGTAAAAAAAAAAAAAAAAAAAAAAAAAAAAAAAAATAGTACTGTAGATATTCTTTTGATGTGATAAAAGCATAAAGTATTTAAATTGTAGACAAATTTGTGTATTTGAAGGTATATTTCGTATGTTTAAAGTGGATTAGAAATGATTGTGTTTTATTAATGCTATAGTTCTTCCTTTATTAATATTATTATTCAAAATTATGTTTTTCATTTTTTGGCAAAACTTTTTTTCATAATATCTCTGTCTCCAGCTTCAGAATAGTGGAAATTCCCACATTTTGAAATGATATCTGGAGGTGTACTATGGTTGTGTTATACTTATATGCTTTCCCAATATTATTTGGACCACGCCAAGCAAATTAATTTGATTACATTGTGTTAGTTTCTCCAAACCTTGGTTTATATGACTTTCTTTGGGATTCTAAGCAGAAACTTCAGGCACTCCTTGAAATTGTCAACATCAGACTCTAATTACATTAGATGCTGGAGCTCTGATGCATAAGTGAATATATAAAAACTGCTAAATAAAGTTATATAGCGGGTATTTTAACCTGTGAGCTATGTATTACATCCCACCTTTTAATACTGCCTTTTACCTTGTATCTTCATGATAAAATAAAGAATTTTAATATAAATATGTTGATCTCTAGTTTTAACAAAACATTTTTTGACCTTTGAATTAGTACAGTGCATTTAAAGCATAAACTTGAAAGAAGCGTAGGGACAGTGAAGCACAAATTAGTACAAAATTGAATCGAGAATATATTGACACATTGCTTCACTCACACTGTTTATTCACAGGACATGTTTCAAGAGCTCTTGCTCCTATCCTCAGCTGATACTCGAATCGAGTATCAATTTTGTACAGTGCATTTACTTTACCATCCATAAAGGTAAACTGATTTGATATAAGTTTAAATTATTAGAAAGCCTTCCAAAACCAATTTACATTGTGCATAAAGGTTATTGTGAATACTTTCGTAATTTTTTAAATTAAATTTTGTTTTTATAGCAATATTTGTATGCCCAATGATGGAATACTTACCACATTTATTGTGCTGCAAGCGTATTACATGCATTTGAACATTAGTTTATGCAGCCTGAAAAGATGATTTCGTGCTTTCATTGATGGTTCAGAATCATATACCATTGTTATCATTCCTCTGATTGTACTGTTTGGGAAATTAGCATTCCCATGTTCCCAAAATGTCACTATAAGCTACTATATATGAATTCTATGAATACTCATCACACTGTAAAAATTAGTTTTAGATGCTAACATCTCTGCCTCATGTTCCAGACGTCCCAAGTTCGAATCTCAGTCAGGGTGACATATCTGGATAAGGTTTTAAGATGAATGTCAGGTAACTCAGTTCAGAGTATCCTGGGCTCATATGAGCATCATTTGATCCATTTCATTTGTCTGACATGACAATGTTGGAGGACGTAAATGTAAAATGAAAAAACTTAAAATTTACATATTACATTACTACAATGTTAAAATATTTAAAATTGTATTACAATATCACATTTACTCTGTGTTTGTCTAAAATGAATAAAAATTATTTTACATAGTCTTGGTATGCTGAAGACAAAATTTTAAACGGTTTATTTCTATTCATAATTTTTTTGCAAAATCACTTTAAATGTATTGTATAAGCATGTGAATTTCATCATAAACTGTTTCCATTTTTTTTTTCAAGTGCGAAAGCAATCTTTAAACATACTATTTACTGAAATTATGAGCATGACTGTTCATACACGGCACTAGACTTGTTTGTTACATCTGTTGTTTCTTAATTGAGAAATTTTAATTTATATTAGTTTTTTTTGGCAGGAGGTTAATCAGTTGGCAGGCAGTCACTTTCGCTAGATGTAAGACATTTACTGTCATTCAACTTTATATCTGCAGTAGCTGCTGCTAACTGAGCGGGATGGCTCAGGAGGTTTCGTCTGGCCCGCATTCAGGAGATCTGGGTTAGAGTCCAGTGGCTGACCTACCTGACCCATGGGTTTTCCCGGGTTGCTAGGTGAATGCTGGATAGGTTAATTACATCCCCCAAATTTCCTGTCCCTCGTGTCCTCTCCATTATCATTTCATATCCTCTCTTATCTGGTGGTCTCTTTCAGGGTAGAAGTGTCGACAGGTGTCTCAGCACTGTATGGCAGGTTGACATGCTCCTGGTAAAATGGTCTCCATTCTCCGGACCACAGTGGTGGGATGCTGGGGAGATTTCAACTGATAAATTGGAGGGATCCTTGTTACAGCTATCATCTTGTCTCCTCCTTCCTCCCCTCCAGCATGGAGCAGTGATGCATTTTAAGACAGTAAATCACGATTAGCATTCAAAATAGACATACTGCAAAACCATGACGTTTCTAAAATCAGAAGACGTTTTAGTCACGTTCACTTGTCAGATGCTTTGCAGCAAAAATCTTGCTGGGCAATGTAATTAATGTCGTGCTTCTTCAGGTACCAAGATGATTATGAAACAGAGAAAGAAGCATTTCTTGAGGCGTAAAACAAGATGGAAATTTGGGTTTGAGGAAGATCAGTAGTAAACATTTCAACTAGCTCAGTGTTTTGCTTAATATGCGAATCTGCCGATTGTGATAACCGTCCGTGTGCACCACGTAGCACAAATGCGAGACATTACATCCTTGTTTTTATTGGAAATACGTAACTCACGCATTATGTTATGCAAGAGATTGTAATCTTCAATAAGTACGCTTGTACTGCAACCTACATAGACCTATTGGGCTAATAGCCTCCACAAAGGAAGAAGTGAAGCTGCAAGCCAAATGCAAATATGACACAGAGACACGCGGAAGGGCCTGACAGGACCAGGTTCGACTAAACAGCCCACTGCAGTCTGATTTTTAAAAGATGGGGAGCTGCAATGTTGCCGACAAGCAGATGACAAGTTTACCCTTTCAATAATCGAAATATAAACAAGCGTTTGAGTTTATCTCACATGCACATTTAATCTGTATTAGCCTGCTTTAAGAACAAAAATAATTTGTTCTCATTATGCATTCACTGCGTTGTAGCGCCTTCATGGCATACGTACTTTTTAAACAATGTATTAACGACTATCAATAGATATGATTATAACAGCGGCATCTGTGTGTTGGAATTTTTACCCTCAACAGTCTTTTTTTTTTTAATTTATGCACCTCTAACGTCATATCGGACAAGCCCTCAGGAGGTCATGGTCCTTGTCTTCGTGATGGCCCCAGTATGTTTCAATCTGAAGAGCAGGAGGACATCACATGACCGATAATGAAGGAGCCATCTTTTCCTGTAGGTCGTATTGTGGTACTTTCAAGTGTGCTGTCAGTGCAGCCCTTTGATGCATTATGGCCGGCATTTACCCAGGTTCCATCTAACCACACTATTTCATGCAAGTTCTTACTCAGCGTTTCTCTTAAAAACAAAGTCCTTAGCGCTACAATATCTGATATTTCGAGTATAAGTTTTCTTTTTAAACTCATATCACAGATCATGGAGGACTTTGTTCAAAATGCTAAGGCTTCCTTCAAATAGCTAATAAAGAAGTTTAGGTGTAGTAGAATGCTCTTTGCAGGTGTAATAGTCATAGATGTACATTCTTATGGCATCTGCAAGCTATGGAGATTCTCTTTGTCTTTGTTTCCCTGGAGCTACTATTCCTGATGGACCTGGCGGTAAGTGCTCTTTAGACATTCTAGAAGCAGTCATCTCACTTATTTTAAGGGCACATGCAGTCCTTTTACTCGGTTGAAAGGAATAAGGGAGAAAATTCTCTTCCTGTTCAAAGAATTCTCTAGCTCTGCTTTGCAATGTAACACCCGACCGTAAGCTGATCTTTGTCTTGCACCATGAATCCTCGGTCTACCTCTAATCCTACTGCCACTGAGGGCTGCTTCCATAATGATGTATTTTAAGTGTTTTAACAAAGTAGACTATAAACACAAGGCAACTAAACCCTCAGGCAACTCTTATTTCCTCACACAACTAGCGATAACTGACCTGAGGAGTAGGTAATGAATTAATGTAACCAATGTGGCAACCTTTGTCTACGTTTCCATAGGCGACCTTGGCCTCACGCTCCACGTCCCGTGGTTGACAGTTGACATGTATCTTTTAAAAATCAGACCTTAGGAGCTAGGGAGACTACATTGTTCTATCGAGCACCCGCGTCATATGCCACGGAGAGTTGAGAAGGTGGTACATTAGCAACCCCGAGAATTAACTTACCCTTCGGGAAAATAGTGAAGACCCGAGGTGCGATACTTAGCCGTTACATTGGAATAGACTTATGTCGCGGCAATTGTCAAAAACTGCCCAACGATATGTAATGGTCATAATAAATGCAATGCGGCTGCACTGTCACCTTCATTACTTCTTTATTACTATCAAATCATCTATATCACGCTCTGTTCTTTACAAATCAGAAGCAGAGAGCTAAATATAAGCTAATCAACACAAGGCTCGCGAATTAATTCCATATTACTTCTTTTATCCACCCCATCGTCTGTTCAGCGCATGCGCGCAAGTCAATCAAGAGTTATACACAGGAATTCTTCCACTCAGTTAATCTGCACGGTTACCTATATCACTTGATTTTTTTTTTTTTTTTTCCACAGAAGTCTACAAATTAAGTTACACAAAAATATTTTGTAGAAGTTCTTTGCTTATAGTTCTGTGTGGTCGTGTGGGATCTTCCTTGGGGGTCCCGTAGAGACGGCTGTTGATGACGTAGAGAGCTGGACTCAGATCGCACCGCACGTTGAACCACCAGTCGCAGACAAAAACCGCCTGAGAGAACTGGGTGCCGTTTGGACAAAGGAACGTAGCTTGTCGTCCATCTATGTCGCAGTAGTGCCAGGCTTGACAGCGAGTTTCCATGTCAGCGAAGAAACCTGGGTAAGGTTGAGAATCACAGTAGAAGTTGGTGTATGGGACTGCAGCCAGTACAGGATAGTCAGTACCAGGCCTCCCTGAAACACAAACCAGTATTCATGTCCACTAAATGTCGCTAATTATTTAATTGCAATACTGCAACTTGGTTGCCTTGTCCTTGAACCGCTTATTAGTTTACCATGTGACGATTCGTCTCTTAAAGGCAATCCTAGGGCTAAGTTTCAAACTTCTGTAACTTTTAACCAATTGTTTCGATAGTTTATCTTATTCCAATATTTATGGAGAATCCACTTTAAGTATATAGTGACTGAATTGAATATAAAATTTTATCTGCAGGGTGCTTATATAATCAAATGGAAAAACAAATATTGAATCGACTTCCTTGAATCTGCAAGTATGCAAAATAATGTTAAGCTCTTGAATTGTGCAAACGCCAAGATGGGTAAAATCAAGTAATGAAATATACAAGCAACTAATTATTAGGTGGAGGGCGCTGGGCTTTTTCTGGCTTAAAAATCCTTAACATTGCTTCTTTCGGAAGAGATGTAAAGCCGGTGGTTTCGTGTCGTAGATTTACGCCAATTAAAAGCAGATAATAAGGTATCTGAGAAAAATTAAATGGTCTTTCACGTCTAGTATAAAACCACAGCAGTTCAAGAGAGTTCGTAAATAAAAACTATAAAAAAAAAAACAGAAAATAAACAAATTTAGTAAATGAAGAAAATGCGAATATTTTCTACTCAGTCTGAGCAAAGCTCAATATTACGGAACCAAAGCCATTCAAGGAATGTAGAAGAAACTGAAGTGAAACATCAGTAGAGAACCTGATGAATTACCTTTATATATAAATATATATGTATATATAAATGTAATTCATCATATAATTCCATTTTAAAATCAAAAGATGTTCTAGACATAAATCAGGCTACCCAACGATAGAAAACTGCACACAAATTGCTATTTTGTCAGGTCCTGCGCCGTGGTGCCATGTTTTGGTTCTCTGCAATGGAAGGTGTCCGGGATCGATCCCACCCCTGTGTGGTGCGAATTTTAAGTCCCAGGTACCGGTGCGCACTCAGCATCGTAACAAATTGAGGAGCTACGCTAGGTAGCGAACCCTGGTCTAGAAAGCCAACTTTCCGGCTGGGGGTGCCGTGATGCTGAGCACATCTCTCCTTCCCTATCGGTTGGGTATGTGGGCGTGAGGCCGGCAGTCGGGTTGGCAGGCTCAGGTCCACTAGGGCTGTTGTTCCATGAGGAATATATTACTTGTTCCATTTATGAACAGTATGTCATATAGGTATTCATGTTGTAAAATCGGTTGCTTCTCAAAAATCAAACATAGAGGCATTATTATTCCTATTATTTAATAATGATCTACCAAGTGTAATACGAGGGTCGTTTGATAAGTCTGGTAAAAAGCCAAGAATAATTAATTGTTCGTGAACATCTCACCTTACATAGTCTCCATTGACGGCTATACATTTGGTCCAGTGATGTTCCAGCTGTTTCATCCCGTCGGACAAAATAGATACCCAATTTTCAAGTTTGGGAGCCGGAAGAAGTCACTTGGGGCTAAGTCTGGTGAATAAGGTGGATGAGGAACCAATTCAAAACCCAATTCATGCACTTTCGCCATTACGATTGCTGATGTATACGATGGTGCATTATCTGACGAAAGAGCGTTTTTTTCTTCAATGTCGGTGTCTTCAGTCAACTCAAGGTACAAACAATCCAACAATGAACCTAATTGTCCTGCCTTTTTCCAAGTTTTTCCAAGTAGTCTATGAGTATTATTGCTTGAAAATCCCCCAAAAAGTGGACATCACCTTACCAGCAGACAAAATGGTGCTTGCCTTTGTCCATTGTTTTGACTCTGATGTGTAATGATGGATCCAATAGTGGTGCGGATTGTGATTAAACATCGCCAGACACTTGGTAGGAGTGTTCCGGATGTACTTTTGGTCGACTGTGAGCAATAGCAGCGCCCATCTTGCACACAACTTTTTCATGCGGGATATTGTCCACTCGCTCAGCTTCAGCAATCTCACGAAATTTGATTCGGCGGTTTTGCATAATCAATGGCGACCTCAATCGGGCGACCAGAGCACCAATCATCCTCGGTACTTCTATGACCACGTTTAAATTAATTGATCCAAAAGTAAATGTTCTTCAATGTTAGTGCAGGGTCCCCGTGCAGGGTCCAATTCAGTTCACTTGTGCGACAGTCCAGGCCTTTCAAATGAAAATGTTTAATAACAGCATGAAATTCTATTTTTTCCATCGCAGCTATCACACTGACCAGTTCAGATGACTGTCAACAATGAACTGTATAGCACATTCGAATTTTCTGAACAATCTTTTGAATAATCAAGCTTACCACCCACAAAGTTGCTACAAAAATATTCATCCCTTCATGGAAATTTACCAGACTTATCAAACGACACTCGTACATTTCCTAATTGTCTTTTAATGGAAGGATTTCAAATTATATCAAATAAGAAGAAACGAGGGTGTATCTATTTAAAATGTTAAACCACGCCGTAAGTTGGTATGGAGAGGACCGAGTCTTGTGTATATGTGAGTGCTGATTACAAAACAAATACTAACAAACTCAACTTACAAGAAATATGTTAAGCTGTCCAAGTGACATCGCTAGAAAATCATAGCAACAGTTATTCCTGTATAAACTAGTTATGATAACTAGAATATAGTTAATTACTGGAAACTCAGATCTCAGCTTACGTTCCCTATTTTATTACAATAAAATAAAACATTAATTCAACAAAGCTCTACACTTCTAAATACGGTACCTACATATTTCAGACTTATGATTTGACTACAACACAAACGACTTTTAAACATATTTCTATGTTTGTATCGAGATACTCATTTTTATTAATTACTTAATTCAATGTAATGTCACTGCTCAATTAATTTCCTTTATTAAGAATCTGCAAGATTATAGAAGTTATGAATTGAGGAGCCGGTTGCTAGTATCCCTATATTGCCACGACGGCTGCGAATGTCTATCGCGGTCACCCCATTCCACGTCTTTTGTTGTTTGCCACCGGAAGGCGTAAAGATGGAACATTCAAGGACAGCTAATTGTTGACGTCTAAGCCGGAAGTATATGTCTCATTGTCGGCGCTCATGTTTTCCAGACCATTCGATTATGACACATATAGAAGATTCGACAATTTCCCCTTTGGTATCCAGGAGTGCAAACGCCAGCCTCGGACAGTTGCTAGTTATGAATTGATCAGTGAGTATCGGAGTTGTGAATGTGAACGGCAAAGTTTGTTTAAAATTGTCGCAACAAAGCAATGTAAAAGCGAGTATTGGTTTGCGAGCAGTGACCTAAAGGAACAGTAATTGTCGTGTTATTCTGGTATTTGTAAAATGGTGAAAGTAACTGTAACTCAGCATTAGGCTAACGAGTTTAGTGACAAAATTGAATTGGGTGCAACTTCGTGTTATCATTTGGTCACAATATATGACTGACAATTAATCTTATAAGTGCCTCGGTATGTATTTTTAACTATCTTTAAATTCTATAGCAACATTTACTTCAAATATGTATATTCTTGATGATTATTTGCATATGTGATAATTGAAGTAAGAGCCTGTAGCAGCAAATGTAAACAAAAGGCCTGAGGGATGTGCGCTCGCTGGACGTCGAGTAAGAATGACGTCAGATGAACAGCACGGCCATCAAACGTGCAAACGTCGAAAAGAACGTAACGTAGTATTCTTCGAACTAGTCAAGCATTGCCTTGCAAGTGTCCAAGCCCCTGTAAAACTTTCAATATTTCGTAATATGGCTACAGCGATTACTCTACCACCAAAGCCAATAATTACAAGACGGGGTAGTTGGATAGAGGCTGTCACGTATTTTTCGGTGCACTACAATGAAATTGTAAACGTTATTAACACGCTATGTGATCCAGATTCATCTGCTATTGTAACTGCTAAGTCTCTGATATCGCATGAACTATCTGAAAAGCTTCAGTTCATATCCAACAATTTTGCAGTGTTGCCCAAAACTGTTAACCAGTTAGAAAAATTGGATTTGGAAATGTCCAAGTGCATAAGCATTCAATTAATAGGATCTTCTTGTGCCACGTATTGAAAAGGTGAAAGGTAAATTCCAGAACATTCTAAACAATAATAGTGGTTATCTAGCTATGTGTGAAAGTTTGAAATTTAGTAAGAAGGAAAACATGCCAGACAACAGAGTGGAATTCCTTATATTTGCACCTCTGACATCATGTGACATTGAAAGAAGTTTTTCACTGTTTAAAAGCTACTTCAGTGATAGGCATCGAAATTTCGTGTTTAATAATTTAGGAATGTACATTGTAACCCAATGTACTCTGTGACGATATTATAGGTAATAAATAGCAGTACGTATAAGTGTTTAATTGCAATTCCAGAATGCATGGTTTATTATGCTTGTAAGTTGTGCTGTAGTGAGGCGGTTATCATGGTCGGGCTGTACCTACCTGCAGTTGTTTACATGCGTCAGCGATAACATTACAGTCCATGTGTAGTATAACTATGGAAAAACGCACACGCCCCGGGCCTTTAGTTATTAGACTCATTAAACATGTTGGTACCACAGTATGAAGAATAGGGACTAGCATAAGAGCAACCAACCACTGCTCTCAATAATATTGAAAAGTAAACAGACATCCACGTGAGATATACATACCATACTTTTACCTTCCTGTTTGCTCTCTGATATTCCTACCACTTTCTACAACTCTATTTCAAATGAACGATGATAACTAATTCTTTTCTGAACCACTGCCACGTTCATTCTGTCAAGGAGGTCAATGTTGTGATGGATATCTTTGCCATTTGTACATGCCGGAATATAATGAAGTGTGCGATTGTAACTAAGCAATGGCACTGATGAGGACAATATTTTTCTACATAATAATGTAACTTGTGTAGAAAGAAACAAGCTTGGGAAACCCACCTGTTACCTCGGGATGGCGGTCATAGAAACACAATAGCGACGATGTACAACTCTGAAAGTTGCGATTCCTTTCAAAGATAGAAAGTGTGTGACCTCCGCGACATGGAAAGGGATTATCGTCATAAAAGTAGCTACATGACATCCAACTCATTTTCAACTAGGGCCGCGAAGAACAGAAAGTTTGGATTGTGGTGAACAACCCAAATGTTTAGCCAATCATTTTTAACTAACGATTATAAAATGGCGAATAGTAAACCAGGAAACACTAGCATGAGCAAATTAAATGCGTAACATATACGGACTAAGATGAAATCTGACATGGCAATATCCAGAAACTTTTGTATATTTACTCCTCTAAGGAAGGATCCGTCTAAGGCTTTGACACTTAGAGAATTAAAATTGTGTGACAATGGGTCATTTATCCCCAATGTGTAAACAAAATTAAAGTTAACCACGGCTAGCTTGGTTCACTGTAGCTAAAGGAAATTTCTCGCACTCTGAAGACCTTCCAGAGATAATATTACCCATGTTAGCTAACCGAAGAAGGAAGAGGACATTGGGAGAACAATCTGATTTTACAACAATGCATCCAGTACCTCGGCCAGCCTCATCATGAATAACTCTATGTTCCTGTAGCAGCTGGGGACAACTGTATCCTATTTTGGGGGGAGATTTGACCAACTGATGGCAAAATATTTAATAAATTAAGACTTACTGGGTTTGAACTGACACCGAAGGTAATAAAGTTCCAAAGAGTGTAATGGATTCCTCACACAGAGAACTTGGATGTCTCTGGTCATAAGTTAAAGCCGCATTACTTATTACAAAATGTTGATGGACATGTCAGATATAAAATGCTGTTAGTTCACACGTTTTATTTGTGCTATTTTTTGGGAGAAATCCTCCTTTTTATTTCGTTTATGTTTTGCCCTCTCTTATTTAAGGAGCATATCTGCAAGTGCTGTCACACAACTCCAAGTTACAAAGATTGGTAACCTAGTTTAAGAATGATCCGTAGCAATACATTCCAGCATTTGAGAAGACCCAGTGCTATATTTGAAATGTCAAACATTCATGTATATTAATTCTCTCTAGTAAACAATTGGCTGCTATCTCATGCACTTCTGTATAAACCTGTATATTGCGTAACCACATTTGCTTTTGTCCTGAAATCTGCCATGGTTAATGTGAAATTGGTAGTAACAAAATAGATTTCATTTTGAATGGTTAATGATACCTTTATGGAATTTATGGAGTGGAAAAAGTCATTCAATGTTAAGGAAAATACATTCTTCATTACATCTATAACTAGTTTGTTTTATATTCCATGGGGTTAGCAATTTAAGAATATCTAAATGCCTTGCATGGCCCAAGACAAAACCTGACCCATTATGTGGCTGACCTTACACATTGCTTTGGGCATTTACAGCAAACGTGATTGGAACAGTTACCTCCAGTGCTGATGACTGCCACAAACAAATCACTTCATAAATATGAATCAAATCATCTTCAATTGGATATCAGAAACACAAAATTAACAGCAATTAACATTGTCACATTTCCCCTGGTTACTGACCGCATCTTGACTGAGTGGTTAGACCGCTCGACTCTCATCAACGCAGCCCGGGTTCCATCCCAGGTGACCACATGCGAGATTTATGGTGGAAAACACGGAGATGGGGCGGTTTTTTCCGAGATCTCCGGTTTCCTCCGTCATCTCATTCCACTGATGCTCCATCTTCATTTCCTGTATTATCACTGTCACCGTCCACGGTGCCGCATGTAGTAAAAGCGGGCGTTAAACACTACACATTCATTCCTCTGGCTAGTGAGGCTTTTAGTTGGTGTACTTCTAAGTTCAAACGAGGAAAGTTCAGAGCTGGGATGACGAAATGTTACACATTTGTTATAAACGAGACTCAATTGCTACAAAGAATTGTAAGATCCAGAATATAGAAGGGTTAATGTCTCCAGTCTTCTAAAATATCTTAAGTACTATTTAGTACCCTTTATTACTAAATCCAAATTAACAGTTTACACCCATATACAACGTGTGCAGGAATGAAACTATAACTAGACTGCGAAGAAAATGCTGTTGGAGGCGTGGCTTACCAACACTGGAGTCCTCTAGCTTTTAGATTGCCTGTCCTCCATCGCGCGGGCTGCACTGGTCATGTTTCATTCACTCCTTGCATTTTCTGCCGAATCACTGCGTTGTTCCTCAGGTTTTAGGGAAACTATGATTATATTTGTTGATCGATTGTGAGGTCATGTCTGAGGTAATTATTTTCTGTTAACTTTGAAAATCAAAACAGTATTAAAATACACTCGTTTCGTGTGTTTTGCGCTCAGTCGCATGCAGGAAGGGAGGGGTGGGAGTCACGTGATGCTTGGATAGCGAGAAG
This sequence comes from Mantis religiosa, assembly GCA_030765055.1. Classification (NCBI taxonomy): domain Eukaryota; kingdom Metazoa; phylum Arthropoda; class Insecta; order Mantodea; family Mantidae; genus Mantis; species Mantis religiosa. The sequence goes on from CM060948.1 coordinate 12,167,603, forward strand.
GGGAGGAGGCTCTCATTGCGCACGCACACACCGAACGCACTTTGTTTGCTGTCTACCTGTAGTTTAATATACTGGTAAATAGCTCACTTGAGAATGCACATGAGCAAATAGAGCATCGCGCTTCTACTCAACTTCCGAGCAGTTGTCCATAATGCCTCAAAACGATTACACATTAGCACAAAGGACTTATATGTGCCATGATAAACTCTTGTACGGAACTTAGAAGGCCATTTTAAACAAATTTTACCAGTTTAGAGTAATTATTAATGATCATGGCCCACCCGATTTAACTGTATGCTATGATGGTATTTGAAAAATAAAGTATACACAACAAATATCCATGGAGGTACTAAAAGAAAGCACCCAAGTAAGTGAGTGAGTGTGTGGTGTTTTAGGGCCCGTCGACAGCAAGGTCATTTGGGCCCGAAGTCAATTCTAAAAACTAAAGGCTACACAAAGTTAAAAAGTAAGATAAAATATAAACACTCAACTATTAAAAGCCCATAAAAAAACTCATCCCAGTACTAAAAATTTAAAATCTCTAAAATTAATAAATATAAAATACAAGTCACACATGTTTATTAAAACCGATGTTAAAAACAAACCGCAGAACCTTATCCACAGAAGTTAAACATTGTCGTGGCGAGTGTGGGTACAAATGTGTTGAATATGTGGATAAAGCAATGTTTTATCGTGAGGTATGTTGTAAATACAAGAATGAGAAGTGATTTTAGGCGCCGAGCGGTGGTTGTTGTGTAGCTATGGTAACCGCCTTTGAACTGTAAATTTGAATTAAAACTTGCAAATAGTATTCCTACTTAATAACGAAAACACACACATACAAACTGAGTCAGAGAGGGAGAGAGGAGGGGGAGAATTAAAGTTAGAAAAGGACGTAGTCTTAGAAGTTTGAAAACCTAATATTTGTAAATAACCCCCTTCATAATACTTCTTCCAGAACTATGCTATTTACAGGTTGTAACAGCTGAAAATAATTACAGAATTAGACTACAGATCACGCACACGTAACCTGCTGAGTACTTAACCTTTTGGTTTATTTATAGTGTCGCGGTAACAGGCATTAAAGTTTCAACACAAATAGAAAACAGACGGCGGCTATTGTTTCACGGTAATAAAGGGCTTGCCTAAGCAGTTAACAATAGCGCGGCTAGTGTACACAAAGAGATGGCAAATGAAGACTTACCGAGACAAACAAACTGCGATAAATGGAAATTTCTGGTAACATCTGGATTATTTCGGCTTCTTTATTGTTCTGGAAATCTCTCAAATTATAAATGAGGTATTTAAGGAAGTGACGAGTTGTGTAACACGAGTGTTGAGGGCTGATCAGAACGTTGTAGACTGTGTGTATGTGACGCAGTGTTATTACGTGAGGATAGAACGGTGAATTTCTGCGCAAATAAAACACGATTTTTATTTTCTACAAATTGGACTTTAAATTCTACGAAACCACAAAGTCACACCTGGTGTCAGGAGTGGGACGGGATATTACAACATGGAGACGGCATTGGAACAGATTCTAACGAAGATGAACGAATTAACAACGAAAACAGAAGCGACAAACAACAGCCTGACCGCGAAGCTGGAGACAAATAACAACTTGGCAGCGGAACTGAAAGAAATGAAGGTGGCTAACGACATCACCGAGAAGATGGAACAAATGAAGACCGATATAACGACAAAGACGGAGGCGGCAAATAACAACCTGGCCGCGAAACTGAAAGTGGCAGGCGAGGTCCTCCCCGTAAAGTTTGAAGAGCAGTTGACCGGTGTAAGTGATGACGTCGCGGAGCTGGGTAAGCGGATGGGTCAAGTGGACGAGCGCCTTAACGATTTAGAGGGAAAGGCCGACAGCAACACAAAGTCCCTGAACGCCATGGTGGAGGACGTCGTCGTCGGCAGGAGGTTGAAGGATTTAAAGGTCCACGCACCGGGATGCGACACATCTACGTGCGTCAAACCTCCTAAATACGACGGCGCGACTACTTTCGAAGTCTTTCACCGCCATCTCGACATGGTGGCCAGACAGAACAATTGGTCAGCAGATGAAGAGTCCACACAGCTAAAGGCAGCCTCCAGGGACGGGCCACGGAAGTTCTGAACGCGGTCCAGACAGCGGCGGCACCCAAGGACATCTGGGAGGCCCCGGAGTATCGCTTTGGAAACCACCGCTTAGCCGCAGCGTACCGCAGCCAGCTAAAGGCAAGGTCACAGCAGCGCCGTCAGCCGGCGTATGGATGACAGCCCCATCGCGGACGGTTGGGTAATAGGAAAGCCGTGCCGCGTGCTGGTGGACACCGGGGCAGCCGAGAGCGTCATCAGAACTGACGTGGCCAATTGTTTGCCGACGAGGAAGCCGAGCCGACCATACCAGCTTGTGACGGTATCGGGTGATACCTTGCCTGTGGAGAAGGAGGCCCTACTGAAGTTGAACTTGGGACGGAGTGCCGTGCGTCTGTGGGTGTTCGTCGCGAAGGTGGCTGAGGAGATGATACTGGATTGGATGCCCTCAGGAGCCATGAGGCGACGGTCGATTTCGGCAGGAGGGCTCTACGACTCAATAGAGAAGAGGTTATACTCCGGCAGCCGAAGAGCGCCATGGAATTTTCAGGGTCGTCCTGAAGGAAGACGTGGTTGTCCCCGCGATAAGCGTGGTGGTGGTGACGGCGCGACTGGAAAGCCAGCGGACGAAGAACATGATGCTGGACCACAATATGCCTGTGCACGGACTGTGTGTAGCCAGGACATTGTTGCCGTGCCGAGAGGAAGTGCCAGTGAGGCTGCTTAACCTAGCGGACACCGATCACCACGTCCAGGCCGGAACGGAGCTGGGAACGTGCGAGCCCGTGGTCAGCGTGAGAACAATCGACAAATCACAGGAGCCGGTGTCTACGCAACACCTGTGGCCCCAGCTGGAAGGCTTACTGGAAAGGGCGGCCGACCACCAGACCGTAGAACAGCTGGAAAAGGTTCGACAAATGCTGAGGCGATACCAGCGCGTCTGCAGCCAAGGCGACAGCGATTACGGCCGCACGGACAAAGTGCTCCACCGCATCGACACCGGAGATGCGCGGCCTATTCGGCAACCACCTAGACGCGTTCCGCTGGCAAAACAAGCTGCTGTACGGGATATGGTAGATGACATGAAATCCAGGGGAGTGATTGAAGAGTCTGACATCCCTTGGTGTTCCCCCGTAGTCCTGGTGACGAAGAACGGCAAGCTACGATTCTGCGTGGACTACAGGAAGTTGAACACTGTCACCCGAAAGGATTGCTTCTCCCTACCCCGGATTGACGACACGCCTACTGCTGCGCAGTGGTTCTAGACCCTGGACCTGAAGTCGGGTTACTAGCAGATGGCTCTAGACCCGAGAGACAAGGAGAAGACCGCATTCTCGACAGGATAAGGGCTTTAGCAGTTCACAGTTATGCCTTTTGTCCTCTGCAACGCACCAGCTACCTTCCAACGCCTCATAGAGTCGGTGATGAGAGAACTAACGTATGGCGCGTGCCTGCTATACTTGAACGATATCATCGTCGGCAAGACGTTCGGAATCCATCTCGACAACCTGAGCAAGGTGCTACAGAGACTGCAGGCAACCAACTTGAAGCTGAACGCGAAGAAGTGCCAGCTCTTCCGCAAGGAAGTTAACTACTTGGGCCACATAGTCTCACCAACCGGAGTGGCCACAGATCCGGAGGAAACCCAGGCTGTGAGAGATTGGCCTCGGCCAAAGGATAAGCGAGAGTTGCGCAGTTTCCTGGGGCGGTGCAGTTACTACCGCCGTTTCATCAAGGGGTTCTCCAATATCGCCAAACCCCTCACCCGCCTGACTGAAGAATACCGGCCCTATGTGTGGATATAGGACGCCGAAGATGCTTTGTAGCACCTGAAGAAGACAATGTGCAGTGCTCCTATTCTGGGATTCCCACAACCAGGTGGCGACTTAATTGTGGACACTGACACCAGCGACCATTGCGTTGGAGGCGTCCTATCCCAAGTCCAGGACGGCCACGAGTGGGTGATAGCTTACTACAGCAAGACGCTATCCAAGGCAGAGAACTACTGCGTCACCCGGCGAGAGTTACTGGCGGTAATAAAGACCTTGGAGCACTTCCACAAGTACCTGTACGGTCAGCCATTCCACCTCAGGATTGACCATTCCGCCCTAACCTGGCTATTGAGCTTTATGAACCTGGAAGGCCAGACAGCACGTTGGTTCCAGAGGCTGCAGGAGTACGACTTCACCTCTGAACATCGCAGAGGGAAGAGCCACGGTAACGCAGACGTCATGTCCCGAAGACCCAGCCCTGAGGAGTGCGGCCAGTGCACAAGAGTGGAAGAGAAGGAGCGTGCCGCAGCTGTCCGAGTGGTCACGGCAGTGCCTGCGGATGGCTGGGATAGCGCAGGCCTGAGGAGGGAGCAGCAGGCGGACGCAGAATTGGAGCCACTCTTCAGAGAAGTGGAGGCAGGGACAAGACCACCCTGGGAGGACATCGCACCGAGGAGCGCCACCTACAAGTCCTACTGGGCCCAATGGGACTCAGTGAAGATCGGAGTGTGTGTGCTGTTCCGGGTATGGGAATCGTCTGATGGAAAGACGCAGAGAGAACAGTTGGTACTTCCCCGAAGTAAGGTCCCGGAGGTGTTGGAGGAAGTGCACGCCGGTACTTCAGGAGGACACCTGGGAGCAAACCGAACAATCGACAAAGTCCGACAGCGCTACTACTGGCTGAGGCTCCGAGCAGACGCTGAGAGATGGTACCGTCAATGTCACGTGTACGCGGTGAGTCGCGGCCCCCAGACTAGGAGCCGGCGTCGCATGCAGCAGTACAACGTCGGAGCGCCATTCGAAAGGATCGCCGTCGACATAGCTGGACCACTCCCCGTGTCCGACCGAGGCAACAAGTACCTGATGGTGGTCGTGGACTACTTCACCAAGTTGCCGGAGGTGTATACCATCCCGAACCAGGAGGCGAAGGCAATCACGGACTGCCTTGCGGAGCAACTGTTCTGCCGATTTGGGGTGCCGTTAGAACTCCACAGCGACCAGGGCACCAATTTTGAATCCAATCTGATGGAGGCCCTAGAAGGACTTGGGGTGAACAATACCCGCACAACACCCCTACATCCCCAGTCGGACGGCATGATGGAGAGATACATCAAGACCTTAGAAGAGCACCTGAGGAAAGTCGCGCCAGCCGTCAGCGAAACTGGGACGTCAAGGTGCCACTGCTCTTACTGGCCTACCGCTCGTTAACACAGGACACCACTGGGATGACGCCAGCCAGTTTAATGTTCAGCCGAGAGTTAGTGCTCCCTTGTGACCTGGCTTTTGGGAGCCCCCCGGACGCAAAACAGCCAGCAGCCGAGTATGTGGAGAACCTGGTGGACCAGCTCCACGACATGCACGAGATGGCTCGTCAGAACATCCAGAAGGTTAGCGACCACATGAAGACCCGATACGACAGGCAAGCCAACAGCCAAGGGTTCCAGCAAGGTGACCTGGTCTGGTTGTACCGCCCTACCCGGACCAAGGGATGCTGCCCGAAGCTTCAGCAGTCGTGACAAGGGCCGTACTGGGTGGTGAAGAATAACGACGTGGTTTACCGCATCCAGAGGGTGCCACGAGGAAAGATGTTGGTGGTACACCTGGATCGTCTGGCCCGCTACGATGGCTCTGTTCGGGCTACCAGCCTTGAGGAGGGAGCAGTGTCGCGGCAACAGGCATGAAAGTTTGAACACAAATAGAAAACAGACGGCGGCTATTGTTTCACGGTAGTAAAGGGCTTGCCTAAGCAGTTAACAATAGCGCGGCTAGTGTACACAAAGAGATGGCAAATGAAGACTTACCGAGACAAACAAACTGCGATAAATGGAAATTTCTGGTAACATCTGGATTATCTCGGGTTCTTTATTGTTCTGGAAATCTCTCGAATTATAAATGAGGTATTTAAGGAAGTGACGAGTTGTGTAACACGAGTGTTGAGAGCTGATCAGAACGTTGTAGACTGTGTGTATGTGACGCAGTGTTATTACGTGAGGATAGAACGGTGTATTTCTGCGCAAATAAAACACGATTTTTATTTTCTACAAATTGGACTTTTAGTTCTACGAACCCACAAAGTCACACTATCATTATTTATATTTACATTACGTACGCCAATGACGAATCATTGACTAAACATTGATTATAGTAGATGTGCAATTTAAACCAATATTCGGTTTTTCTGAAACATGTCTGAGAGTTGTATAGTCTTGAACAAAAACAGTAAACTTCTCACCTGGTATCGATTTTCCCAGCTCCAGGTACTCTTTGACGGAAGGACTGAGGAACCCTGGAGGTACAGTAGCGGGCTCTGAAACGGGAACATTCCTGCCTTCCAGGTTCTCGTCCAGATCTACAGGAGCCCTCGTCTTCTTAACGCTCATCTTCAGCCCACCTGTAACGTATACATTTGTAGTCGGTGACACTAACTTATAGGTAACACATGGCGATTTATGCACAACTCACACATTTCTTTCTTTAATAATTCAGTTGGAAATTCACTTAATGAGTAGTTTTGATATCTAATTAAGCAACATGTAAAGACATGCACATCCTTGTTTTTGTTTATCTTATTTTCGACATTTTGTTTTACTCCTGAAAATGGAGTACACATTGTGAAGCTCTTACGGATTCAACTGCAGTTACTCAAAGGGCATACCAGAGACAATTTGATGTTTGCTATCCTTCACAAGGAAACACAATACTGAGACTGGTTAAAAAAATCTCTGGTGAGTGGAGAGGCTGCCCATGGATATGACTGGAGAGCTCAACGCAAGTCATTAAAAGGTTTGTCGCACGAAACCAGACTCAACTATCAACAATACAGGTCTAAACTTTCTGCATCAAAACTTGCGAACATTGTGCTTAATTTCAGGTTAAAAACAGCTCATTAGGTGAATTTCCAGCCAAATGTGTGAGTTGTACGTAAATGAATCTGTACCATCCACAAGAATAACGTATGACTTATTGCTACTAGGTGTTAGTGTCATGACCTAAACCCCACTATGTCCACGTTACTGCAATTGTATTTCCTCAATTTGAGGACTTAGGACTTATGTAGGTTTAGCATTTTATTTTTGTTCAAGAATTTGTTACATTTACATTGTAGATGCAGTAGGTATCAGATCTAACATGGACTATTGGTTTGTATTTTAACAATCAATATGTAACACCAACTGTAAGTATTAAATAGATATAGGTTTACTTCCATAACTCCGATATGGAATTTAATGCAAGTATACCATTTTGTGTCACTCTCCTCTTTGTGTTAGGGGCTCTCACAGTGCTAACCCCCCCCCTCCCAAATACGGGGGAATGGGTTAAACCTGCTGTCTTCATATCGTAATGTGTCATTCATTCCTTGAACAACGGTCAAATGCCAGATATCCAAATAAGAGATTATATTTTTAAGAAACAAGATTTGAGACCTTAATTCGTTCTGCATTATTCCTACTATTCTTCGCTCTCATTGGGTGCTTTGTATAGCAAGTTGCTTACCACTTTGAAAATAAACTTAACAACTGTATATTTCAATCACTATTTTGAATTATTTGCTTTTTCAATGTTTCAAGTGCCACTACGTTCATACAACTGATATATTGAGGTGAACATAGCAATTTGACTTCTATAGAAGAGGAAAGCAGGGCTTTCCAGGATAACTCTAGTGTAAGTTGAGTGATCTGTAAACTTAGCTTCCAGTATTGTGTGCGAAGTGTATAAAACGGCAACGAAAATACAGAGAACTTGTCAGTATATGCAGTGTGTCAAATAAAAAGAAAAGTGGCATGGATGGATTTGGTAAGGTCTCACACTACACAGTTTACCCCATGATTGTCAGAAACCAGACAAACTAGTTGTAACACAAGGTCATGAGTACTTCAGTTGTGAGTTTATGTACATGTAGATACCAGCACGCAAATTTTCTGCTTAGTGAAAGGATTTCTTGGCCTTTTGAATCCTGCAGCTGAAAATACAACTCTTTCGCCTTCCTTCTAACTTAGATGATGTATGATAATGGGAAACATTATATCTTTGTTAAGAATACTTTATATGAAGCTAGTATTCCTTGGATAATGAGGCCAATTTTACGTAAAAATTGGTTCTGGTGTACATGTAATGAAGTAAAATCCAAACTTTTGTTTCCCTCATTGCTGAATGTGTAAGACATTGTTGTAGCCCAAATCAACACTTGTTTGTGGCTTTTTCTGTTTCTGCAAGCTAGGCAAAAGGTTAGAGGATTGACAGTTGTTGGAGGAAGCGAACTACTGCACTATAAGTGCAAGTGGAGTTTATTAGTATATAGGTATATGCACAACGCTATTCCAACAAGGTATGGTCTGCACTGCCGAAATTTGGCAACGCTCTTGCGAAAACTATTGGAAACAAACGTCACGTTGCTCTTAAATAAGTGACGATGTATTTCAATGTATTGACTTCTCTAGTGAATTTCAGAGCTTTGAGTCAAGTGCGGGGGCCGCGCCATGCCGTGGTGGCCTGGGTTCGATGTGAAGCTTGTGGTGGACAACACGGCGTAGGGGCAGTTTTTCCTCCATAATGCCACCAATTGTTCCTTACCACCTTTCCTTTCATCCATTTTACCCTCATTTCCATTCATCTACTTCTCTCAGTCTCATACCAGGTATCGAGCTGGGTTCTCTACCTGTTCCTCAACCCGATGCCTAAAGACAAAGGGTGGAGGATCAAGAATCCCCTAATACCACGATAGTAGTAAAACTAGGGAAGTTAAAGAAGAAGAGTCAAGTACTAACATCATTTACATTTTGGACATTCTATCAAAGCTCTCTGTAAATATATTGGCGTTTATAAATATAGCAATAAGTAAATACAAATTATGTCTTAACCTACATTTTCTAGCTTAAATGACAGTCTGAATCAGACATTTTAAACGACAAATTATAATTATAATTGATTAAAGTTACATTCACATTTTTATTTACTACTGGGAATAGCTTATTATTTTTACAGATACCAAACAAATGCTGCGAAAGTAATGACGGGTGTGTGATGATAGTGTCAAGCATTTACCTCAGAATTTGACTAACCCACTGAACAAAAGCAGAAAGAAGACAAAGAGTACTGAGGAGGAATGACGATCTTCTTGCTGAGTTTGCTTCATTTTAAAACTCCTTTGAGGTAAAACTCTCAGATGCTTATTTACATGTTTTACAGACTGATACAGTTTTGCTGTAGGTATACTTAGATTTTTTTTTTAATTTACGCCCTCCGACGATAAGTCATATCGGGCGATGAATGGAATGGGGGAAATGTTGCTCAGATGAGTCCGGGGTCCATGGAGCACCCGACATTCATCTACCAGGATAAGGGAAACCCCCGGAAAAAACGTATCCGGGTAACTCGCCCTAACCGAGATTCGAACTCCGGACCTCCTGAACGTGAGGCAGACATGCTACGATCCACGCTACCGAGGCGGGCGGCATACTTCAAGCTCATAAAGATATGTCCATAGCACTAGCTGTGTGATAAAAAGTAGCTACTTGTTCGAAATTTCGCTTCAAGATGGTAATTTGAAGATAGAGGAATTTGTGGATCACTATATGGAAACTGAATACCAAATTCATCTACAGTTTCTCTAAAAGGAATCTTGAGCTAAAATTGTTTCATTCACAATATACAGTTAAGTTTTCCTTTGTTAAGGAACAAATATTTTATGGCTGTCTCCTAGCACCTGCCTGCCGTGCTAGGGGTCCCAGGTTCGATTCCCGGCGGGGGCTGGGGATATTTCTCCAACCAGGATGTTTCCCCTTCTTCCACAGAGTCTGGAAGTATGAATGAGACTGCGAATTTGTACGTGATCTAATGATTAAAACCCAACGAATACGAGTTAACACCTCCGATATGTTCCAAAGGAGAACGGCCGCCGATATGACCATTGGAGTTAAAGGCCATTGGGGTATAAATGTGTACGTGATCTAATGATTAAAACCAAACGAATACGAGTTAACACCTTCGATATGTTCCAAAGGAGAACGGCCGCCGATATGACCATTGGAGTTAAAGGACATTGGGGTATAAATGTGTACGTGATCTAATGATTAAAACCAAACGAATACGAGTTAACACCCTCGATATGTTCCAAAGGAGAACGGCCGCCGAGATGACCATTGGAGTTAAAGGACATTGGGGTATAAATGTGTACGTGATCTAATGATTAAAACCTAACGAATACGAGTTAACACCCTCGATATGTTCCAAAGGAGAACGGCCGCCGATATGACCATTGCAGTTAAAGGCCATTGGGGTATAAATGTGTACGTGATCTAATGATTAAAACCCAACGAATACGAGTTAACACCTTCGATATGTTACAAAGGAGAACGGCCGCCGTATGACCATTGGAGTTGAGGGCCATTGGGGTATAAATGTGTACGTGATCTAATGATTAAACCCAACGAATACGAGTTAACACCTTCGATATTGTGACTTTGTGGGTTCGTGAAATGAAAAGTCCAATTTCACCACTCAGAAATGTTCTTTATTTCCACCGACTTACAGTTAAACACTTGCCAATTACACAAAATTACGTAATGCACACAATTACGATTCACCAGTTCGTCCGTTATCGTTCCGATGCACGTACACGGCGCTACTTCACTAGCAGGTCAAACACTAACTAACTCACTCCTAATTGAAGTCCCTTTTATAGGAATATCCTGCTATTCTAGAAGTCTCTGGTTTTCCGCAAATTACCCGAACGTTCCATAGGAGAGGAGAAGGGGAGAGAAACTTCGAGGGACAACTGACATTTCCCTCAGTTAGTGACAGAGACCGATGAGTGGGCGTGGCCCAGTGCCTAGGGTCCCTCCCAACTGTCGCCTGTCCGTCCCTTCCCTAATTGGGTGACACTGCTCCCTCCTCAAAGCTGGTCGTCCCGAACAGCACCATCGTAGCGTGCAAGACGATCCAGGTGTACCACCATCTTTCCTCGGGGAACCTTCTGGATGCGGTAGACCACGTCGTTGATCCTCTTCACAACCCGGTACGGTCCTTGCCATGGCTGCTGGAGCTTCGGGCAGCGTCCCTTGGTCCGGGTAGGACGGTACAACCAGACCAGGTCACCTTGCTGGACCCCTTGGCTGTTGGCTTGCCTGTCATACCTGGTCTTCATGCGGTCGCTCGCCTTCTGGATGTTCTGGCGAGCCATCTCGTGCATGTTGTGGAGATGGTCCACCAAGTTCTCCACATACTCGGTCGCTGGCTGTTTCGCTTCCGGAGGGCTTCCAAAAGCCAGGTCACAAGGGAGGCGTAACTCTCGGCCGAACATTAAGCTGGCTGGCGTCATCCCAGTTGTGTCGTGTGTAGACGAGCGATAGGCCAGCAAGAACAGTGGCACCTTGACGTCCCAGTCTCGCTGATGGCTGGCCACGACTTTCCTCAGGTGTTCCTCTAAGGTCTTGATGTACCTTTCGACCATGCCGTCCGATTGGGGATGTAGAGGCGTAGTGAGAGTCTTGTTCACCCCAAGCCTTTGTAATGCCTCCTTCATTAGGTTGGACTCAAAGTTGGTACCCTGGTCACTGTGTAGCTCTAACGGCACCCCAAATCGACAGAACACTTGCTCCACGAGGCAGTCTGTGATTGTCTTTGCCTCTTGGTTTGGGATGGCATACACCTCCGGCCACTTGGTGAAGTAGTCCACGACCACCATTAGGTACTTGTTGCCTCGGTCGGAAACTGGGAACGGTCCAGCAATGTCAACGGCGAGCCGTTCGAATGGCGCTCCGACGTTGTACTGCTGCATGCGACCCCGGCTCCTAGTCTGGGGGCCGCGACTCGCCGCGCACACGTGGCACTGACGGCACCATCTCTCAGCATCTGCTCGGAGCCTCAGCCAGTAGTAGCGCTGCCGTAGTTTGTCAATCGTTCGGTTCGCTCCCAGGTGTCCTCCCGAAGTACCGGCGTGTACTTCCTCCAGGACTTCCGGGACCTTACTCCGGGGAAGTACCAACTGCTCTCTCTGCGTCTTCCCATCGGGTGATTCCCATACCCGGAACAGCACGCCCTCTCTGATCTTCAACGAGTCCCATTGGGCCCAGTACGACTTGTAGGTGGCGCTCCTTGGTGCGATATCCTCCCAGGTTGGTCTTGTCCCTGCCTCCACTTCCCTCAAGAGTGGCCCCAAGTCTGCGTCCGCCAGCTGCTCCCTCCTCAGGCCTGCACTATCCCAACCGTCCGCAGGCACTGCCACAACTACTCGGACTGCTGCGGCACGCTCCTTCTCTTCCACTCTTGTGCACTGGCCGCACTCTTCTGGACAGGGTCTTCGGGACATGGCGTCTGCGTTACCGTGGCTCTTCCCTCGACGATGTTCCGAGGTGAAGTCGTACTCCTGCAGCCTCTGGACCCAACGTGCTGTCTGACCTTCCAGGTTCTTAAAGCTCAATAGCCAGGTTAGGGCGGAATGGTCAGTCCTCAGGTGGAATGGCTGACCGTACAGGTACTTGTGGAAGTGCTCCAAGGTCTTTACTACCGCCAATAATTCTCGTCGGGTGACGCAGTAGTTCTTCTCTGCCTTGGATAGCGTCTTGCTGTAGTAGGCTATCACCCGCTCATGGCCGTCCTGGATCTGCGATAGGACACCTCCAACGCAATGGTCGCTAGCGTCAGTGTCCACAATGAAGGCGCCACCCGGTTGTGGGAAACCCAAAATTGGAGCACTGCACAGGGTCTCCTTTAGGTGCTGGAAAGCGTTTTCGGCGTCCTCTGCCCACACATAAGGCCGGTGTTCCTCTGTCAGGCGGGTGAGTGGTTTTGCGATGTTGGAGAACCCTTTATGAAGCGGCGGTAATAACTGCACAGCCCCAGGAAACTGCGCAACTCTTTCCTATCCTTTGGGCGAGGCCAATCTCTCACAGCCTGTGTCTTCTCCGGGTCTGTGGCCACTCCGGTTGCTGAGACTATGTGGCCTAAGTAGTTAACTTCCTTGCGGAAGAGCTGGCACTTCTTCGCGTTCAGCTTCAAGTTGGTCGCCTGCAGTCTCTGTAGCACCTTACTCAGATTCTCGAGGTGATCTTCAAAAGTCTTCCCGACGATGATGATGTCGTCCAGGTATAGCAGGCAGGCATCGTAAGTCAGCCCTCTCATAACTGACTCCATGAGGCGTTGGAAGGTAGCTGGTACGTTGCAGAGGCCAAAGGGCATAACCGTGAACTTCCAAAGACCTTGGCCCGTCGAGAATGCGGTCTTCTCCTTGTCTCTCGGGTCTAGAGCTACCTGCCAGTAGCCCGACTTCAGGTCCAGGGTCGAGAACCACTGTGCACCAGCTAGCGTGTCCAGGGTGTCGTCAATCTGGGGTAAGGGAAAGCAGTCCTTCCGGGTGACAGCGTTCAGCTTTCTGTAGTCTACGCAGAAGCGCAGCTCGCCGTTCTTCTTCGTCACCAAGACTACAGGGGAACACCAAGGGCTGTCGGACTCTTCAATCACTCCCCTGGATCTCATGTCCTCCAGCATGTCTCGTACCGCCCCTTGCTTCGCCAGCGGAACGCGTCTATGTGGTTGCCGAATAGGCCGGGCGTCTCCGGTGTCGATGCGGTGAAGCACTTTGTCCGTGCGGCCGTAGTCACTATCGCCTTGGCTGAAGACGCGCTCGTATCGCCCCAGTAGTTGTCGAACCTGCTCCAGCTGTTCTGCGGTCAGGTGGTCGGCCGCCCTCTCCAGTAAGCCTTCTAGCCGGGGCCCCAGGTGTTGCTTCGGCGCTGGCTCCTGTGTCCTGTCGATTGCTGTTACGCTCACTACGGGCTCGCACGTTCCCAACTCCGTCCCGGCCTGGACGTCGTGATCGGTGTCCGTTGGATTTAGCAGTCTCACTGGCACCTCCTCTCGGCACGGCAGCAATGCCCTGGCTACACACAGTCCGTGTACAGGCGTCTTCTGGTCCAGCATCATGTTCCTGGTTTTCTGGCCCTCAAGTCGCCCCGTCACCACCACCTCGCTCCTCGCGGGAACAACCACGTCTTCGTCCAAGACGACCCTGCACATTCCAAGGCGCTCTTCGGGTTGACGGAGTATAACCTCTTCTCCGTTAAGCCGCAGGACCTTCTTGCCGACGTCGACCGTCGCCTCATGGCTCCTGAGGGCATCCAGTCCCAGGATCACCTCCTCAGCCACCTTCGCGACGAACACCCACAGACGCACGGCACTCCGTCCCAAGTTCAGCTCCAGCAGGGCCTCCTTCTCCACAGGCAAGGTGTCGCCCGATGCCGTGACAAGCTGGTATGGCCGGCTTGGCTTCCTTGTCGGCAAACCCTTCGCCACGTCAGGTCTGATGATGGTCACGGCCGCCCCGGTGTCCACCAGCACGCGGCACGGCTTTCCTCTTATCCAACCGTCCGCGATGAGGCTGTCATCCATACGCCGGCTGACGGCGCGCAGTGTCACTCGAGGGGATGGTGGTGATTGCGCCGACGTGCCCCTCTCCACGACGGCCCTTACTCGTTTTCCGGCTGCTCTTCCTGGTGTGGGCAGTCTCTCTGCAGGTGTCCGGGCTGTCCACACCCCCAACACAGGCCACTAGGTGTTCGCCGGCGTCCCTCAGCTGGTCTTCTGTCTCCGGCGTAGCGGACACTCCTCGTTCTCGACGTCGGGATGGATGTTATTTTGGCCGCCTCCATCCTTAATGCCGCTGTCAGCGCCTCGTGGATGGTTTTATATTCCCCGAGCATTAGGCGCTGACGAATCTCCGTGTCCCGTACCCCGTCGACAAAGTTGTAGGCGGCTTCCCGGGATACGAACTCCAGTGGCAGGTCAACCAAGGCCTTGCTAGCCAGCTGCTCGATCGCAATGGCGAACTCCTGCAGCGTCTCCCCCGGCTGCTGTGACCTTGCCTTTAGCTGGCTGCGGTATGCTGCGGCTAAGCGGTGGTTCCCGAAGCGATTCTCCAGGGCTTCCCAGATGTCCTTGGGCGCCGCCGTCGTCTGCACCGCGTTTAGGACTTCCGCGGCTCTTCCCTGGAGGCTGGCTATTAACTGTGTGGCCTCCTCCTCCAGTGACCATCCGTTGTGCCTGGCCACTGTGTCGAACTGGCGGCGGAAGACCTCAAACGTTGACGCGCCGTCATACTTGGGAGGTTTGACGCGCGCAGATGTTGTGTCGCGTCCCGACGCGTCGGCCTTCAAATCCTTCAGCTTCCTGCCGACGACGTCCTCCACCATGGCGTTCAGGGACTTCGCGCTGCAGTCGGCTTTCCCTTCCAGGTCGTTAACGCGGCTCGCCAGGTCCTCGACGCGCTCGTCCACTTGGCCCATCCGCTTGCCCAGCTCCGTCACGTCATCCCTCACGCCGGCCAACTGTTCTTGAAATTTGGCGGCGAGAGCCTCGTTCGCCACCTTCATTTCCGTGGTCAGTTCGGCCATCTTTGAGGTCATTGTCGTGGCCAAGTTGTTGTTAGCCGTTTCCGTCTTCGCTGTTAATTCGGCCATCATTTCTTCCATCTTCCCGGTGATGTTGTCGTTGGCCGTCTTCATTTGTTTCAACTCGGCGGTGATGTTGTCGTTGGCCGTCTTCATTTGTTTCAACTCGGCGGTGAGGTTGTTATTTGTAGTCTCCAGCTTCGCGGCCAGGCTGTCATTTGCCGCTTCCGTCTTCTCTGTTAACTCGTTCATCTTCGCCAAAAGCATTTCCAATGCGGATTCCATGGCTGTAATGTTCGGTGATGTTATCTTCCCGCTTCCTGACACCAGTGTGACTTTGTGGGTTCGTGAAATGAAAAGTCCAATTTCACCACTCAGAAATGTTCTTTATTTCCACCGACTTACAGTTAAACACTTGCCAATTACACAAAATTACGTAATGCACACAATTACGATTCACCAGTTCGTCCGTTATCGTTCCGATGCACGTACACGGCGCTACTTCACTAGCACGTCAAACACTAACTAACTCACTCCTAATTGAAGTCCCTTTTATAGGAATATCCTGCTATTCTAGAAGTCTCTGGTTTTCCGCAAATTACCCGAACGTTCCATAGGAGAGGAGAAGGGGAGAGAAACTTCGAGGGACAACTGACATTTCCCTCAGTTAGTGACAGAGACCGATGAGTGGGCGTGGCCCAGTGCCTAGGGTCCCTCCCAACTGTCGCCTGTCCGTCCCTTCCCTAATTGGGTGACAATATGTTCCAAAGGAGAACGGCCGCCGATATGACCATTGGAGTTAATGGCCATTGGGGTATAAATGTGTACCTGATCTAATGATTAAAACCAAACGAATACGAGTTAACACCTTCGATATGTTCCAAAGGAGAACGGCCGCCGATATGACCATTGGAGTTAATGGCCATTGGGGTATAAATGTGTACCTGATCTAATGATTAAAACCAAACGAATACGAGTTAACACCTTCGATATGTTCCAAAGGAGAACGGCCGCCGATATGACCATTGGAGTTAAAGGACATTGGGGTATAAATGTGTACGTGATCTAATGATTAAAACCAAACGAATACGAGTTAACACCCTCGATATGTTCCAAAGGAGAACGGCCGCCGAGATGACCATTGGAGTTAAAGGACATTGGGGTATAAATGTGTACGTGATCTAATGATTAAAACCATACGAATACGAGTTAACACCCTCGATATGTTCCAAAGGAGAACGGCCGCCGAGATGACCATTGGAGTTAAAGGACATTGGGGTATAAATGTGTACGTGATCTAATGATTAAAACCAAACGAATACGAGTTAACACCCTCGATATGTTCCAAAGGAGAACGGCCGCCGAGATGACCATTGGAGTTAAAGGACATTGGGATATAAATGTGTACGTGATCTAATGATTAAAACCTAACGAATACGAGTTAACACCCTCGATATGTTCCAAAGAGAACGGCCGCCGATATGACCATTGCAGTTAAAGGCCATTGGGGTATAAATGTGTACGTGATCTAATGATTAAAACCCAACGAATACGAGTTAACACCTTCGATATGTTACAAAGGAGAACGGCCGCCGTATGACCATTGGAGTTGAGGGCCATTGGGGTATAAATGTGTACGTGATCTAATGATTAAAATCCAACTAATACGAGTTAACACCTTCGATATGTTCCAAAGGAGAACGACCGCCGATATGACCATTGCAGTTAAAGGTCATTGGCGTAAAAATGTGTACGTGATCTAATGATTAAAACCCAACGAATACGAGTTAACACCTTCGATATGTTACAAAGGAGAACGGCCGCCGTATGACCATTGGAGTTGAGGGCCATTGGGGTATAAATGTGTACGTGATCTAATGATTAAAACCCAACGAATACAAGTTAACACCTTCGATATGTTCCAAAGGAGAACGGCCGCCGATATGACCATTGGAGTTAAAGGCCATTGGCGTAAAAATGTGTACGTGATCTAATGATTAAAATCCAACTAATACGAGTTAACACCTTCGATATGTTCCAAAGGAGAACGACCGCCGATATGACCATTGCAGTTAAAGGTCATTGGCGTAAAAATGTGTACGTGATCTAATGATTAAAACCCAACGAATACGAGTTAACACCTTCGATATGTTCCAAAGGAGAACGGCCGCCGATATGACCATTGGAGTTAAAGGCCATCGGGGTATAAATGTGTACGTGATCTAATGATTAAAACCCAACGAATACGAGTTAACACCTTCGATGTGTTCCAAAGGAGAACGGCCGCCGATATGACCATTGGAGTTAAAGGCCATCGGGGTATAAATGTGTACGTGATCTAATGATTAAAACCGAACGAATACGAGTTAACACCTTCGATGTGTTCCAAAGGAGAACGGCCGCCGATATGACCATTGGAGTTAAAGGCCATCGGGGTATAAATGTGTACGTGATCTAATGATTAAAACCCAACGAATACGAGTTAACACCTTCGATATGTTCCAAAGTAGAACGGCCGCCGATATGACCATTGGAGTTAAAGGCCATCGGGGTATAAATGTGTACGTGATCTAATGATTAAAACCCAACGAATACGAGTTAACACCTTCGATGTGTTCCAAAGGAGAACGGCCGCCGATATGACCATTGGAGTTAAAGGCCATCGGGGTATAAATGTGTACGTGATCTAATGATTAAAACCCAACGAATACGAGTTAACACCTTCGATGTGTTCCAAAGGAGAACGGCCGCCGATATGACCATTGGAGTTAAAGGCCATCGGGGTATAAATGTGTACGTGATCTAATGATTAAAACCCAACGAATACGAGTTAACACCTTCGATGTGTTCCAAAGGAGAACGGCCGCCGATATGACCATTGGAGTTAAAGGCCATCGGGGTATAAATGTGTACGTGATCTAATGATTAAAACCCAACGAATACGAGTTAACACCTTCGATATGTTCCAAAGTAGAACGGCCGCCGATATGACCATTGGAGTTAAAGGCCATCGGGGTATAAATGTCTACGTGATCTAATGATTAAAACCCAACGAATACGAGTTAACACCTTCGATGTGTTCCAAAGGAGAACGGCCGCCGATATGACCATTGGAGTTAAAGGCCATCGGGGTATAAATGTGTACGTGATCTAATGATTAAAACCCAACGAATACGAGTTAACACCTTCGATGTGTTCCAAAGGAGAACGGCCGCCGATATGACCATTGGAGTTAAAGGCCATCGGGGTATAAATGTGTACGTGATCTAATGATTAAAAACCAACGAATACGAGTTAACACCTTCGATGTGTTCCAAAGGAGAACGGCCGCCGATATGACCATTGGAGTTAAAGGCGAGGTATAAATGGAACAAGTAAAATTATTTTTCCAATAAAAGTAAATATACTTTAAACAGGCATTTTGTGGCCTTTATGATATGCATACAATCACCAAAAGTCTGAGAGTACCTCATATTTACAGAAAGTTTCTAGTACTTTTTCTGTGTCATTTTGAATATGCATTTCCTAAAGCAATGTAACCAAGTGTTTACAGGAGTATAATCCTACAGTTAAATGAAATTCAGGTTAATCTGTGTGTTACCTAGGGAGTAGCTTTATTGGTGCAATCTGAAGTTGTTAATGAACGAACTGTTTAGGCTTTCTCTTCTTTTGGTAAATATATTATAAAGGAGATAAAAATTACAGTAATGTTTCGCTCTCTTGCGAAATTCTAAGCTGTTCGTAACCGATTTCAGATGGAAGCACCTTAATCTGAATATCAATATCATTGTTTGTTTTATGCTATAGTGCATTTGTTGTACATATGTAAGCATAAAGAAATAAGTTATTAAAGTATCCTAACCTTCATGTTTTACGACAGCAGGTTAATAAATGTGTTTTTGTTTCCTTGGTGTGTAGGCCGTGGCCAAGAAGCCTGAGAATGGTGACGCCAGCCGTGGAAGCCTACTTCATAGATTGTTTGGAACTTAGATTGAGCCGTTCTACGTATTATATCAGTATTGTAAAGTTTTATGAGGCAGAATAAGTGTTTATTGGGGCTACATTAGCTAGAGGCCAGGTTCTAGTCCACTTCCTTCGTTTTCACTTGTTATAACATTTCATATTGTGCTACTGAAATTAGAAAATCTCTATTCAGTGTAATGCAAATGTTAATTTCAAAAGAACATGAGACTTTATTTTGATAACAAAATAAATTCTCTATGAAAACAGTAATGTATGACTTTTTTCTTTAATTTACGTCCTCCAACCTTAAGCCATAATGGTCGCTGAATGAAATGATGTTCAAACGAGTCAAGGATCTATAGAGCTTAGACTTACTTGACATTCATCTTTCAGAATAATAGAAAACCCCGGAAGAAACCTTATTCAGATAACTCACCCGGACCCAGCCTGTTGAACGTGAGGCAGACACGCTGCCACCTTAAGCCACAGGGGGAAGGGGGGGCGTGACATTTCACTGACGTTTGTACACATTTTGCTGAAAACTAGGTTGCAGTAGGAAGACATTAATGTTAGTAAATAATTGTTGTAAACACAAAAGTAGAGAACATTGTTGAAACAGAAAATTGAATACCTCGAGTTAAAATAATTTAGTAATAAATTCTGAAATGTTATCCATTTTTTATATTTCCTCACACTGTTCATTTAATATCTCTCACTCAATTTGATTGTTGTGAATAATGTAATTTACAAATAAACATGAAGCATCTGTCCCTGTATATAAAGATATCCAAAATTTTCTATGTCAATACTTTTACCTTCAGAACAAACGGTTACAAAAGGCTCTCCTGGTGTACACTAACATCTACATCTCTTCTACTGCCAGCTGCTACATTGATGAGCTATGGGTATGTGTGATAGACACCAGTTACGTTGGTTGGTTGTCTGTTTCCCAAGCTTAGTCCCAGAAGTTGTAACTATGTGGCATTATCGATCCAGTATGCCATCTGGCTAGAAATATGCCTACTAATTATCCGCATTGCTACGTATATAAGTGCTACGTATTGGTTATCTGTAGAACCCAGATTTGTAAACAATCAAATGATGAAATCAGCAATTTCTTATTTTTTATGTATTTTGAGTCCTCCAACGTTAAGTCATATCAGACGTTGAATGAAATGGGTGAAATGATGCTCAAATGTGTCCAGGGACCATGGAGCTTAAAGCTACCCGACATTCGTATTTAAGGATAAGGGAAATCCCCGGAGAAACCTTGTCCAGGTAACTCGCCCTGACCGAGATTCGAACTCGGGACCTCTTGAACGTGAGGCAGACACTCTACCATCTACACTAACGAGGCGGGCAAGAATAAGCAAGCAAATAAGCAGGAAAAGGGGAAAAAGCACCAAAAATAAGCAAATAAAAAGTAAAAATTTAATCATAAACGTATTGTTTGGTAGAATTTTTACCTTACTCACGCTTGTTACAGCACACGACAGTGTTATCTTGAGATTTGTTTTGTTTTGAGTAAGCCGATATTTTGCTGCCTGCTTTTGTTTGCTTTAGTTTCGATTCCATTTTCCTGAATTATTTCTCCAATTAATTTTTTATCATATTTGGTTTCCATGTATGTTGGTGCTTGTTTATTGCATGAAATATATTCAGTTTTTTTGAAAGATATCTGAAGACCTGTTTTCTCCAATCCAATCTATTTTTGAGCTGTTATGGTGTCACGGGTTAAGAATGCTAGATCATCTGCGTACGCTAGGCAATCTATTATTAATGTTCCTCTCTCTAATATGATTGCTTGGTTCATTTTGAGAATTATTTTCTGTTTACACCATTATTGTATTACTTTTTCAAGAGCACAGTTAAAGAGTAGTGGAGAAACACCATCTCCACCTCCTACTTCATCAGCATCAGCATCGGCATCGGCTTCGGCGGCAGCAGCATCAGCATCGGCAGCAGCAGCATCAGCAGCAGCATCGGCATCGGCGGCGGCGGCAGCAGCAGCAGCAACAGCAGCATCAGCATCGGCAGCAGCAGCAGCAGCAGCATCGGAATCGGCATCGGCGGCGGCAGCAGCAGCATCAGCATCGGCATCGGCGGCAGCAGCAGCATTGGCATCGGCATTGGCATCAGCATCGGCATCGGCGGCAGCAGCATCGGCATCGGCGGCAGCAGCAGCAGCATCAGCATCGGCGGCAGCAGCAGCATTGGCATCGGCATTGGCATCGGCATCGGCGGCAGCAGCAGCAGCATCGGCATCGGCGGCATTGGCATCGGCATCGGCGGCAGCAGCAGCAGCATCGGCATCGGCGGCATTGGCATCGGCATCGGCGGCATTGGCATCGGCATCGGTGGCAGCAGCAGCAGCATCGGCATCGGCGGCAGCAGCAGCATCGGCATCGGCGGCATTGGCATCGGCATCGGCGGCAGCAGCAGCAGCAGCAGCAGCATCGGCATCGGCGGCAGCAGCAGCATTGGCATCGGCATTGGCATCGGCGGCAGCAGCAGCAGCATCGGCATCGGCGGCAGCAGCAGCAGCATCGGCATCGGCGGCATTGGCATCGGCATCGGCGGCAGCAGCAGCAGCATCGGCATCGGCGGCATTGGCATCGGCATCGGCGGCATTGGCAGCAGCATCGGCATCGGCGGCATTGGCATCGGCATCGGCGGCAGCAGCAGCAGCATCGGCATCGGCGGCATTGGCATCGGCATCGGCGGCAGCAGCAGCAGCATCGGCATCGGCGGCATTGGCATCGGCGGTATTGGCAGCAGCATCGGCATCGGCGGCAGCAGCAGCATTGGCATCGGCATTGGCATCGGCGGCAGCAGCAGCAACAGCAGCATCGGCATGGGCATCGGCGGCAGCAGCAGCATCAGCATCGGCGTCGGCGGCATTGGCATCGGCATCGGCGGCATTGGCAGCAGCATCGGCGGCATTGGCATCGGCATCGGCGGCATTGGCAGCAGCATCGGCATCGGCGGCAGCAGCATTGGCATCGGCATTGGCATCGGCGGCATTGGCATCGGCATCGGCGGCATTGGCATCGGCATCGGCGGCATTGGCAGCAGCATCGGCATCGGCGGCATTGGCATCGACATCGGCGGCATTGGCAGCAGCATCGGCATCGGCGGCAGCAGCAGCATTGGCATTGGCATCGGCGGTGGCAGCAGCAGCATCGGCATGGGCATCGGCGGCAGCAGCAGCAGCATCAGCATCGGCATCGGCATTGGCATCGGCGGCAGCAGCAACAGCAGCATCAGCATCGGCGGCAGCAGAAGCATCGGCGGTGGCAGCAGCAGCAGCATCGGCATGGGCATCGGCGGCAGCAGCAGCAGCATCAGCATCGGCATCGGCAGCAGCAGCAGTAGTATCAGCATCGGCAGCAGCAGCAGCATCAGCATCGGCAGCAGCAGCAGCAGCAGCAGTAGTATCAGCATCGGCGGTGGCAGCAGCAGCAGCATCGGCATGGGCATCGGCGGCAGCAGCAGTAGTATCAGCATCGGCAGCAGCAGCAGCATCAGCATCGGCATCAGCAGCAGCAGCAGCATGGGCATCGGCGGTGGCAGCAGCAGCAGCATCGGCATGGGCATCGGCGGCAGCAGCAGCAGCAGCATCAGCATCGGCATCGGCATCGGCAGCAGCAGCAGCAGTAGTATCAGCATCGGCAGCAGCAGCAGCATCAGCATCGGCAGCATCAGCATCGGCAGCAGCAGCAGCAGCACCAGCAGTAGTAGTACTATCATTATTGAACGAGAACATGACGTCTGTCATGTATTTTGAAGGGTGCACTATATTTTTAAGGGGTTGAATGTTATTTTATTTCTCGTCCTGCTAATGGATGACTAACAGCAGCGAGGGAATTTTACAATGTTGTAGTAAGTTTTCAAATTTTATACGCATTTCGATAAATTTAATATTCGCAACTAACCAAGTTTAAAAATAAACTGAAAACTCTATGTTTACCTTAGTCAAGCTGTGTAAATTGGTCATAAAGCTTTAAGTTCATATGTAAAATTCATATTTTGACAAACAAGTTTGCAACCCTTTAGGAACAATCATTGCTAAAAAAGAAAAAGAAAAAAAAGAAGTAAAGTTGGGATATGAGATGCAAATCAACGGTAATTATTTTACTCTTTTCAGTTACAAAGAACTGGTATGACATTACACGAGGTGCTTGTCAATGAACAAGCGACGTAAGAAGGACGTTCGATACGCCTCGCCACGTATCCAGAGGCACTCGTGTGCAGTCCTCTCGTTAGCCCACGATGTCAATGTTAGCATCATTTTCTATCTCCAAGCTTGCAGACCTTTCATTAGCAACAGGAAAGTCTCAATGAGAAAGTCCAGGGCCACAGCAGGATACTTGAAGGCATTCTCTAAGTATATTCCGCTCTATTTTTATGGTGTTTGCCGTAAATATAGCAAGGTAACTTTTAGTTATGTTATACAGGCTTTAGTGCCCCAGGCACTATCAAATGCGAGAGACCAGCACTACCCACCGGACACAGCCTTGTGCTACCTGTTGCTGCCTCTGCAGGAATCCTTTTCACTAGGTATGACCCCCGGGTTTGGGCGAGCGGTTCAGTGCCACAGTAATAAAGTTACCAAGTCTTCAGTGGACAGCGACGGTGAACAACGCCGAGGTGATGTCCTGAATGGGTGCAACAGTAACATAAGTATAACATTAGCGCTACGCTAATCTCTGCAGAATAATCGTTATCGTTAACGCTTCACTAACCTCTTTCTTTTTTTTAACTGCCCTCTCATACTACTACGTGGATTCTTAAAACGTAAACCAGTAGGCGGTGCGTTGAGGAACTACATCAGTGAGAGAGAAAGAGAGAATCCAGCCCGATGTCTGGTACGAGAGGAGAGACGCGGATGATAGTATGAGGGCGTGATGAATGATAGGAAAGGTGATGATGGAGCAATTGGTGGAATGATGGCGGAGGAAACCGGAAGATCTGAAGAAAAGCTGCCACAAATCTCATGATCTGCAATTTCATTGTTACACCTCGCCAAAGCAAGTTCATTACTAGTTTACAGTTTAATTTAGATTTGGTAGGCATTTCAGTTAGTCGTTCAACTTGTTTTTGCTAACATGGAAAAAGTGATTCGCTTTTACTTTTGGGTGGGTAAACATGCGAGGAGATTTAAGCGAAATTAGACCATTTGCCATTTACGACAGAGTATTGATGAGGAGCGTCCAGGAGATTCGACAGATCTAGTTGCTGATTTCCGATGATAGTCGAACGAAATTTCGCAAAGTGGAAGAGGCCACAGATGTGTCGATGGGAATGACAATGTTCATATTTTGCATGATAACTTGGAGATAAAATGGTGCCGCGTTTGCTCACTGTTCGACTTTGAACTACTTAAGTAAACTATGTGTTATCGCCTTCACTACTTTCCAGAAACCTCATGACTGCATCTGGTGATCTTACTGGCGACAAAAGTTGTAATGCTCTTTAACTTCTTAAAAAAAAGCAAAAAAAATTACTAGACAATGCGAATCGACAAGGGGTTGAAGATGACAAGACTTCATTTGATGAAGAACAACGCATCAGCACATTCACCTGGTATAGTCGTCGTCAAACTACATGAATTGTGCTACCAATTGCTGAAGGAACCCCCCCCCCCAACCCCAATTTCCCCCTTTCCGGTTTTTTCTTCTTCTTCCCAATCATGAAGAAATAGCTCTCAGTATCAAATAAGATCATGTCCTGGTGAAAGCTATTTTGCAAACTTTGTCAGTTCCTATTTTTGGAAGGGTAAAAATTGGCAAGAACGTTGGCAGAAGTGGCGACAATACCTTAGCCTATATACGGCTAGTGTGAAGAAATGAACAATTTCCAACAATTAACTAAAATAATATGAGTTAAATGATGAAGCCTGGGACTCAAGCACTTACAATAGTAAGTCGTCACAAACGGTGTATCTCTGATACCAGAGCCCCTAGTGGTCTACCGGGGAAATATATATATATATATATATATATATATATATATATATATATATATATATATGAGTCAACTGGAGAATTTAATGTCATGACGGCACATTGGCCATGGTAGCTCAATGGGTAAGAACGACTGGGCGGAAACCAGTAGATCCGTGGTTCAAATCTCGGCCGTGCCATTGAATTTTTCATGTCGACTCTATCAATCCAATACCTTAGCCTGTACACGGCTAGTGTGAAGAAATTAATAATTTCCATCAATTAACTTAATGGACAGATATTGTTCATTTCTCTCTTAAACCTATGTCCTTAGGAAAATAAATGCTAGCGTCTGTAGTATCATAATTGGATTTACATCCAGAAACACATGCATGCAAAGTGTCGCCATTTTGTTTCATAGTGATGGCGGCATTAAAGTTTGAACGACCTTGGTTTACCCCTTGACCTTTAGTGTATCGGTTAGTTTATGGGGAGTCGGCCTTGAGGCTTATGCGGATTTTTGATGTTTTAAATGTCAAACGCTGGGAACGTCGTGCAGTTTTATCGTGGGGAACAGTGAGATGCTTAGATACATGCTCAGTGCAACAAAAAAATGGACACGTTATTCACAATATTATTGCATGTTTAAATATTGACTAGTTAAAGGGGATTACATATCACCAGAGGAGGAGGAAACACATAAATGAATATTTCATTCATCACATTAGTTATCTGTCTGTCACTAGGAATAATTAATTAGCAACACACGCAGTCAACTCACGTCATTCAGCTGCTGAGGAGCAGCATTACGAGGTACTTCAAATGAAAAACCAGATCGCTCTGAAATTTTAATTAAAGGAACTCATAATTTATCTGTATAAACAGAAAGCCGACCCCAAAACTGACCAATCACTTGTCACAGTCGTAATAGGCACCAGTTCGGCATGTCCTTTAACATGAGTGAACGTGGTGTCACTTCGGACTTTAAGGTCGTTAAAATGGAACTTAATGTGCCTAAAATAGGTTTTATAATGTAAGAAATAGTCTCTAAAAACAAAAAAATAGGCTTTAAAATAATATTCTTTTGAACATGTTTGAAATCAGGTATTCTGCTTTTAGAATTTAATAATTTAAAATGCTCCCTCTCCGATACATCCACCACTAGAATTACAAGAAGGACAAATATCTTACTATAGATAGTTATACACGAAATTAAGCAATGATGTGTGACAAAAAAGTTTTGAACATAAAAGCCAAGTAAACAAACAAGTCAAACAAAATTAATTATTTGTACAAATCTTTGTTCATTAATGTCCGTAATTATTACCTTCACAATAAATTACTAAATTTGTTTTCTAGATTTTCGACTAACAAGCAATGCCCTTTGTCACTCAACACTAATTTGTAAGCTCCACATCCACTGAAGCAACAACTTCGACTCTAGATGGACAGGAATGTTACATTGTACATCCGTGCTTTTTCCTGCTAGGATATCTGGAGCACTAAGCAGGTCCTTTAGTCCTACATTCCTCAACATAACTTCCTCCAGTTTATTCCGTACTTTATCTCCAACAGAACCAGGAAAGGTTTTGATCCTTTGCACCTGTTCATGTTGCTTCAAGTGATGCAATAACGTGCACAAGGATGGTGTAGTGCGACTTTAAAAATACCAGAATCTTCCATCACTTGCTTTGCAGATACAATGCATGCAGACTTGTCTTCTAGACTTGAAACAACGTCTTTAAAGTCTGCAGCTTTGAGCCATGTCCCCAAGCGGGTATGTACAGTTTCTCACGGAAAATCTGTACCCTTGTTGTCTGATAACTCCATGTTCAAGAGTGCTGCTGTATCAATGTGTATTAGTAGTAGTGTTTGAGTACATAGCTTGAGACCATCATTAACCAATTTCGCTATCGTCTGACAGTTGGTTCTGGCCAGTTGACTGCAACTGATCAACATAATCACAATTCAACTTCCCATCAATTAAATGTGCTATGTAGTGCCCCACTGATGTATGTCCGAGTGAATTCTGCTAAGAAGCCTCTACATATGTATTATGAGGGAGTATTTCTAAGAAGCCTTTGAAATGTGGATTTTCCAGTGCATTAAATGGGATATTTGCCGCGACGATTGCTAGCATGAACTTCATTTTTTTTTTTTTTTTTTTTTTGAAGAATGGTTTACTGTCTGGGTTAGCAAAGACTGTTTCAGTATTAATTTCATGTGCAGCTCCTTGTACATGTTGAGTTAAGTGCGACCTTTTGTCGCTGTAAAGAAGTCCGTATCTTTTACTGGTTGTCATTTTACTGTATTACTGAAGATTTTGAATTTCCAGCAAAATTTTAGTTATACAAATTCAAAATTTAATTTTCAGAAACTGTCTTTAGCACGCCTGTGCCAAAGCATATCAAACTGAGATTTAAAGGAGAAATGTTGTTCCAATAAATGACGCAAACGGTCACTATACATTTAGAAGAAGAAAAAGTATATATAATATGTACACCTACATCAGTGGTGAAGTCTGCACGTATCAGTTTTAATGTCTCACCAAACATGTACTTTAAACACTTAAACACAGAATGTAAAATTTGCAGGGAGAGGGAAGATGCACCAAGTAAGAGGGTGGACTCAGTTATTGTACACTGCAGCCACCGCTCCCAAGGCAATAGACTGACCATGAAAGTTACATTTATAGTCTAGTTAAAAATGAGAACACTTACAATACGTTTTGGAATTCAAAAGATTTAGTTTTGGGAAAAGAATGGATGTTTAACAGATTAAACGTGCATAATAGGTAAAATTAGACTTTATTGTCAAAATAGACATTTTTAGGTGTTATTAACACTGTAATTTTAGGTATGGCTTTGTATGAAACGTGCAGACAGAGGGCGGCAGTCCCAAGGACCACGACGGTGCAGAGGGCAGGGTCCATACACTTTACCAGTTGGAAACTCCCCGGCAGGCCAGTAAAAAAACCGGCACGCTACGGTACGAAACGGCCCCCTAGGCCAGACCGGAGACCAGAAAACGCCCTACTGAAGGAGGAAGTTTTACTAAGAGCATATCATCCTGCCATGCACCGCCGAGATTGCCACCGACACTTCTACCCTGAAAGAGACTACCAGATGAGACATAATGGATATGAAATGGAGGGACCGGAAATTCGGGGATGAAATTTACTACCCAGCATTCGCAGGCGACCCAGGAAATCCCGAAAAAATCCATGGGTCACGTAGGTCGGCCACGGGAATCGAACCCAAACATCCTGAATGCGGGCTACAGATGAAACCGTCTGAGCCATCTTGGTCTCAATGATGGAACACTCGATCCACAATTAATACTATTTAGTGACGAAGCTGGTCATGTCCCCTCACAAAAACCCAATTTTCGTGCATTATTATCGTGTGCAATAATTGCATACCAGTGTCAAGGCTTTCTACTTTCAGGAAATATACTATTTTCAACTGTTTTGATCAGAATAAATAGACGGACGGCGGAGCTATTATTATTATTGTTATTAACTATAGGTTCGAATAAATTTTTGCATATTTCCATACACTACCATCACAATAATCATGTTTACATATAAATAAAGGAGCTTCTTGCGTAAACCAAAAGAGGAGATTAGAAAGCCCAAAAATTAGCCCTAAAAAAGCAGTGTATCCCGTGTTCAGACAGGAGAGGATCTCTAGAGGGTTTCTTAGAGAATTGCCAGTTTGATGCGTAGAACCGACTATTCTTGAGGCTGCTTGCATGATGATCCCCCTGGATAGTAGCTTTGAATTATTTGAAATGTCTTTTTGAAAACATCCCAAAATTATAAACACCAAAAGCTAAAATGAAATATACAGAAAAGTTAGTGATGTGAGAATTCTAAAGGACATCAGAACGGCGAGTTATTATTCCAAGAAAGTATGTTGTATATTTTTAAAACAGTGTAAAAAGATGGGTGCCACATATCTGTAAGAAAACGAACAACGAAACAAAGAAGCAGGATGTTGACACTTTCTTACAGATGTGAATCTCGCTGTGGTTGCAGTGTTATGTAAAGCTTGCTGTGTATTATGTGGTAAAAGTGCGAATTGTTAGTGTGTGTATGTTGAAAGGTGTTAGCATAAAATGTGATAAATGAAATTTGAGTACTCACTTTCTTTCAAAAAAGCAAACAAAGCAAAGCTACCGTAATTGAGATTGAAGGTTTTTACATTGAAATATCAGCTAATACAATTTTTGTTATTTTTCTTAATGCACACGATAATGTTTTCAGCACAATCGGTTCAAAATGCACTAAGTCTTATATATTTTTATTATAATTTAGCCCTTCCACACAAATGAGGAGTTCCGTAGTAAGAGAAGGCCAATAACACTGGTAGATAACACTTTTATAACGTGCTGCCAGAATGATTATATTAGTAAAGGTTTGTATGATATATGAAAGTATATTCCTGTGGATGTTCTGGAAACTTCGAAACAATCCATGAATCAGACCTTGTTGAGTGGTGGAAAAAGTATTCCAATGTAGGTCAATATTTCAAAGATCCTTCGATCTCGACCTTGCCAAAGAAGCATGTGACAAGAATCTGCTCAGAGTATATATGTGTAATATATATGCAATATATAATGTCTTTTTTTTTTTCTCTCCCTTCCTCACCAATGCTGGTATTAGGAGTCGCTCGGGTTCCCTCAGAGCGAGGGAGCCGAATTACCAGGGTTGAGGGTGATGAACAGATGAATCTCGGAGCAATTGGGGGAATGATGGTGGGGGAAACCCACCAAAATCCCGAACCTGGGCCACGTAGCAACATTTTGTCACCAACTGAACGGGGATATTAGTTCGAATATGGAACTCATTGGTACCAGAAGATGGAGAGTTTGGCAAGCAGTCTTGCACCAAATAACATTTTATTTCTTGTGCAAATCAGGATACAGGAATTACTGTACATTGTAGTGAACTGTCATCAACGACCAATAAACAAAAATTAATGACAGCTATTGATGTCATTAATGGTCTGGAGCATTAGTAAATACCACTAATGGGAATTACATTAAATAGGCACTAAAATAACAAAATGAAATCCATAACTTGTATATAACTGCAAAACGCCTCGAAATATAAACACATACATAGAAAAATGAATTTGTATAATATATAGATGTATGGGAGATTGGGACGGAGGGGAAATTGCTAAATATTAATTAATATCTTAAGGTGTTGATACATAAATTACATACATTTTACAGATGCCAACTAGAGACGACTTGTTTGGCTGCTGGCACTCTTGATTGAGATCACCACCTCCCATCTCCTCAATAGAAGTTCAAGGCCTCACAGGTCTCTTGGGTTTGATAATACTACCATTCCCCTGGGTGGAAGCATGGAAACATGACACAATTATCGCCGTCTGCAAACACGGGATAGATGGAACCTCTCCAGACAGCTACAGGTCTATCTTAGCAAATTGATGCACTGAGGATCAATAACGTAGTCAGATCTCACCACTCCACCCAACACAACTACTTCGGCTGGTCCATGAAGTCTACTCCGCTTTACTTTGTTTCTACTCTACTACTGGACATCGCCAGACCCACACCGAGGTTAATTCTAGGCAACTGAAATAAAACTCCAGTTTAGCTACATATACCACGTATATATTATAAAAAAAGTACTTCACATTCAAACCTCTACCGCCAGTTCTCCTACCTCTCAAAATATCCAGAGAGGACCTCTAGACATGATCTGGCTTCCAGACTTTCAAATGTCCACTCCCATGTGAATTAGACGTAATTGTTCCAACAACTAGCATTGCTATTTGATTCAAATGCCACATCTATTTGAAGAGTACCTATGATAATATCCTATAAAAGTCCTATTTTATACCACTAATGACTGAAATGAGTAAGTATTAGCAGGATTAACAAGAGACAGTTTGTTACTGAACTATACACAAAGAGAAAGGTAAATTCTGTTCTACAACTTCTATTTAAGGTATTTTTGGAAACTTCAGAATCGACATTTTTACAAAGAAAAAACTGTTGTGTTTCCATAAATCTTTGCAAATACCTAATAAACTGTTATTTGCAGATAAACTTTGCACTGGCCTTTTTTATGGCACGCAATATCAGGAGTAAAACAGCTGTATGGAGTTAAGGGGTGGGGAGTTGCGATGACTTTGTAATAATTTCTTCCGGCACTGTCATTTAATTTGCAAGACAAACTAATTAGCCAGTTGCATAATGTTTGTTAAAGCTGTAATTGACATGGGGTCACTAACAACTTACGTTCCCCGGAAAATAGAGATGGAGCAAGTCTGGAGAAAAGTCCAGGGTTTTCGGATATGCAATAATGTGTCAAAAATGTAATTTAAACTACTAGGATTGGATTAGTTAGAAGCACGCAAGCGCCAATAAAAGTAAAGTCAATTTGTATACGCCTATGGGTAGACATTTCTGTAAAAGGTACACAGAATATAAGTAATAAGGAGAGTAGAAACGAGGTTAAGGTTTGCACATGTGAAACAAGAAGTAGAAGAGCAGAAGCAAAGTTTTACTGTTTAGGTAATGACATCTAGCTTTACAAACATTATAAATTATCAATGAATTATTTATTGTGCATATTCCAAAATGTTACAATTTACAACTTTAGGCTACATTTATTTGTCTTCTGATCTAAACCTCCATGTCTCCTTGTTACTTAATTAGTCCCATTCTCACCCCCCCCCCCATCTTCCTTTCTTATATTCTTTACATTTCTTGCCCATTTTTCTTTTAATTTCTGTAAGAACTCACCAATACTTCTTACCTTCAATTCCTGCTTTCCTGTTAACTATTTTGTAGCTACTATCCTCTTCTCTACCTTCTCCCATTTTTCCTCCCAAACCTTTTTCTCTCCACATTACAACCTGCTTGCATTCTGTTACATGGTCTGCTATGCTTTCTTCCCCCCCCCCCCCCCCCACACACACACACAATTCACAAATTCCCTTTTCCCTACCTCTTATCCCTCTAAAAAATATTGTTCCTGTTCTCGTCCAAGCTAGCCCTTCTCTCTCTTGCCTATTGCTGTAATCTACATATACTTCTCGTCCCTAGTTTCTTTTTATTTGTTTGTAAAATTGTAATGATTTCATATTTTCTAGACTTCCCCATATTTCCTGTCTTTCTATATCTTCTATTCCGCATTTTACCAATTTACCCACATCGCTTGCCCTCTAATCTCCATATATCTCCCATTCCTATTTTTTCCGTAATTCCTCATATCTCTGCTCATCAACTATTTGCTATTTCATAAGTAGTAACGCAACACCATTCTTACCACTTGGTAGATGCGTAAGTGGTACGTGTCTGACTCCGAGTTCGAATCTTGGTCAGGGAGAGTCATCTGAATAGCGTTCTTCCGGGGTTTTCCCTTATCTGAAAGATGAATGTGAGGTAACTCTAAGATCTTCGGACCCTGGACTCATTGTTCGATATGACTTAACGTTGGAGGACTGGTTCATCTATTGCTCCTACTTAGAGCATATCTGTACTGATTTTAGAAGTTCACTTCTGCGTAATACACAAGACATTAGAGGACCAAAGAAAACCTGCTTTCTGCACAAATAAATGTCATTTTTGTCTTAAACTTTCAGGTGAAAGTCAGTTCCAGCTAATCTTCAAAGACTGATAATTATCCTGAAGGAGTTTACTGGGTAAACCAGATGTCTACTTTATTTAAATGATGAATTTTTGTTTGTTGAATCTTTAAAGGCAGCTTTCTTTAAAAGTTGCGAGAATCCAATACAATTACAAGAATCGCAGTTACTGCAGAGCGTGTTTTCCAGAGCCAAAACACGAAGACAGCCAAAGATATAAAACATATTTGGATTGGATTGGACCATGGCACGGCGACCAGTCTTGAGCTATTGTGGGGCATCCCCGGGAGGAAGGATGAGGGTGGCGTCCTAAGGAGCCACGACAGTGCACTTGCCGACACTTCTACCCTGAAAGAGACCAGCAGATGAGAGATGATGTGAAATGACAATGGAGATGAAATGGAGGGACAGTAAACTCGGGGGGATATAATTAACCTACCCAGCATTCGCCCGGTGATCCGGGAAAACCGTCGAACAAAACCATGGATCTGGCATCGAACTTGGACATCCCACTCGGTTTAAAGCTTGGGAATGTACAGAAAAGCCGGAGCTTTCAGGAACTAAAGGGTAAACTCCTAGAATATCCACAAAACCCTTGTTTTAACTATTGGCCGAGCAATTATAGAGTACACTTAATGATGAGAAGATCTATAGGCTGAGTTCGAATCTCGGTCGAGGCGAGTTCTCTGGATAAGGTTTTTGCCGGATATTTCCCTTGTCCTGAAAGGTGAATGTCGGGTAACTCTTAGCTCTATGGACCCTGAGCTTATTTGAACGGCATTTCACCGAGTTCATTCATCATCCGATATGACTTACGTCGAAGGGTGGGAATCGTCGAAAATGTTGCACACGTTTAGGAATGTACGAACTATATTGTACAATGTTCGTATTATGTTCCGAACACTATAGCTGAACTGCAACTCAAGATACATAATCACAACATTCTAGTGTAGGTCCACTGTCTACCTGAGTCACCACAACTTGACCAAATTCCCATGATACGCCAAAGTCCTCCAACGTTAAGTCATAACGGACGATGAATGAAATGAGCGAAATGGTGCTCCAGTGAGCCCAGCGTCCATAGATCTAGAGATTCCCGACATTAATCTTTCATGATAAGGGGAAGCTCCGAAAAACTTACCCTGACCGAGGTTCGAACTCGAAACTTGTTGAACGCGAGATAGACACGCTATCACTTATGTTGCACATGGAGACTAATGGAAACTCAGTAATGTTGTTTAGGAAACAAGTTGCGAACACAACTCCTCATACTGGTGGGCGAGGAAAACATCCAATTTACATCAGGGATACAATTTTCGGAATAGTTTGAGACCAGAAGATGAAGTATTCCACAATACACGATGCCCTTCACCGCATTTACCATGTTGGCAAGGATTGGACGGACAACGGAACGACGATGTCGCAAACACATTGGGGCGAAGGTGAACACTTTGACGGTCCCTTCTGAATTACTAATTTACTTAATTTGAATTATTCTTATGGCAATAAATGGACTTATGTAACAAACGGATTATGTGAGACTTCTAAACAATATAAGATTCGTTTTTGTGAGACCTATCATTCCCAAAGCTTGTTGCAAAAATCCTGAATCATCCTGAATCTTTCATTTTCCTGGGAATAGCCTGTGACGTCATCTTCATTTTCTACAACGTTGAACAACAAGTAGTCCATAAGATATACACCAAAACTTGAGGCGACAAAATGCACATTTTATTTCAAATCACCTTTGGGTGGCATCAGCCGTTATTATCGTTGTTCAGTTGTTTTTCCCTGATGTCATGGAACTGCGTTTACACATGTGACTATCGATCGTTTTGCTATATCCAGCTTGCACCTACACAAATGTGTAACTATTATTTCTGCTAAGTTTTGTCTTCATCAACAAGAAGTAAACACAAATACCAGCTTTCGTACGAGTAATGTATAAACAATGGAGGATGGGCAAATTTACGTGCACGTGACACTTTCAGAGTTTAACGTTACCATAAAGGGAGGACTCGACTTGTAACAAAAAGATAAAGGAAGTGTTACAAATTGTATCGTTGTACGGCTTACGAGTTTCATGACGTCACACGATCGCGCCTAGCCTTGTATTGGATTGTGATTGTAGGGCAGTTCGTAAGGTCAAACGTGCAGAGCTTATGGCTCTTCCGGGTAAACAGCATTACATTTGTATAACCAATGGGTTGGTACAGTGTTCCAGTTATCACCATTACAGTTCAGCCCTAAAGCTCGCTATTGTAGTGCTCAAATTATAACAAAGAAGAAAATAAGGATGTAAATAAGCAGAACTTCCTTTAATTGTTCCTAACTGAAGTATAATACCAAGAAAAAGGCGTCAAAAAGTAATTTTTCTGTAGAAATAAGCGTTGTACGTCTAGAATAGTGCTGTAAACTTTTACATAAAGTAGGATGGGTCAAACGGTTTCGTCTGTGGCCCGGATTCGCCGACCTACCAGACTTATGGGATTTTCAGGGGTTTTCCTGGGTTGCTAGGCCAATACTGGGTAAGTTTCATATCATCTCCCATTTGATTGTCTCTCTCACGGTGAAAGTATCGGCGGTAGTTCCTCAGGAATGGTGATAATAGATACCTCTCAGATAACGCACTGATTACTCCACGTGGAGTGAACATCTATCGGTCATTTGTGATTCCTGGGAATTCCACTGGCTGAAGTGATGCGTTCATTGGTGCTTAGGACACGTCAGTTTCTGTCTCACTCTTACAAGAATAATCAGCCACGGTAACCGTTCGAGCATTAGTTACTAACGTGACTTAGCCTCCTAACACTCTACATAGTCAAAGTCGCGAAATTAATGAGTACCACATCTCACTGAAGACTGCACAAGGTGAGTAGTGACTTCGTCAAGAACAGACCTAACGCGCGACCTGTAGAAGTATCGGCGTATGGCAGGATGATATTCTCTTGGTAAAACTTCCTTCTCCGGTCTCTGGACCCGATCTAGTGGAGCCGTTTCCGGGGGGCCCTGCCCTCTGCACTGTCGTGGCTCCTCATCCTTCCCCACTTGGCATAGGTACAATAGAATCCCCCTGTAGCGTAGTCCAGTCCAGTCAGAGATCAGAGATCTGTCCCCTAGGAACTGTAATAGAACATTACTAAGCGTTCATTTGCAACCTTTTGGTGCCAATAATCGCGAACCTACTGTATTTCTATCTCTTCCCAAAATCTATGTACTTACATGTACATAACGGTTCTTGTATTCATGTTATATATGTATAAAGCATTTTAATACACAAGAACAAGGTATTGTTGTATGTCCAGTAGACGCTGCGCATTACTAGAGAGCGAGGTTAACCTGCCTCTCACTCCAGCTAGGTGGTTGAGGTTAAGGTCAGACAGGCCTACAGCGTTAAGCTCAAGGTACCTAATCTTGCGCTGAGGGACATTAAATGCAAGAATACAACACTGATGCAGGCACCATCAAGAGAGTGGACATCGACAGTAACTTTATATCTAAAGGGAACCAACCCATTCATCACCTGCACAGGCATTTATTACGAATTAGCGTAGCGCTCTAACAGTTGAGTTTTTTTCGGGTGTTTTCCCGAGTCACCAGGCGAAGGCTGGGTAGATTAATTACATTCCCGAATTTCATGTACCTCTATGTCATCTCCATTATCATTTCACATCACCTCTCATCTGGTGGTCAGTTTGTGTTTTGGTGGTGCATGGCAGGATGATATGCTATGAGTAAAACTTCCTCTTCCAGTAGTATGGTCTCCGGTCTCCGAGCCGACCTGTCCGGACCTCAGTCGGGTGAGCTGCCGGTTGTGCTGGCCTGCCGGGGAGTTTCAAACTGGCAAAATGTAGGGATCCTGCCCTCTGCATTGTCGTAGCTCCTCTCGCCTCATCCTTCCTCCCTGAGATGCCCATTTGGGTTATAGGTAAAATAGACCAAATCCCCTCCAATCCAAATATGCATCATCTTCACATATTATAGTCAGTGAAATTAGATTAGTATTAATAAATAAACGAA
The DNA here is from genome assembly GCA_030765055.1 of Mantis religiosa. Classification (NCBI taxonomy): domain Eukaryota; kingdom Metazoa; phylum Arthropoda; class Insecta; order Mantodea; family Mantidae; genus Mantis; species Mantis religiosa. The sequence goes on from CM060948.1 coordinate 12,204,619, forward strand.
AGTAAAAGCTGATACGTTAACTGCATTATGTGTAACACTTGTGTGCGATTGTAAATGTGTAGTGTTTAACGCCCGCTTTTACTACATATAGCACCACAGGCGGTGACCCCGATGATACAGGAGATGAAGATGGAGCACAGGTGGATGAGATCCCAGAGAAAATTCGCTCCAGAGCCGTATTGTCCACTAGAAAGCTTAGTTTGCGCTCGCTTGGGATGGAACCCCGTGCCTTGCATACGACAACTCTTGGTAGATAGCTGTGACCTTAAATTTCAAACACTTCACAACTGCAATCAATCCCTTGGTCCTGCTAATACAGAGAAAAGCCGCAGCTCCGGATATTTTCCAGGTCATTTAAATACGCTCCATTTTCAATATTTTAATGTATTTTCTTGTCCTATCAACAATTTAAGTATTTACTCCCACCGTCTTAATTATTTCTCGAAGAAAGTAATTTACTAACATTTAGCACGCCAAATATCGAAAACATGTGTACATCCACACTCTGAAATTAAACACAAGTAAATAAACTGTGCATATGTTTTGATAAAGCTTTTCCCTTCACTTTTTGTTCTATAAAAGCGTTGTTTCACTAAAAATGGCTTTTAATAAAAGAATAAATAAATGAACTTTATATCCAGATATACGTTTATACTTATTGCATTGTATTGTATTATGTATTATTCTGAACGCGTAGGTTATGTATGTTCAGCATGAAGTTTTATTTGAAGACAGTGTGGATACTTTGAAATAAACAAGTAAAATAAAACACTAGCGTTTAAAAAGTGCCCAAGAAATTTGAAAACACTACAATCATAAAAACAGGTGTAACAAAGATTCAAAATATTATTACATTTTACAAGCAAGTGTCTGGTAGTTCTGTAAAACGTAAATGTATGATTAAACGTTGTATTAAAATCGGTTTACGTCATCATTTCATGATTTTTCAGGCACTTCCTGTTCAAACCCCGGTCCTCAGGTTATGAAACATATGTAGGTGCACACAAATTCTAAAATTAAAATTAAAACCTTCCTATTGTGGTTAATATTAACTCAAAGTGTTGACGTTTTTGCGAAAACAAATGTCTGCTCTAGCGTTTACGTGAGCCAAAATAAATCTTATACATATGATTTTTACCATCTCTGGATCTAAAGAAATTATATTAAGTTCTCTTGTAAAGCAGCAAAATCAAATAAAACTTATTTTCATTTTATTTTACCGTAATTCGTTCAAAAATCTTTTCTGTGATAATGATTTTTATGATCGTGAAAATATTTTGAATCGACAAGGGCGTGTATTGACGTCTACAGCAACAATCCCTCAAACAATGCAGCAGCGTCCAAGCTTTTGGAATTATCAGAATGAGGAAAATCAACATCAAGTTCAAATTCCTTAAAATTGTTGCCATATACCATTTATTTAGAATTTGACTAATATAAACAATGTAGAAAATTTGAACTGGACGGCTAGTTGATGCCTAAAACTCCGAAGAGTGATGGAACAACTTTACTTCGACTGATAAAACACTCAGTTTAATTTGTGGTACATTCAATTCAAAGAACCTTTAATTACTTAGTCTGGTTACACCAAGCAGCATGTCTCAGGCGGTTACGTCTACTCACCAGCATTCGGCAGGCCCGGGTTGATTCCCGTGGCCGACCTACCTGACCGATAGGTTTTTTCGGGGGGTTTCCCGAGTCGCTAGGTGAATGCTGGGTAGGTTAATTACATCCCCCAAATTTCCTGTCCCTCCATTTCATCTCCATTATCATTTCATATCACCTCTCATCTGGTGGTCTCTTTCAGGGTAGAAGTGTTGGCGGGAGTCTCGGCGGTGCATGGCAGGGTGATATGCTCTGAGGTAAAGTACGTCCTCCGTTAGGTCGGTTGCTGGTCTCCGCTCCTCTGCTGGGACCATTAGGACTCGGCTGCTGGGCTCGTTGCCGTCCCGCTGTGGGGAACGAGTTCCTTGTCCTGGCCTGTCCAAGTAAACTGTAGGGATCATGCTTTGGCTCCTAGGATTGGCCGTCCTTCCTCCAGGGGGGTCCCACTTGGGGGCATAGGAACAATGGGCCCAGTATGGTGGCCTAATCCTAGTCTGGTTACCCTCCAGGTAGGTAGGACTACACCCCCAGGACTTAATGGTGACCGCCTGGAGTCAGACAGTGCTGTCAGAGAACCACTCCTAGCTTGAGATGAAAGAGAGCAAGAAAATGATATGAAATAAAGGTGAAATGGATAAAAGAAAATTTAATGCCAGGACGGAATGAATGGCCGAGGAAACCAGAAACCTTGGAGAGATCCACCCAGAAGCTTTAAAGCCCTGGAAAGAAACTGGCGGCCAAGCTCTTGGGGTATTTTACTTATAAGTAGACGTCGTTGGAATTTAATTGGACAACTATTGAAAGGGAAACAGAAAATACTTTTCAGCATGAAGCAAAATTAAAACATTAAACATTAAAAATTAAACATTAAAGAGAACGTTTGTTCATAAAGGAGTAAATTAAATTAAGGCAACTCTGCAATATTCTGGCAAATCCGTATAAAAATCAGGAAAATACACTAGTTTGCGTAAAAGTGTTGTTAACAAACACCACTAGCCGATAGCCACGGGGCACTCGTAATACAACCCTTAAAATGGTGTTTCTCCATGTGTGGAACCAGCTCCTATCGATTCGACCGCATCTCCACTTGGGGAGCTGCAATGTTGCCCAGAAGCAGATAGCAAGTTACGCATATCCCCCCCCTACTTTTTTGGCCTGCCTCGTTAGCGTAGATGGTACCATGTCTGCCTCACGTACATGAGGTCCCGAGTTCGAATCTCGGTCAGGGTGATTTAACTGGATAAGGTTTTTCCGGGGTTTCTCTTATCCTAAAAGACTAATGTCGGGTAACTCTAAGCTCCATGGACCCTGGGCCCATTCACCCATTCCATTCATCGTCCGATATGACATAAAAAGTTAAAAGACGTAAATTAAAAAAAAAATCCCCTTTTTACGTACTCAGTACTGGAGTACTCGATACTGAATTCTCGAAACCTATAAAAAGGCTTCGAGTTTATCTCATCTTATGAAAAACATGGAGAGTTAATCTGCATTAGTCTTCTTTAAGAACAAAAATTAGGTGTTTTCAACCCATTCACTGTGTCGTGGCGTCTTCAGTCATTTTTTTTAAATTATTCCTCAATATCTGATTTTTGAGTATCAGTTTTCTGTTATTCATTTGTTTTGAACTCAAATCCCAGATTATGGAGAACTTTGTTCAAAGAGCTAAGGCTTCCCTCAAATAACTCTGCTTCTTTAACAGAAGAAATAAGCTTAGGTGCATTGTGCATTCTTATGTCATCTAATGTTGTTTAATGGAGTTGTTTACCAGGAGTTGCAATTCCTTATGGACCTGGCTGTAGCTGCTTCTCTTTAGACATTCTAGAAACAATCACCTCACTTATTTTAAGTGCACATGCAGTCTTTTTTTTTCAATTGTTTGAAAGGGATAAGCGGTTCATTGATAAGAAGCAAAAAAATTCCCTAAGAGAACAGACAAATTCTCTAGCTTGGCTGTGCAATATAACATCCCGACTGTAAGCTGATCTTTGTCTTGAGCCATGAATCCTCGGTCTACCTCTAATGCTACTGCCACTAAGTCTTGCTTCCATAATTATGTATTTAATAGGTTTTTAACAATGTAGACCAACAACACACAACGCAACTGAATGCCCAACATTATCGTACTGCTCAAAAGGTTACTCTGACTTTATCTTTGTTAGTACAAACATCTCAGTGCAATGATTATTCTCGGAAGAGTGAGAGGTGTACTGGTGAGCTTCTCGGACGTGTGCTAAGCACCAATGAACACATCACTTCAGCCAATGGAATGCGCAGTAATCACAAATGACTGATAGATGTTATGTGCACGTGGAGTAATCGGTGTGTTATCTGAGATAAAGCCAGGGTAACCTTTTCAGCAGCACGATAACTGAACTACGGAATAGGTGATTAACCTTCAACCTTCAAGTCCCTACCCGACAGCTGTGAGGTATCTTCTTTTAAAAATTAGACTGTGAAGTTGATTGTTACCCCACTCGCGCCCAGTAGGAATCGATTCATATGTAATCTTCTCCACGTGAAGTGCATTATGTGGTAGGAGCTGTTTCGCTTTATTGCGATATCAGTCTAAATATTGTAACGCGAGCGCTGGAACACCCTGTGAACCAGCTGGGAACGGAAGGCAGGGGAGGACCGCGTTAGCCACACCTCCCCCTCGTTTGTCTTGTAGTGGTGACAGGCAGTGGTTGGGAGGAAAAACATCAGTGTGCCGTCTGTTTCTGTCCACCTGGTTCCAGAAATTACGGAATCTGGAACATTCTCCTGGTCACTAGAAACCGGCGATATTCCTATATAAAGAGGGTTACAGACAGACAGAGTGGAGTTGGTCAATCAGTTGGTTAGTGTGTGTGAGTGAGGACAGTTCTTGGTGTAAGAAGGCAGTGTTAGTCAGTGACGTGTTAATGTACGAGAAGATTGTGCAACGGAAGACTGTACGTAACTGTGAATGTGTACCGGAGCTTACGTAACCGCGACGCCAAGTGAAATTGTAACGGACGAACTGGTGAATTGTAATTGTTGCAGCACGTAATTCTGTGTAATTGGCAAGTGTTTAACTGTAAGTCGGTGGAAATAAAGAACATTGTTGAGTGGTGTAATTGGACTTTTCATTTCACGAACCCACAAAGTCACAATATAATACTGTGACTTTGTGGGTTCGTGAAATGAAAAGTCCAATTACACCACTCAAAAATGTTCTTTATTTCCACCGACTTACAGTTAAACTCTTGCCAATTACACAGAATTACGTAATGCACACAATTACGATTCACCAGTTCGTCCGTTACAATTTCACTTGCACTCGTAATTACGTACAATCTTCCGATGCTCTCACACAGTCTTCTCGTCGTACACTAGCACTGCATTCTTACACCAAGAACTGACTGACTCACCAACTCGACGTGCTGCTTATATAGGGCCAGTGGGTCGATCGGAAGGTTCCAGATTAGAGGAAATATCCCGTAATTTCGAGAACACAGGTGGAACAGAAACAGACGGCGCCGTGATGTTTTTTGTCCCAGCCATCCCTTCTTAACGCTATAAGACAAACGAGGGGGCGGGGCGAACACCGACCCGTCTGCTGCTCGCCCAGTCTATAGGGTGTTCCGACGCTCGGGTGACAATACAATAATAATTGTTCATTAGTTGTGATAACAATTCGTCACTGACCAGTGAGTGTTGACAACAAGACAAGTTCCGTAGTTAAGGCAAGCTCTCTCTCTCTCTCTCTCTCTCTCTCTCTCTCTCTCTCTCTCTCTCTCTCTCTCTCTCTCTCTCTCTCTCTTGCTGTAGAGTTCACAGACAGGAAACTACTTCCATCTTTGTCTTTTTCCATCTTTTTCCCATAGTGAGTAATATGAAAGTTGGAAGCACGCGCCTTCAAGAAGTTGTACACGTGACACGCAAGTGAAATGATTATTCACAATTACAATGTTTATTCTACTCGTAGCAAAACAGGAGGATGATGAACATCCAAAACAAAAACGATAGCACATACATGTACAATAACTACACAAAGGAATTTCACACTCTATTTGATTCGACACTGCGACAAGGTTGCCAATGCCCCCAAATGGAACATGCCCAGGAGGAAGGAGGAGCAAGCAGTCATGACAGTGAAGAGGGCAAAGTCGCTACAATTCAGCGGTTGGAAACTCCCCGGCAGGCCAGTACAACCGGTATTCACCCAACTGAAACTGCCCCACTAGGCCGGCCCGGTGACCGGAGACCGTCCTACCGGAGGAAGAAGTGTTTACTAAACTCTGTTTCATATAACCTTGCCCCGCTGAAATGTATCACTCCGCGTTCAACAACCCTCCCCCTCGCCCTAATTGGCTAATGCTTTCGCGTCATAGGCCATAGGCGGTGCCTTCCCCTCACATTCAAACCTGCAGTAAATGTCGTAATAATAATTGCCGGGAAGATAAATAAAATCATACAAATAAGGATATGAAGGCATGCAAAAATACAAGTTTATAATGAACTGAGCAAATTGAAACAGAATGACTGAGCAATGAAACTGAAAGAGTTTATAATGAAAGGCCTTCGGCCTTTTCCACTGGGATTTTTTAAACCAGCACACATACCTTTCAAAAATGCTTCTCTTTCAGTCTTAAAAGTCGTGTCACACCATACTTTACTTTTCGTGTGTTCTTTGTGTATATTTAGCGATTTGTACCTCGGTGCAGTGTGGTTGTCCTTAAATAACGTCTTCGCCACACAGCAATATCGCCTCTGTCTTTTAGCACATTTTTCTTGCCTCTTTTTTCATTCACAAATCCCAGCTGTATAAGCAATCTGCTGAAATCTGGTAAATCTGCATCATCATTTACAGCAGACGAAATGTTACTTATGTTAGGGAGTTCGTTTCTAAAGAAAAACTACACACATGACGACGCACAACACTTTTCACGTATTTTCTCCGAGCACGCACTTTTGTTTATTCCTGCTTTTGCCTGGAGCGGTAAGTTTTCTTTTTTTCTCAATTTCAAGTCGCGATGTTTCTACGGATCTAACACTCACACCTGTAACTTCAGAGCACAGCTGTTCGACTTCTCTCACTGACAAAGATTGATTCTTCTCTGTGAGTGCATTAAACACATACAACACAATTCTTTTTTCGCCTGTTTGTAAATAATTATCCTTGCGATACTTCAGCGAAAAACTGGCGGTAGACTCTGCCATTATACATATAAGTACATGATCAATAAACGATCAATAAAATAATTTAGCTCCTGCACTCTCGAATGGCGATGCATGACTAATCCAGTTCAAAACAAGGTCAGTGATAAAAGTCATATAAACAAATGTCACCACTACCGCTAAATCACGTGCTATCGTGCCATGTGCTTGAGAGCAAAGGAACCTCCCCTTTACTTCGTTCAAGAATTAACATGCATTTCAGATAAATCAACTTTGTTGCGTAATATATTTAATTAAATTTGACAATTCTCTTTCAACATATAATAATATATCACCATGTTAAATAACGAACTAATTTTTACCGCACGACAGTAATTACCACAACAGCAACCAATGAGAGGTGATTAGGTCACATGACCGTTAAGAGATACTGGGCAAGCTTACGTGAAACAAGGTATAGAAGCATATCATCCTGCCATACAACGCCGAGACTACCGCAGACACTTCTACCCTGAAAGAGACCACCAGATGAGAGATGATGTGAAATAATAATGGGGATTAAATTCAAGGGATACAATTAACCTACCCAGCATTCAACTGGCAACACGGGAAACTTCCGAAAAAAAAACCATAGTACAGATAGACCGGCCAAGGGAACCGAACCCCGACCTCTCCGAATGTGGGCCGCAGACAAAACCACCTCAGCCATCCCGCACGGTGTGAGCTTTCAATAATTTCTGTCATGTTTCAAAAATCGGTTTTAATACAACTTAGATTTTCGGCCTGTAAAGCTATTTGAAAAAAGGCTGTATGTGCCCAGATCAACTAATGTACATACTTTTTACTCTGCTTTCCGTATATTTATTTGCTTTCCCTCTTCGCTGATCGTTTTCAAAATTATACTTCCAAACGTGTCCCCATATTTGTCTCTACTCTACTTACACATTATAAAATAAGTAAATAAAAACAAGAAATCAGATAGAAAGAAATAAGTAAATAAACAAACCTTTGGTAACCAAGTCCTAATTTCAGTCCTGTCTTTGCTATGGAATGCATTAAATTCTCCAACTGATTCCGGTAAACCACTAGGAGTTCTCATAAACCTATGTGACAACTGCCTTAATGACGACTTACTATGCTGTAGGTACTTTAAGGCCCGGGTTTGATATTAAATTCTCCAAATGACTCCTATATTTCCCGGTAAACCACTAGGAGTTCTCATAAGCACATGAGACAACTACCTTAATGACGACTTGCTATGCTGTAAGTACTTTAAGACCCGGGTATGACATTAAATTCTCCAACTGACTCGTGTTTTTCCCGGTAAACCACTAGGAGTTCTCATAAACACACGAGACAACTACCTTAATGACGACTTACTATTCTGTAAGTAATTTAAGGTCCAGGTAAGACACTAAATTCTCCAACTTACTCGTGTATTTCCCGGTAAACCACTAGGAGTTCTCATAAACACACGAGACAACTACCTTAATGACGACTTACTATGCTGTAAGTACTTTAAGGTCCAGGTATGACATTAAATTCTCCAACTGACTCGTGTATTTCCCGGTAAACCGCTAGGAGTTCTCATAAACACATGAGACAACTACCTTAATGACGACTTACTATGCTCTAAGTAATTTAAGGTCCGGGTAAGACACTAAATTCTCCAACTGACTTGTGTATTTCCCGGTAAACCACTAGGAGTTCTCAAACACACGAGACAACTACCTTAATGACGACTTACTATGCTGTAAGTACTTTAAGGTCCAGGTATGACATTAAATTCTCCAACTTACTCGTGTATTTCCCGGTAAACCACTAGGAGTTCTCATAAACACACGAGACAACTACCTTAATGACGACTTACTATGCTGTAAGTACTTTAAGGTCCAGGTATGACATTAAATTCTCCAACTGACTCGTGTATTTCCCGGTAAACCACTAGGAGTTCTCATAAACACATGAGACAACTACCTTAATGACGACTTACTATGCTGTAAGTAATTTATGGTCCGGGTAAGACACTAAATTCTCCAACTGACTTGTGTATTTCCCGGTAAACCACTAGGAGTTCTCAAACATACGAGACAACTACCTTAATGACGACTTACTATGCTGTAAGTACTTTAAGGTCCAGGTATGACATTAAATTCTCCAACTGACTCGTGTATTTCCCGGTAAACCACTAGGAGTTCTCATAAACACATGAGACAACTACCTTAATGACGACTTACTATGCTGTAAGTACTTTAAGGTCCAGGTATGACATTAAATTGTCCAACTGACTCGTGTATTTCCCGGTAAACCACTAGGAGTTCTCATAAACACATGAGACAGCTACCTTAATGACGACTTACTATGCTGTAAGTACTTTAAGGTCCAGGTATGACATTAAATTCTCCAACTGACTCGTGTATTTCCCGGTAAACCACTAGGAGTTCTCATAAACACATGAGACAACTACCTTAATGACGACTTACTATGCTGTAAGTACTTTAAGGTCCAGGTATGACATTAAATTGTCCAACTGAGTCGTGTATTTCCCGGTAAACCACTAGGAGTTCTCATAAACACATGAGACAACTACCTTAATGACGACTTACTATGCTGTAAGTACTTTAAGGTCCAGGTATGACATTAAATTCTCCAACTGACTCGTGTATTTCCCGGTAAACCACTAGGAGTTCTCATAAACACATGAGACAACTACCTTAATGACGACTTACTATGCTGTAAGTACTTTAAGGTCTGGGTATGAAATTAAATTCTCCAACTGACTCGTGTTTCTCCCGGTAAACCACTAGGAGTTCTCATAAACACATGAGACAACTACCCTAATGACGACTTACTATGCTGTAAGTACTTTAAGACCCGGGTATGACATTAAATTCTCCAACTGACTCGTGTATTTCCCGGTAAACCATTAGGAGTTCTCATAAACATATGAGACAACTAGCTTAATGGCGACTTACTATGCTGTAAGTACTTTAAGGTCTGGGTATGACATTAAATTCTCCAACTGACTCGTGTATTTCCCGGTAAACCATTAGGAGTTCTCATAAACACATGAGACAACTACCTTAATGACGACTTACTATGTTGTAAGTACTTTAAGGTCTGGGTATGACATTAAATTCTCCAACTGACTCGTGTATTTCCCGGTAAACCATTAGGAGTTCTCATAAACACATGAGACAACTACCTTAATGACGACTTACTATGTTGTAAGTACTTTAAGACCCGGGTATGACATTAAATTCTCCAACTGACTCGTGTATTTCCCGGTAAACCATTAGGAGTTCTCATAAACACATGAGACAACTACCTTAATGGCGACTTACTATGCTGTAAGTACTTTAAGGTCCAGGTATGACATTAAATTCTCCAACTGAGTCGTGTATTTCCCGGTAAACCATTAGGAGTTCTCATAAACACATGAGACAACTACCTTAATGGCGACTTACTATGCTGTAAGTACTTTAAGGTCCAGGTATGACATTAAATTCCCCAACTGACTCGTGTATTTCCCGGTAAACCATTAGGAGTTCTCATAAACACATGAGACAACTACCTTAATGACGACTTACTATGTTGTAAGTACTTTAAGGCCCGGGTATGACATTAAATTCTCCAACTGACTCGTGTATTTCCCGGTAAACCATTAGGAGTTCTCATAAACACATGAGACAACTACCTTAATGACGACTTACTATGCTGTAAGTACTTTAAGGTCCAGGTATGACATTAAATTCTCCAACTGACTGGTGTATTTCCCGGTAAACCATTAGGAGTTCTCATAAACACATGAGACAACTACCTTAATGGCGACTTACTATGCTGTAAGTACTTTAAGGTCCAGGTATGACATTAAATTCTCCAACTGAGTCGTGTATTTCCCGGTAAACCATTAGGAGTTCTCATAAACACATGAGACAACTACCTTAATGGCGACTTACTATGCTGTAAGTACTTTAAGGTCCAGGTATGACATTAAATTCCCCAACTGACTCGTGTATTTCCCGGTAAACCATTAGGAGTTCTCATAAACACATGAGACAACTACCTTAATGACGACTTACTATGCTGTAAGTACTTTAAGACCCGGGTATGACATTAAATTCTCCAACTGACTCGTGTATTTCCCGGTAAACCATTAGGAGTTCTCATAAATACATGAGACAACTACCTTAATGACGACTTACTCTGCTGTAAGTACTTTAAGGCCCGGAATTTATTGCCCAACCACTGCTAGGTCAATTACTGGAAATTAATTGTTCTTTTATAGTACAACCGGATGGAGACCGGGAGATCCGTGGTTCAAATATCAGGTATGTCGTTGCATTTTGAAGTGTGACTCTACCTTCCAAACTTTGATCTTGTGTGAAAGAACCATTAATTTCCAAGGATAATAAACCCTAAGATATTTGCAGTACCTACTAAATTAAAAACAGTATGGCATATTATCTTTCAAAGTAACAGGCTTTATAATATGTTTCAAATTGGATTATGTTTGTCCTTGAGCGCTACGAGGTGGGCAAACCAATAAGAGCCCTGCAGTGTTGTCGTGTTGCATTCGCCCTATGTGGTGTTTGACGGGCACCAAGTGAATCCATGTCTAATAAATACTATTGCCTCTTAGACAAAAATTCGTATTTTGCAAGGAAAAAAAAAAAAAAAAAAAAAAAAAAAAAAAGATCCATAAGGAATGTAGGATGTATTGTGTCTAACCTAACTGTCATATTTGCAATTCAAATATTTTTATAATACAAACAATGTACCAGTATATTATAACAATGCATCGCGACGTAAGCACTGTAATGAACCACATTATTGGTTGGCATTATGCGTGTACGTATATTTGTAATTACTCAGAACTGAAATGTAAATGTTTGACATGACGTGATAAAAGAATGAGCCAAGGTGTTTGTTAATTTGGAGAGAGTGCACTTGCCTGGCAGAGCGTTAGTCGTCATGTGATGTGTCCGTAATCTCTATTTACTCTCGACAGTTCAAAGCAGTATTACTTAGTTGTTCTTCCGTTTGAAAACTACGGATAAAGTGTATCAGCTAGATCAACTAACAATTGAAATGAGTGACGAGGTAATGCACCTTCCCTCTTACCACTGTCAGTACAGTCTAATTGAGTTAATGTTGCAAAACCTCTACAACTGACTCACGTTGAACGACTTACTCACTAAGAAATGGACAAAGTAACACAAGACTGGGATAACTGCGTTAGTCGTGCAGATAAAAATACAAGACGACTTGAGAGAGAGAGAGAGAGAGAGAGAGAGAGAGAGAGAGAGAGAGAGAGAGAGAGAGAGAGAGAGAGAGAGAGAGAGAGAGAGAGGAAAATATGAAAAGAATGGGGTTAATAAGGTGGCAACGCTTGGCGGCGGTCCATTTGAAACACATAATAGGAGCCATTTTTGAGCTTTTCTTTAGGTGCAGTTACACTTGTCAGTGATTGTCAAATGTTACTGAAACATCTGCATTTTCATCAGCTCGTATGTAAAGGAACTCGCACATCGCTTGTCTCATCAAGCAAATTCTTGAAGAGTTTTGTGTCATTATAAGCGGCATTGGCAACATCCTGCAGCTCGCGCCTCTCCTGCCCAATCAAAAAGCCTCAGTCTATGGGTGCACAAACCACTACGTCAGGAAGCAAATATTTTGATCCTAATTTGGAAAAAAAAATGGTTTTGTATCACACTTAGGCACTCATGTAATGTATCTGATATGTGAAGAAGTACCAGAAATTTAAAGTCATGAAAAGTAGTTTGCATTTTCTATCTTTTGTGTGAACAATTTTAATATTTAATAATAAATTTTAGAGAATAAATATCCTCTTTGTGGGTACCTTTCCTTGTCTCCTTTACAAACGATGCTTACCCTTTATTTATCTAATTTCGTGTTATTTTCTTGTTCAACAATAGAAATGGTTTACTATTACTGATGGAATTCAAACAATAGTGTAATAGTATAGAAGTAATTTAATTTATAAAACATTTAAGTGCAGCCATTTATAAAATGATAAATATCCGATCGAAATGTGCATATAGAAAATAAAATTGCCAAGTGTTCAAAATGTGAACACACAACATGCTACAAGTGCCATATATTGTTTATGGCACTAACCTTGACATCCGTGATCTAAATGATCTTCCGAAGAGTAGCCAAAAGTTCCCTTAATTAAATGTACTTTGGCGTTCTCTAGAAACCCTGACAACAAGGTTTAGTAATGTGCCTACAATTTGCCCATTTTCGACCAGATCTCTCCAAAACAGCAACTCGGCACATTTTATATACTTCTCAGATTCTGCATTTTTTTTTTTTTTTTTTTTTTTTTGCTTTTTTTGCTTTTTTTTTCTTAAACTTTTGGACAGTATTCGCGGCAGTTTTGCGCCAACATTTTCCTCCTTTACCGCCAATAAAAGTAAAAGTTTTGTTCAATTCCTTCTTCAGTTTCCCTCAACCACTCACAACAGCCTTTTAAAAAAACGTTGTACCGACATGCTGCGATGAAGTTAAGCCAGCCTTCTACTCTAGCAAAAGTTTTGAAATGAGGTTATTAATGGTCCCAGGAAACACACCGCACAAGTCACAAAACGAACTATGCCGCTTTCCTGTTAAGTAATTGCTTGTTTGCCAATGTTTGTAGCATGTGCTTTTACAGCTTTGTATTTAGGAAATGTGCATTTTCTTTATTATGTACTTTACAATTTAACACATGCTTTAGAACCGTTGACTCTTGCAGGATGCCAATCACAGCAAGGAGCAGACGGAGGCCACTCTGTCTACTGGGCGGAGAAATCACGATTTTATAACTACCGCGTTTAGATGACGTGTTCATTTCCCTCATTCACGAACCCTGGGAAAATACTCATCTACTTCAGTGGTCCTACACTTGATGTTCACAAGGGATGCAATGAAACTATATAATTAAAAGAGTAATCACTGACATAATAATGCAGTTAACCCAAATATTCTATCATTCTCAGGATCTCTTGAGTAGATGCTGTCTACCCTGTAGTTTGTTCCTGTTCCTCGTAATCAACTTTGATAGGGACCACTGGTACAAGGCAATACTACTGCACTCCATAAAATGATGTCATGGTTAATGATGCGTAGACACTTACCCCACGAACAGGCGAAGAGATGAGCCAGCAGGATTAGCACGTGCAGAGCGTTCATGTCGTTTGGTCTGTCACTCACGAAACCATAGTTATAACTGCAGGTTGTAGCAGAAAGAGAGAGTTCTGGAAGACAAGGACAGAGTCGTTCAAGATTGGGGTCAGGTAGACATTGGGCGTCAGTGGCGTATGACGGCTACCTTCTCTCTCTTCGTGCAGCGTTTTTCAAAAATTACTCAAAATATATCAAGTGTCCAATAGGAAATGAACAAGACCAGTTAATGGGCCACTTCATTAATTTACTGCAAATGTGCAGTAACAAGATACTATAATTAAAACGATACTTTTAATTTTGTCTCATAAAAGTGCATCGGGAGTTATATTAAAATAAGCATAGACATTATATTATTGCTACTTATTTTCTTTTATTTAGTTCTTGAGTTGAAATGGCAATTGAAAATCAAACGTTGTTTCTTTATCATATATGATCAAACACCTTTCCCTCTCCCTTTTATATATAAATCAGGCATTTGATCTTCCTGCGTTGGGTCTTTCATAGCTTCTGGAATTACAAACGATATTGAACATTGGTTCAAATTATATATTCACTCGCCACTTTTAGAGTTCCCTACTCATATCTCAATTGTTTCTTGAGGTTCAAATGTTTAAATTGTGGCCGTCATTACGTAGCGGAATGACGTCGCGACACTATTGGCTGTGTGGGTAGAACGGACAGCACTGGTGTATGCAGATGCAGTTGTCATTTGACCCGTGTGTTGTTTTAGACCTGCCCTCCCTTTATTTTACTGCCTACATATTTATGTGAGCAGTTATTTCTCACTGACGAAAACTTGTAAACCAACTATCAGAGCATAAATTAAAATGTGCCAGTCAGACCATGATGTCCAATATTGAGGTACAAAAGAATATTGACGAAGTAGTACAGCCCCATAGTAAATGTCTCACTTTTACAAGTACAAAAGAACGATTCGTTTAAACATCTTCATCAAGATTTCATCATAATTTCTAAGACATATAATACACAATGTTATTTTGTAAACTGTTTTCAGTGTTTTCTATACGCGATGTGTAGCAGTATTTTGTTTCCTGTACTATAAAGTCAATTTCTCTTAAGTGTTTTTTATTCAAATTAATAAATAACAGTGACACCCTCCTTTGCTTTATCTTCTGTAGATATCACAAACAGTTTGTGATTCATAAAGCAAAATTTGCAATTGTACTCTATCCGAATGACTACGTCACAAATCTTGTAAAATGTACAGTGACCTACTGAAGGAGATTTCTTCGTGATAAAATCTCTGTGCAAGTATTTGGTAAATGTCAGTGAATCCACCATCAACGATAATTTTATATTCTGGATTCTGTCAGACTTAGCACCACAATTAGATGCAGAAATAGTTTCGCGATGGACATCAAAAGGAAAATCCAATATGATCCTCTCAGGTGATGTTGCCCCATAGAATGGGAATTGTTTACCAAAGAGTTACAAATAAAATTTGAACTGAAAATACTTCCTTCCTTCCCTACCTCATTCCCTCCCACCTTCCCTTCTCCCTTTCACCTCCCTAGCTTCCTTCTGGACTTCGTTCTCTCTTTTATTTCCTCCCTCCTTCCTCCCTTACCTTTCTTCCTTTCCTTCCTCCCTGCTCCCTCTTTCCTTCACTCCTTTCTACCCTTCCTCCCTCCTTCTATCTCCTTCCTTCTCTCACTCCGTCCTTCTCTCACTCTCTCCCTTCTCCCTCTTTCCTTCCTTCCCTCCTGACATCCCCCTATCCCTCCCTCCTTTCCTCCGTTCCTTCACTACTTCCTTCGCTTCCTGCTTGCCTCCCTCCTTCCTTCTCTCACTCCGTCCTTCTCTCACTCTCTCCCTTCTCCCTCTTTCCTTCCTCCTTTCCTTCCTTCCCTCCTGACATCCCCCTATCCCTCCATCCTTTCCTCCGTTCCTTCACTACTTCCTTCGCTTCCTGCTTGCCTCCCTCCTTCCTTCTCTCACTCCCGTCTCCCTCCTTCCTTTTCCCTTCCTTCTATACTTCTTTCCCTCTCTCACTCCCTTCTCCCTCCGTCCTTCTCTCACTCTCTCCCTTCTCCCTCTTTCCTTCCTTCCCTCCTGACATCCCCCTATCCCTCCCTCCTTTCCTCCGTTCCTTCACTACTTCCTTCGCTTCCTGCTTGCCTCCCTCCTTCCTTCTCTCACTCCGTCCTTCTCTCACTCTCTCCCTTCTCCCTCTTTCCTTCCTCCTTTCCTTCCTTCCCTCCTGACATCCCCCTATCCCTCCATCCTTTCCTCCGTTCCTTCACTACTTCCTTCGCTTCCTGCTTGCCTCCCTCCTTCCTTCTCTCACTCCCGTCTCCCTCCTTCCTTTTCCCTTCCTTCTATACTTCTTTCCCTCTCTCACTCCCTTCTCCCTCCGTCCTTCTCTCACTCTCTCCCTTCTCCCTCTTTCCTTCCTTCCCTCCTGACATCCCCCTATCCCTCCCTCCTTTCCTCCGTTCCTTCACTACTTCCTTCGCTTCCTGCTTGCCTCCCTCCTTCCTTCTCTCACTCCGTCCTTCTCTCACTCTCTCCCTTCTCCCTCTTTCCTTCCTCCTTTCCTTCCTTCCCTCCTGACATCCCCCTATCCCTCCCTCCTTTCCTCCGTTCCTTCACTACTTCCTTCGCTTCCTGCTTGCCTCCCTCCTTCCTTCTCTCACTCCCGTCTCCCTCCTTCCTTTTCCCTTCCTTCTATACTTCTTTCCCTCGCTCACTCCCTTCTCCCTCCGTACTTCCGAGTGTCACTCCCTTCTCTCCTTTCTCCCTCCCTCTTTCTTCCTCTCCTTCGCTCCTTGCTTCCTTCCGTCCTTCCTTCCTTTCCTCCTTACTTCCCTTCTTCGTTCTTTTCTTTCTTTCCATTCATCTATTCATCTGCTAGTCTTCTGCACCTGAACATTCTTGCAGATTCTGCGATTAAATGATAAATGCTCCGCTTTTCGCTATCACATGTTTGAACATGTTGCACATTATTGTGCGTATAGTGTAGCCGATCCATATCAGTTGTAATTTTACCTAAATATAATGACGGTACAATCACTTTACAAAAGGTTTCCATGAGAGGATATACAAAAGAATAAATCAAATAAGAAAAATAAACACAAACGCTGTAATGCCGCTGTAATACTGAGACATAATGAGCTGTTTCTGTGGTAGTTATTCCTTAAAATGATACCCGAGAAGAAAGAAAGATATTTTGGCCATTTTCAGGCATAACATACTTCTTAAGTGATATTCTTACATCCAAGGTGGTTTTGTTCTAATCGCTCTAGCAACGTTAAGAATACGAAAGATAAAATAAGATTTTCCAGGTAGTGGAGAAACTTTCTGACATTCTGGAAACCAGTGACCAAGCGCTGGAAGCACAGCTTCCACAACAAGTACAAGAGAAAAACAAAGAAAGTTCATGCCACTCAATATTTTATTTTCTGTGGATACATTTTCAAAATTTATTCGCAAACATCCTTGGTGCTGCGGACAATTTGACAGCTGCTTAAACTTTTTGTTGTTGTAATTTACGTCCTCCAACCTTAAGTCATATCGGACGGTGAATGGAATGGGTGAAATGATGTTCAAATGAGTCCAGGGTCCATAGAGCTTAGAGTTACCCGACATTCGCCTTGCAGGATAAGGGAAAACCCCGGAAAAACCTTATCCAGGTAACTCACCCTGACCGAGATTCGAACTCGGGAACTTTTGAACGTGAGGCAGACACGCTACCACCACGGTACTAAGGCGGGCACTTTAAGCTTGAGTGACCGGTTCCGCGAGCCCATTCATAACTGAATACTTTTGTATTTACGCATTCGCAACCTTGAACACCATGCTTTGTAAGTTTCCGAAAGCAATCGCAGCTCTGCGATACTTAGGAAGCACTTGACAGATTTTGTCACGTCTAGTCTCTATAGCGTGTGAAGAGAAGTTTAATGACAGCTTCCCTATTACTTGGAGCTTCCGTCGGTTTAAAAGTCACATCTCGCTACAGGACCTACGTGTGACTATACAATAGGAAGAGTAATAAAGAGTAGCCTTAGTTCTTTGAGTCATTATTCTCTCTTATTTTAATGACAATTATTACTTGGAGCTTCCCTCGGTTTGAAAGTCACATCTCGCTACTGGAGCTACATGTGACTATACAATAGGAAGAGTAATAAAGAGTAGCCTTAGTTCTTTGAGTCATTATTCTCTCTTATTTTAATGACAATTATTACTAGGAGCTTGCCTCGCTATGAAAGTCACATCTCGCTACTGGAGCTACATGTGACTGTACAATAGAAAGAGTACTGAAGAGTAGCCTTAGTTCTTTGAGTCATTATTCTCTCTTATTTTAATGACAGTTATTACTTGGAGCATCCCTCGGTTTGAAAGTCACATCTCGCTACTGGAGCTACATGTGACTATACAATAGAAAGAGTACTAAGGAGTAGCCTTAGTTCTTTGAGTCATAATTCTCTCTTATTTTAATGACAGTTATTACTAGGAGCTTGCCTCGCTATGAAAGTCACATCTCGCTACTGGAGCTACATGTTACTCTACAATAGAAAGAGTACTAAGGAGTAGCCTTAGTTCTTTGAGTCATAATTCTCTCTTATTTTAATGACAGTTATTACTAGGAGCTTGCCTCGCTATGAAAGTCACATCTCGCTACTGGAGCTACATGTGACTGTACAATAGAAAGAGTACTGAAGAGTAGCCTTAGTTCTTTGAGTCATTATTCTCTCTTATTTTAATGACAGTTATTACTTGGAGCATCCCTCGGTTTGAAAGTCACATCTCGCTACTGGAGCTACATGTGACTATACAATAGAAAGAGTACTAAGGAGTAGCCTTAGTTCTTTGAGCCATTATTCTCTCTTATTTTAATGACAGTTATTACTAGGAGCTTGCCTCGCTATGAAAGTCACATCTCGCTACTGGAGCTACATGTTACTCTACAATAGAAAGAGTACTGAAGAGTAGCCTTAGTTCTTTGAGTCATTATTCTCTCTTATTTTAATGACAGTTATTACTTGGAGCATCCCTCGGTTTGAAAGTCACATCTCGCTACTGGAGCTACATGTGACTATACAATAGAAAGAGTACTAAGGAGTAGCCTTAGTTCTTTGAGTCATAATTCTCTCTTATTTTAATGACAGTTATTACTAGGAGCTTGCCTCGCTATGAAAGTCACATCTCGCTACTGGAGCTACATGTTACTCTACAATAGAAAGAGTACTAAGGAGTAGCCTTAGTTCTTTGAGTCATAATTCTCTCTTATTTTAATGACAGTTATTACTAGGAGCTTGCCTCGCTATGAAAGTCACATCTCGCTACTGGAGCTACATGTGACTGTACAATAGAAAGAGTACTGAAGAGTAGCCTTAGTTCTTTGAGTCATTATTCTCTCTTATTTTAATGACAGTTATTACTTGGAGCATCCCTCGGTTTGAAAGTCACATCTCGCTACTGGAGCTACATGTGACTATACAATAGAAAGAGTACTAAGGAGTAGCCTTAGTTCTTTGAGCCATTATTCTCTCTTATTTTAATGACAGTTATTACTAGGAGCTTGCCTCGCTATGAAAGTCACATCTCGCTACTGGAGCTACATGTTACTCTACAATAGAAAGAGTACTAAGGAGTAGCCTTAGTTCTTTGAGTTATTATTCTCTGTTATTTTAATGACAGTTATTACTAGGAGCTTGCCTCGCTATGAAAGTCACATCTCGCTACTGGAGCTACATGTGACTATACAATAGAAAGAGTACTAAGGAGTAGCCTTAGTTCTTTGAGCCATTATTCTCTCTTATTTTAATGACAGTTATTACTAGGAGCTTGCCTCGCTATGAAAGTCACATCTCGCTACTGGAGCTACATGTTACTCTACAATAGAAAGAGTACTAAGGAGTAGCCTTAGTTCTTTGAGTTATTATTCTCTGTTATTTTAATGGCAGCTATTACTTGGAGCTTCTCTGTTTGAAAGTCATGCCTCATCACTGCTAGAAACTCAATCATTTGTAAAACTTTTTTGGCTTTGTTTTATGATGTCTTCTGTCTCACTTCACGCATAGTCGTTCCTGCATAAGTACACACAAACACGCACGCACATACAGGCTCTTTCTTGCTACATCAGAAACACACCCGCTAACAAACTGACTCACTTGCCAGCGCGCTTTTTCAATATAGCCGCTGAAATTTTCGATAGTTTTAGAATGTTCGGGAGGTGGGGGGATAGATTTCAAAACAATCCCGTTATGTTTCGTTAGCACTTGTGATGTTGACGCTGGTAGAGAACTTCCTGACGAATCGGTTGGCACATACCTTCATGCGATCCATGGCTTTTGCCGTAAAACGAAGGTATTGTACAACGATGGTTCAAAAGTGTCCGTTGCCGTCACTTAAGACAACACATTAACCTGAAACAGTTATTGCCAGAGGTTCTCTTCCCATTAAACCTGGACCCGAGCCTTGGCCTCACGTCCACATATGCAAGGTAGAGTGGGCGATCATCCAACAGATACGGGGAAGAGATGTGGTCATCATCTCGGCACTCCCAGCCGGCTTTCTAGACCAGAGTTCGCTACCTAGCGTAGCTCCTCAATTTGCTCACGATCCTATGTCCCGGAACGGTGGGATGAATCCCAGAGGAACCAAAGCAGGATCAGTGATGATAACACAAATAAGCACTAAATGTGACGAAACTCTGTATATGTAAGTACTTAGCGTTGAATTTCATTTGTCTGAACGAATGACCTACTCACAATGGCTAATGTGAGAGAACAATAATCAGACATTCAGAATATTTAACCTTAAACTGAAATTCTGCACTAAAAATGTAAAATTACAGACTATTTATTTCTCATAGTACACAAAAATTGTAGGGGAGGAATAGGTCAGGAAACGAATTAAATAGAGTGCAAGTTTTTTTTTGTAGGAACATCATTCATATTATAAACTTTAATGTCTGCTTTTTAAGTACACTGTGCTTAAGTAAAGTATATTTACTTTGATAAAGTCGAGATAAAACATTACTTGAAATAGATTAAAGAAATATGGAGAAAATAGAAAACCTATACAAAATGCAAAGCAAATGACTTTTATGATTTCATTTATCTATGTACCTATATTCAAATAAAACTTTGTGCTTGTATTTGGCATTATGAAATAAAATTCTATTGTTTTAGAAATGCAAATATTTTGGTGTATCTGTATAATTGACAGAGGCAATAAATTAATGCCTTCGTGTCATAGGGTTTCCTCTACTCTTAATGATGATATTTCTGAGCACATCATCTTGCAGTTGTAAACCTGAAGTGGGTGTCGCTGGTTTGTAGCATTTGTTTTGACTCATTGTGAACATGTACTCCACATCTATCCCATATCGCAGTACCTTGTCCCGTAAATACGACACGACATTTGCTGCTAATGTGGGTTTGCGACTCATGATAAAGCTTGACAAATAACGTGCACTCTTGGACTTCTCTGCGCAGTGAAGAAGTAGTGCCCAGGACTTGTAGTCAGAGTCCAGTACATAAGTGTTGTATACCCCTTCATCTGGAACAGGAACACAGTTCACAGTTAGGACATTGAGCACCAGGCCGGTATCAAATTGTGTTAGATGTTATTACAGTTTCTTTTCAATACACAATTTTTGTATGTAACTATTTTTAACTCTGCATTTCTACTTATATCGCTACTGTTCACTGTAATGTGCGAATTTATTTGTTTTGTTTATTGTTGTAACCTGTTTGTACTGTTTGTTTTATATTTCATTGTTGTCTCAATAATGTATTAATTCTACTGTGGTCGCTGATAACCTTGGTTGTTGTAAAGCGACCTTAAAGAAATGGAAAAATAATCACAAGTTTCACAAACCCTAAATTAGTCAGCTGCCGTGGTGCGGGCGCTGCGGACCCCTAGCACTCGTGGTACCTCTGGGCCAAATATTCGAGCCCCTCTCTGATTGGGAGTTGTTCGGATTGGGTTGGACTCGAGGGAGCAGTGGGAGATCGGGTACGTCTCCGGACTAAGAAGTCCCGGGTACTAGACAGCATAGCTAGTAGAATAGGCGGCTCCACCGAGGTCATATCGGTAGCCTTCCCATTTTGGAGTTGGCGCGCGTAAGTGGCATCTTGAGTCCACAGGACCATGTAGGGGGGGGGGCTTGTTAGTCTCTAGGTCGTGTCCTATGGAAAGAGCCTCGGAGGCGCCCTTTCGGGACAGTTCGGTAACTCCCTGGTCATCAGAGTTACTCCTCACTCTGTGAGGATCTGCCCTGGTAGAATAATCTTAAGACGTAAGTTATACATTACGTTGGTAGTTCATCTAGGAACTGCTTTGTAAATATCATATTAGAATTTCCGTTTGCTCTGTCAAGTACGGAGTAACTGTGTTATCTCTAGTTGAAATATCAGCTTTTGCAGCTTCGGAACTTCCTTCCGACACTAAATATAGAGCAATACTGACATATGTGCATTACCATCTCTAATTTCGATCTACACTACTTTTTAAATAAATAAACTAGTAAATAGAATCAGTTGTTCTCTATTGCAATCAATATGTATTACTGGATATTTGTTCTGTTCGATCTCTATGACATGAACAATCCACAAGTTTAGCCTCGTTCTTTCAAATTTAAATACAACATTCACAGATTAATATATAATACTGGGACAGGAATTTGTGACCATTCGTCGTTAATTTGTCTCCATCTTCATCAGCCACACGTTCGGGCGCAATTTGGGACAGGATTTCTATGTTGGTTGCACAATTCTTTCTCTTCTCGTGTGAGTTTTTGCGGCTATCTATTTCCTCTGGTCACCAATTGTATCATCTTATTCTAAATAAGAGTCACGAGACTTCAATTTTCAGGCGTGGTTCGGAATAAAGTCTCGGAGAAGTCAAATTCTGTAACTATTTAATTGTATTATTTAGAATACATTTTGCTTGAACTTCCTTTCCCAGTCACTTCCAACATGTCGATAAATTCTTACTTTGTTACATTTGTTACATTACTTAAATGTTCCTGATCTAGTACCACTATTCATCACACTCCACCATTACAACAAAAATCTCTCTCTATCGAGATTATTGATTTTTTGTAACTATCGTTACTTCTCTCTTAATTTTGTGACTGGCCGATTTAATACCACGTCACAACATTACGTCATATTACGTCATACAATTATTACTTCGGCCGATCACACAATTACATACATTTTTACATATTTAAATTATTAAATATATTTACATAATCATTTTTATAAATTTATAAACTTTTCATACTTCAAACATAACCCAAAAGTACTGTTACAATACCTAAACGAAATTGTAGCACATTTCAGCATATTAATCGTGCATAAGTAAATGTTAGAGATAAAATTTTATGTACTATAGCAATTAAGGAGAATATAAGAGTCAAACGTGATAAATATACTTTTTTCCTTAAAAGATTACACAATACCAATGTTATTATTAGCAACGTCACAAAGAAACATATCTACAAATATTAATCGTCCTTAATCCTGTTATTTACAAAGAAAGGCACATCGTGTGGAACGATTCCTCAAGATCCTCTTGAATGGCTTTGAGGCAGATTTCAGAATGCTACGCCTAAATGGCTAAATGACATGCCTTAAAATTTGTGCACTTTTGACCTCTTTTTCTTATGGGGTATCATAAATTATTATTAAAAGAATTCACCGTCAAATACTGAAACTGCATTAGTTGTGTACTAACAAACTTCTTATCACTGTACCATCATGTAATTTGGAGATGAATATATCGTGTCAGTCTAAAATTAATATTTTAACATGCTGCAGATTTTTCTAAGAAAGTTAGTATTTGTCGCATTAAGGAATTAAAACCCTTACGAGTGAAGTGTTTCGCATTAATGCATGTAGATGTATAGTAATAAACGAGAACACCACTTCGTAAGAAATACATACTTAGGCACTTAGCGTAGCGCAAACGGTACACGCGAGTACGCTGTGTTTCCTATTGTTCGTTCACTGAGGTTTCAGTTAGTGGGCTGGGGTGTCCTTCCAAGTAGGCAGTGGGGGGAGGGAGGTTTAATTAACCTGAAGCAAATGACGGCGATAGTGTGAAGGTAATGTTTGTGAGTTCACTGTCCACAATTTTAGGATTTTCTTCGTTTGACTCCGACTGAAGTCTACGGGATTAGCATGCTGTATGCTGTCTCAGCGCTACCTCCGGTACGACGCTCTAGTGGTCCGTTTCAGGATGCCAGTTACACTGGACTGCCGGGGAGTTTGTAACTTTTCAAGTAGCACTGTCGTAGCTCCTTCGTGACCGGCTTCTTGTCTCCTCTCTACTTGCCCCATAATACTGGACGGAGTGCCGAATCCCCTCCCGCCAGTAACGCGTTACCTGACAGATAAGCCACTCTCACTGGGTAAAACATCAGTGAACGAACATATCACACACGCCTCAAAGTACTGTCCTTACACAGTGGGACAAACATGCGCCCTATTCACTGGGTACACTAAAACCGAGAAGATTCATTCACAAAAGTAGAAGCCGTCAGATATAACTGAACCGAAATGGAGGATGTAGGAACCTTCTCCAAGCCCCCTGTGTCTTATAGCTGCACTTCCCACGGCCTAGGCTTAATGCTCAACAGATGGAGCACATTCTGTAAACTTGTTTCGCAATCTGTATAAGGGCATTCTTAAGAGAAAACAAAGTTGCAAAATGACCCACGGACTGCTTCTCATTTTCTAGAAGAAAAGCATATATTACATTCGTAACAAATACAAATAATGTCACACTTTAAATGCCAATTACTCTTTTGCTCTGTAGCGTCCCTCCATTCAGTGTAATTTTCCACATGTATAAAAAAATATTAACTATTTGCTACAAAGTGTATTCCAAAAGTTAAAAGCGTATGTTTTAGAAAAGAAAATTTAGGAAACGTATCACTATGTTCAAGATTATTTTTCAAAATATTTAAGTATCTCATTCGAAGAAATTTGAAAGATAAAACTTTAAACGACATCAAAGGAAAACAGATAGAAGACAAAACCATATTGTGCATAAACATCGGGAATATCAAGCTCAACTACTTGTTTTGGTAGAAAAGTTTGTCTTATGTGTTTCGTTCCCCAAAAGACAATTATTATTTCGCTTCAACCTAAAACAGAAGTAAATTACAACAATTATTTGCTTCCCGTCTGTACCAAGCCAAAGAGATAACCAAGAGGCATGGCTCAAGTGGAAGGTTGGGGTTCGATTCCAGTGGCCGACCTTCCTGCTCTGGGGTTTTTCGGGGTTTTTCCAGATTACCAGGTGAATTTTGATATTATTTACCTAACATTCTCCACTTATATTGCTTTAATTTCATTCATTCCATCTTTCCAGGAAGCAAGGGCCAGGGAAGTTACATGGTGCTGCACTGTGGCGGAGTACAGTGTTTGGCCGAGGGGAGGCGCTGTAATTGGCCGGAGACGTTCCCCTATCCGCATGAGGAGCATTTACAGAAACTCTCGCAGACACTTAGAAT
Source organism: Mantis religiosa (assembly GCA_030765055.1). Lineage (NCBI taxonomy): Eukaryota > Metazoa > Arthropoda > Insecta > Mantodea > Mantidae > Mantis > Mantis religiosa. The sequence goes on from CM060948.1 coordinate 12,230,051, forward strand.
CCTGAAATAGCTCACCAGAATGAAGGGGTGCAAACAACTGCCGCTAGAAGCAAACGTCGAAAACAACGCAACGTAGTACTCTGCGTACTAGCGAAGCATTGCCTTGCAGGTTTGTTTCTTCTCGCTGTATCTACCTGTAGTTGTTTACATGTGCAAGCGATAACAGTACAGCCCATGTGCAGTATACTTATGGAAAAACGCACACGTCATTATTCTTTACAGCATTCATTTACTGACCCTGAAAAAAAAACAAAAAGAAACGTATGGATGGGAAATTTCGGGTGTAGGAATCGAACCCACAGCCACCGAACATACGCTATGCCAGACCGCTTGGGCTTCTTGGTTCAGTTCTAATAGGAGGCTATTACATTTATTCGTCGTTATAACAAACGTTTCACAGATGCAATAAACATCACCTGCATCATTTGCTTTTTATTTCAAGGTCCCTGTTCCAAGCAATATTTCCCTTGTAGCATAACTCTGAGCTTTGATTGAGGGTGTAAAACCAACAGCAAATAAGAATAACGCATTCAAATTGCTGAAATATGTTTACTTGAAACAGAAAGTTAAAGTAGGAGTAGCACAGATGTTCTGCTTTTAGCACGTACTGCCAAAATTGCAAAGCCCTCAAACACTATAAATAACAACAAGGATCACATTTTGTTTTGATATTTTCAATGTAATTAACTTACAGGTGTCTTCTGCGTGGACCCAGTGTGAAGGTCTGTTGGTGTTTGGAATGTCCCAAGTGATGTTGCCACAAAGAATCTTCGTGTCCGGATCGCTAGTGAACGTGTAGGTAAAGTTCATGGACACTTGTAGCTGATCGGAAGACATAAAAAACTTGGGTCTCATACAGCCATAAGAAAGTTCCTCTTCTGAACTGGCATAGTACTGTACCACGTACCATGAGCCCAGAAACTGCAACAAGCAATAACGAACAATCAATCATTTAAGGATTTACCAGTTATACAGAAGTTATTTAGTTATCTTTGCTTTGGAAAAAGTTGAAGTTGCAGGTACCAAGCTTGTTGAACGATGCTGTTATATCATGGGCAAGTCCTTATCGGCAGGATAATATGAACACAACGATAGAAGTTCCACACAAGCTACTGCCAAATCTATTGTAGAAAGCTTTTAAACCAAAATGTCTTTTATCAGCATTATGTTTGTATAATAGATTCTTTATTGTGTTTTCTTTACATTTGCTGCTCTATTTATGATAAACGCAATTAAGAGACTCAACATATTTTCTATAAAATACTGAATTATGACCTATATCTTCCATATTTCCTTCAGCCCTCCTCTTCCCTTTTCTTAGTTTTCCTCTGAAATCACAAACAAGCGCAGTTTTCGCCTCTACTTAAGGCATATACTTCATTGTTCCCGGTTTGTTTTATTATTGAGAAAAATCTAAACATGGAAACCATTTTGCTTGTCTTAAGTTATGTTTAAGTTCAACATTAAATTTATATTTAAATTTAAGGACTCAGTGAATTACATTTACTATAAGTAGTTTTAACTTTCACACGAAATTATTCACTGAGAACTTATAAAAATAAAGATTTAATGTGTTCATTTAGTATTTGTTTTAGGAAATAATGTGATCTACCACTTAGCAGAAGCAGTACGTGTAGACCAGGATTAGATATCCAAACACGTTCTGAACACTTCTAAATCGAAAATAAAAAACTGATCTTAGAGTTCTCTCTCTGTGCCAATAGAATAATTGAAAGATCATAGAAATAGAAATTTTGACACGTGAGTAAGATACCCTTTAAACACCCCAAACCAAGATTTCCATACACACCCTTCCAACCCAAATAACTAATCAGTTATATGGAATTGGTTAGGTTATTGTTGTTTAAACAAAGTACTTTTAACCTATCTTCTTCTTTTTCGTGTTTACCTTACCCCTAGTGTTATTCCTTAAGGTCGGGTCTGACGAAGATAGAGAACCAGGATGGGTGATCAGGTCGCTGCCTGGTGTAAGGTGAGAGAAGTGGATGATAGTATGAGGACGAAATGAATGACAGGAGCAATTGCTGGAATGATGGATCCCGAAGAAAACCCGCCCCAGGGTCGTGTTGCCCACCACAAATTTTATTTCACGGTCGCCTGGGATCGAACCCGGACCGCTTTGGTGAGACTTGACCACGGCGCATCCTCTTTAACCTATCACATATTTAAAATATTTACAGACAAATGAAGGTGCGCTGTTGAATGTTCTATGAATTAACATTTGAAGTTTCCATCGTTAGCACTAGGAAACGATACTATACAGGGCAAAAATGAAAATATTCAACCAATATAGAAGATCTTTATCGTAGCATTCATTTATCTACGTGTAAGTTGCCGCCATCCATGAAGATCGTGAAATAAAAAGCACAATAGCTTGCCTAAGGTATGTTACCTACAAGAATTTCGCTATTCATTCTTCTACAAACTAAATTTACAAAAACTTTTTATGTATTTGTAAATCCACAAAAAAAGTTTAATTCATATTTCCACATTTCGTTGCAGTGATAGGGCGTGCGACTATGGCATGCCTGTTGCATAAGCACGACAAAAGGACTTCCCGGTTGAGAAAAGTATAAGAATTTGAATATTTAAGCTTATAATATAAAACGAAATGTCTTGGAAATAGTTAATTCCACGAAAAAGGCATATAAATCGTGTTACATGGTCAGCTTTTGTCTATCAGATTTACCAAGAATTAAGGGTGCTGATTTTTCGCAAATGCGATATAGCGCGATCAAGTGCGAAATTCACTCAAAATGCGATATAAATGCGAAATCGAAAATTTTCCGAAGTAATTACTTTTTTCTCAATGCTTTTTTTCTTCTGGAAAGTTTAACTGAAGAGTCTGTAGAACATTTGCATGTTTAGAAAGTTATAAAGTAAGTGACCACCCTTCTGGAATGTGGAAAGCAACCCTTCCCGCTAAATTAGCCTATTGTTCCATCATTACCCATATTAGGTATTGTCACCCAATTACCGAAATGCCAGACTAACGACAGCTGAGAAGGGACCAGAGGCATACGGGCCACAACCACTCATCAATCTCAGTCACTAACTGAGGGGGATTAGGGAAGTGTCACTTGTCGCTGGCCGCCTCTTTCCCCTTCCCATATCCTCTGGAACTTTCACGGTGATTCACGGAAGCTAGAGGCTTCGAGAACGGCGATATTCCTATAAAAAGTGCTGCAGTGAGTGAATTGAGTCAGTCAGTCAGTTCTTGGCGAACAGCTGTGAGGAGCGCCCAGTGAGCGGACGTACTGCGTACGTGCGTCGGAGGAGTTTACGTAATCGCGAGTGCAAGTGGAATTTTAACGGACGAACTGGTGAATCGTAATTGTGTGCATTACGTAATTCTGTGTAATTGGCAAGTGTTTAAATGTAAGTCGGTGGAAATAAAGAACATTTTTGAGTGGTGCAATTGGACTTTTCATTTCACGAACCCACAAAGTCACACTGGTGTCAGGAAGCGGGACGACAACATCACCGAACATTACAACGATGGACGCGGCATTGGAAAAGATTCTGGAGAAGATGATGGAAATGAAGGCCGAATTAACAGAGAAGACGGAAGCGGCAAATAACAACCTCACCGCCGAGTTGAAACAAATGAAGACGGCCAACGACAACATCACCGCCGAGTTGAAACAAATGAAGACGACCAACGACAACATCACCGAGAAGATGGAAGAAATAAAGACCGAATTGACCACAGAAATGAGGGCAGCGAACGACGGTCTGGCCACGGTAATGAAGGAGGCGAACGAGGTCCTCGCCGCCAAATTTGAGGAACAGTTGGCCGGCGTGAGGGATGACGTCACGAAGCTGGGCAAGCGGATGGGTCAAGTAGACGACCGCCTTAATGATTTACAGGAAAAGGCTGACAATAACGCCAAGACCCTGAACGCCGTGGTGGAAGACGTCGAAGACCTTGCGAACCACGTAAACAACCTGAAGGGAAAGGCCGACAGCAGCGTCAAGTCCCTGAACGCCATGGTGGAGGACGTCGTCGGCAGGAAGCTGAAGGATTTGAAGGCCGACGCGCCGGGACGCGACACAACATCTGCGCGCGTCAAACCTCCCAAGTATGACGGCGCGTCAACGTTTGAAGTCTTCCGCCGCCAGTTCGACGCAGTGGCCAAGCACAACAAATGGTCGCCAGAGGAGGAGGCCACACAATTAATAGCCAGCCTCCAGGGACGGGCCGCGGAAGTCCTACACGCGGTGCAGACAACGGCGGCGTCCAAGGACATCTGGGAGGCCCTGGAGAATCGTTTCGGAAACCACCGCTTAGCCGCAGCGTACCGCAGCCAGCTAAAGGCCAGGTCACAGCAGCTGGGGGAGACGCTGCAGGAGTTCGCCCTGGCAGTTGAACAACTAGCAAGCAAGGCCCTAGTCGACCTCCCACCAGAGTTCGTATCCCGGGAAGCTGCCTACACATTCGTGGACGGGGTACGAGATATAGAGATTCGTCAGCGCCTAATGCTCGGCGATTATAAAACTATCCACGAGGCGCTGACAGCAGCATTAAGGATGGAGGGGGCCAAGGTAATATTTATCCCGACGTCGAGGACGAGGAGTGCCCGCTACACCGGAGACAGAAGACCAGCCGAGGCACGCCGGCGAACACCTAGTGGCCTGTGTTGGGGGTGTGGACAGCCCGGCACCTGCAGAGAGACTGCCCACACCTTCAAGAGCAGCCGGAAAACGAGCAAGGGCCGTCGTGGAGAGGGGCACGTCGGCGCCATCACCACCATCCCCTCAAGTGACACTGCACGCCGTCAGCCGACGTATGGATGACAGCGTCATCGCGGACGGTTGGGTAAGAGGAAAGCCGTGCCGCGTGCTGGTGGACACCGGGGCGGCCGTGACCATCATCAGACCTGCCGTGGCGAAAGGTTTGCCGACAAGGAAGCCGAGCCGACCATACCAGCTCGTCACGGCATCGGGCGACACCTTGCCTGTGGAGAAGGAAGCCCTGCTGAAACTGATCTTGGGAAGGAGCACCGTACATCTGTGGGTGTTCGTCGCGAAGGTGGCTGAGGAGGTGATACTGGGATTGGATGACCTCAGGAGCCACGAGGCGAAACTCGACGTCGGCAAGAAGGTTCTGCGGCTCAACGGAGAAGAGTTTATACTCCGTCAACCAGAAGAGCGCCTTGGAATTTGCAGGGTCGTCTTGAGCGAAGACATGGTTGTTCCCGCGAGGAGCGAGGTTGTGGTGACGGCGCGACTGGAAGGCCAGAGAACCAGGAACATGATACTGGACCAGAAGACGCCTGTACACGGACTGTGTGTAGCCAGGGCATTGCTGCCGTGCCGAGAGGAGGTGCCAGTGAGACTGCTAAATCCAACGGACGCCGATCACGACGTCCAGGCCGGGACGGAGTTGGGAACGTGCGAGCCCGTGGTGAGCGTAACAGCAATCGACGAGGCACAGGAGCCGGCGCCGAAGCAACACCTGGGGCCCCGGCTAGAAGGCTTACTGGAGAGGGCGGCCGACCACCTGACCACAGAACAGCTGGAGAAGGTTCGACAACTACTAAGACGGTATCAGCGCGTCTTCAGGCAAGGTGATAGTGACTGTGGCCGCACGGACAAAGTGCTTCACCGCATCGACACCGGGGACGCCCGGCCTATTCGGCAACCACATAGACGCGTTCCGCTGGCGAAACAAGGGGCGGTACGAGACATGCTGGGGGACATGAGATCCAGGGTATTGATTGAAGAGTCTGACAGCCCTTGGCGTTCCCCTGTAGTCTTGGTGACGAAGAAGAACGGCGAGCTGCGCTTCTGCGTAGACTACAGAAAGCTGAACGCTGTCACCCGGAAGGACTGTTTTCCCTTACTCCGGATTGACGACACCCTGGACACGTTAGCTGGTGCACAGTGGTTCTCGACCCTGGACCTGAAGTCGGGCTACTGGCAGGTAGCTCTAGACCCGAGAGACAAGGATAAGACGGCATTCTCGACGGGCGAAGGGCTCTGGCGGTTCACGGTTATGCCCTTTGGCCTCTGCAACGCACCAGCTACCTTCCAACGCCTCATGGAGTCAGTGATGAGAGGGCTGACTTACGATGCCTGCCTGCTATACCTGGACGACATCATCATCGTCGGGAAGACTTTTGAAGATCACCTCGAGAATCTCAGTAAGGTGCTACAGAGACTGCAGGCGACCAACTTGAAGCTGAACACGAAGAAGTGCCAGCTCTTTCGCAAGGAAGTGAACTACTTGGGCCACGTAGTTTCAGCAACCGGAGTGGCCACAGACGTGGAGAAGACACAGGCTGTGAGAAATTGGCCTCGTCCAAGGGATAAGAAAGAGTTGCGCAGTTTCCTGGGGCTGTGCGGTTATTACCGCCGCTTCATAAAGGGGTTCTCCAACATCGCAAAACCCCTCACCCGCCTGACAGAGGAACACCGGCCTTATGTGTGGACGGAGGACGCCGAAAACGCTTTCCAGCACCTAAAGGAGATCCTGTGCAGTGCTCCAATTTTGGGTTTCCCACAACCGGGTGGCGCCTTCATTGTGGACACCGACGCTAGCGACCAGTACATTGGAGGTGTCCTATCGCAGATCCAGGACGGCCATGAGCGGGTGATAGCCTACTACAGCAAGACGCTATCCAAGGCAGAGAAGAAATACTGCGTCACCCGACGAGAATTATTGGCAGTAGTAAAGACCTTGGAGCACTTCCACAAGTACCTGTACGGTCAGCCATTCCACCTGAGGACTGACCATTCTGCCCTAACCTGGCTATTCAGCTTTAAGAACCTGGAAGGCCAGACAGCACGTTGGGTTCAGAGGCTGCAGGAGTACGACTTCACCTCGGAACATCGTAGTGGGAAGAGCCACGGCAACGCAGACGCCATGTCCCGAAGACACTGTCCAGAAGAGTGCGGCCATTGCACAAGAGTGGAAGAGAAGGAGCGTGCCGCAACAGTCCGAGTAGTTGTGGCAGTGCCTGCGGACGGCTGGGATAGCGCGGGCCTGAGGAGGGAGCAGCTGGCGGACGCAGACTTGGGGCCACTCTTGAGGGAAGTGGAGGCAGGGACGAGACCAACCTGGGAGGACATCGCACCGAGGAGCGCCACCTACAAGTCGTACTGGATCCAATGGGACTCGTTGAAAACCAGAGAGGGCGTGCTGTTCCGGGTATGGGAGTCACCCGATGGGAAGACGCAGAGAGAACAGTTGGTACTTCCTCGGATTATGGTCCCGGAAGTCTTGGAGGAAGTGCACGCCGATACTTCGGGAGGACACCTGGGAGCGAACCGAACGATTAACAAACTACAGCAGCGCTACTACTGGCTGAGACTCCGAGCAGATGCTGAGAGGTGGTGCCGTCAGTGTCACGTGTGCGCGGCGAGTCGTGGCCCCCGGGGTCGCATGCAGCAGTACAACGTCGGAGCACCATTCGAACGGATCGCCGTTGACATTGCTGGACCGTTCCCAGTTTCCGACCGAGGCAACAAGCACCTAATGGTGGTCGTGGACTACTTCACCAAGTGGCCGGAGGTGTATGCCATCCCAAACCAAGAGGCAAAGACAATCACAGACTGCCTCGTGGAGCAAGTGTTCTGTCGATTTGGGGTGCCGTTAGAGCTACACAGTGACCAGGGTACCAACTTTGAGTCCAACCTAATGAAGGAGGCACTACAAAGGCTTGGGGTGAACAAGACTCGCATTACGCCTCTACATCCCCATTCGGATGGCATGGTCGAAAGGTACATCAAGGCCTTAGAGGAACACCTGAGGAAGGTCGTGGCCAGCCATCAGCGAGACTGGGACGTCAAGTTGCCACTGTTCTTGCTGGCCTACCGCTTGTCTACACACGACACAACTGGAATGACGCCAGCCAGCTTAATGTTCGGCCGAGAGTTACGCCTCCCTTATGACCTGGCTTTTGGAAGCCCTCCGGAGGCGAAGCAGCCGGTGACCGAGGATGTGGAGAACCTGGTGGACCACCTCCACGACATGCACGAGATGGCTCGCCAGAACATCCAGAAGGTGAGCGACCGCATGAAGACCAGGTATGACAGGCATGCCAACAGAAAAGGGTTCCAGCAAGGTGACCTGATCTGGTTGTACCGTCCTACGCGGACCAAGGGACGCTGCCCGAAGCTTCAGCAGCCATGGCAAGGGCCGTACCGGGTGGTGAAGAGGATAAATGACGTGGTCTACCGCATCCAGAAGGTACCCCGAGGAAAGATGTTGGTGGTACACCTGGATCGTCTAGCCCGCTTCGATGGTGCCTTTCGGGACGACCAGCTTTGAGGAGGGAGCAGTGTCACCCTATTACCGGAATGCCAGACTAACGACAGCTGAAAAAGGACCAGAGGCATACGGGCGACACCCAATCATCAATCTCAGTCACTAACTGAGCGGGATTAGGAAAGTGTCACTTGTCGCTGGCCGCCTCTTTCCCCTTCCCATATCCTCTGGAACTTTCGCGGTGATTCACGGAAGCTAGAGGCTTCGAGAACGGCGATATTCCTATAAAAAGTGCTGCAGTGGGTGAATTGAGTCAGTCAGTCAGTTCTTGGCGAACAGCTGTGAGGAGCGCCCACTTAGGGGACGTACTGCGTACGTTCGTCGGAGGAGTTTACGTAATCGCGAGTGCAAGTGGAATTTTAACGGACGAACTGGTGAATCGTAATTGTGTGCATTACGTAATTCTGTGTAATTGGCAAGTGTTTAACTGTAAGTCGGTGGAAATAAAGAACATTTTGAGTGGTGAAATTGGACTTTTCATTTCACGAACCCACAAAGTCACAGTATGTTTGGTTCTGAAGCGAGGTCAGTTTTCTTTTATTTGTTCCATTTTATACCCCGATGGCCTTTAACTGCAATGGTCATATCGGCGGCCGTTCTCCTTTGGAACATGTCGAAGGTATTAACTCGTTTTCGTTGGGTTTTAATCATTAGATCATGTACATATTCGTACTCTCATTCATACTTCCAGACTCTTAGGAAGATGAGTTATCTTGGTCGGAGAAAAATCCCCACCCCCACCGCCGATATCCCCACCCCCACCGCCGATAATCGAACTCGGGACCCCTAGCACGGCAGGCAGGTGTTCTACCTATCAGTTGTTTTACTACACCCAATGACTGTCATAAATCTATCTTCACAACCCAGTTAACGGAAAATTTCAATCCTTGTCTCTAATAATAATAATAATAATAATAATAATAATAATAATAATAATAATAATAATAATAATAATAATAATAATAATAATAATAATAATAATAATAATAATAATAATAATAATAATAATAATAATAATAATAATAATAATAATAATAATAATAATAATAATAATAATAATAATAATAATAATAATAATAATAATAATAATAATAATAATAATAATAATAATAATAATAATAATAATAATAATAATAATAATAATAATAATAATAATAATAATAATAATAATAATAATAATAATAATAATAATAATAATAATAATAATAATAATAATAATAATAATAATAATAATAATAATAATAATAATAATAATAATAATAATAATAATAATAATAATAATAATAATAATAATAATAATAATAATAATAATAATAATAATAATAATAATAATAATAATAATAATAATAATAATAATAATAATAATAATAATAATAATAATAATAATAATAATAATAATAATAATAATAATAATAATAATAATAATAATAATAATAATAATAATAATAATAATAATAATAATAATAATAATAATAATAATAATAATAATAATAATAATAATAATAATAATAATAATAATAATAATAATAATAATAATAATAATAATAATAATAATAATAATAATAATAATAATAATAATAATAATAATAATAATAATAATAATAATAATCATAATAATAATAATAATAATAATAATAATAATAATAATAATAATAATAATAATAATAGTAATAATACTAATAGTAATAATAATAATACTAATAGTAATACTAATACTAATAGTAATACTAATACTAATAGTAATACTAATACTAATAATAATACTAATACTAATAGTAATACTAATACTAATAGTAATACTAATACTAATAGTAATACTAATACTAATAGTAATAGTAATAGTAATAGTAATAGTAATAGTAATAGTAATAGTAATAATAGTAATAATAGTAATAATAGTAATAATAGTAATAATAGTAATAATAGTAATAATAATAATAGTAATAATAATAATAATAATAATAATAATAATAATAATAATAATAATAATAATAATAATAATAATAATAATAATAATAATAATAATAATAATAATAATAATAATAATAATAATAATAATAATAATAATAATAATAATAATAATAATAATAATAATAATAATAATAATAATAATAATAATAATAATAATAATAATAATAATAATAATAATAATAATAATAATAATAATAATAATAATAATAATAATAATAATAATAATAATAATAATAATAATAATAATAATAATAATAATAATAATAATAATAATAATAATAATAATAATAATAATAATAATAATAATAATAATAATAATAATAATAATAATAATAATAATAATAATAATAATAATAATAATAATAATAATAATAATAATAATAATAATAATAATAATAATAATAATAATAATAATAATAATAATAATAATAATAATAATAATAATAATAATAATAATAATAATAATAATAATAATAATAATAATAATAATAATAATAATAATAATAATAATAATAATAATAATAATAATAATAATAATAA